>JABFEA020000119.1:4127467-4138086 GCA_019775915.2 Cyphomyrus plagiostoma | reverse complement strand
GTTGTTCCCTGCCTCGTGCCCGTTGCTTCCGGGATAGGCTCCAGACCCCCCGCGACCCAGTAGGATAAGCAGTTTGGGCAATGGATGGATGGATGGAATTAAAAAACTAGTAGATTAGGTAAACAGGATTTACCTCTCCTAAATCCATGTCGGCTATCCCTTAGAAAGTCTTAGCTAGGCTTTGTAGCACATCGGCTTCAGTTACACGTATATTGGTAAAGGACATTAAACTCATTAAGTTTATCAATTTCATTTTCAATTATAAGACTCTTGTGTTATTCTGCAGATTAGTGATTTCAGTTTTCAGAGCTCTTTTGGAGTTAAAATATTGAAAGAAACTTTTAATGTCATCGTTAGCCTCTAATGCAATCTTTCTTTCTACATTCCTCTTAGCGAGTCTAATATTTTTTACCTCAACCTGTAGACTTAGATACTCCTGCTTTATTCCGACATCTTTAGTTATTTTCAATTTATTCAACAGAGCTTTTCTCCTCCTGACTTTATTCTAAATTTCAGTAGAAAACCACCTTGCCATTTCCTAGATTTATATTTACTGGAAAGATGTATGAAGTCGTCTTGCACTTCCCATAATGTGCTTTTTAAAATTCCCCTGGCCTTTCAATAGTTTTGTTATTTAACTGCATAAAGTTTGCCGTGTCCATTTTCAGGTTTATACCATTAAAGTTAGCCATCCTAACATTGTATATTTTTGTTCTGGACTTTACATTAAAGACAATAAAATTAACCTTGAATGTAACCATGTTATGATCACCACTGCCAAGTGTATCTAAATCCTCAAGCTTTCCAATTTATTAGAGAACATAAAACTGAGAAAGGCTTCTCCTCTGGTAGGGGATATAACAAACAGAACAAAAAAGCAATCCTGTACCAATTCCACCTCTATAATGAAGACAGACAATTAGGCGATTTGAGTGCTTAGCATCTAGTTTTACCCATATACCTTCCGTGGGTTTATTTTTATCAGTCAACTTCCTTGCCTGCAAATTTTCTTTTACACATACAGCAACACCACCTCCCTTCTTGCCTATCCGGTCCCTACGGAACAGCGTGGAACCATTCATATTATATATTCTCCATCATTGTCACTCAGTCATGTTTCTTGGGTCCTTCTAGGTACTTATTAGGCCTTCAATTGACTGGATAGTTCTGCTTTTAACTGCACTCCACAAGATGCTTGTTGGCTGAAATTGTTTTATTTATCAAACTCTTTTTGGAATGGTAGAATATTATGTGTAACATAAAAGTAACATTTATGGTAGAAGTCTCAATTTAATGCATGACAACAAGTAAATAGAAATGTAAAAATACAGATCTAATTTTTCAAGACATTGATTTATTATGGTCAGAATATATTGAAAGATTCTGGAAATGAAAGAACCCTGAATCTGACGATACAGGAATGTTAGCTAGATATACAAGCTAATTGCTTGTCATCACAACTTTGTTCACAGCCTCCATTTCGTCCTCAGTACCCACCTGAATAATTGCTTAGTTATTTGTAAACTCCATGTTTTTTGCAGGAAGACACTATACACATGAAAGTATAGGGTGACCATACATCCTCTTCTTCCTGAATTTATCCTCTTTTTGGGACCAAACATGCCTGAAATGTCTGGAATATCACTTGGTTTCATGTTGACATTTGCTTTCTACAGTCAGAGTATTTTCAATGTGCATATTTGCGTTGCATTGATTCATCTCTTTGCATCCTGTCCCTGGTTTCTTCTTTTTTGCAAAGCAAAATATGTTCATCCTATTAAAGTGTAATGTCATAAAAATGAATGTATCAATTCACCTAGATACCATGGGTGTAACAGGAGCCATGAGCAAAAAATTATCAATTTTGTACACCACAAGGTCTACAAAGGTAAAACGGAAAAGAGATCTGGCTTGCCTGGCTTTCATGCATAGGTTCATTCAAGGCCCTGCAGGTTTGTAAGGAATCACCAATCATCACCTTCTGGGATACAAGTCACACTGACAGCTTTGTACCATATTATATCTTCACATCCTATATTAGCATTGAGCTCAGTTTGCTTGCCACTTTGTACATTTTGGATAATTTTGTCATTTATTTAAAGGTGTTATTTAAACTTGACTATTTTAACTATGAAGGAAATGTGTATGTGACAATTTAAGATGGATGGGTTTGGGCACGTGCCTCGTGCTTGAATACAAATGTGCATAAAGAGGTCAGTTGTGTTGCCTGTGTCACCAACTGAGCAATTGTGTTGCTAAATTTAGAAACTTTTTAGACAACCCTGACAACTTTTTTTCCAAAAACCAAATTTTGCTACTTTTTAAAATTTATTTTGCAGCTTTTAACAACTTTTGATAAGCCATTAAAATGCCTAAATGCATGCATTTTCCCTCTGAATGACAGTTTTTCAATGGACTGCAATGCAACCCACAACATGTAACAGACACATAATACAATGTGCACAAGGACAAAAACAATACTAAACAATGGAAAGATATGCGATACAGGGCTTTCTGTACACATATTTTAAATATAACCAAGACAATGAATTGCATGTTGGACATCAATTATTGCACAAAAGGAAATTAGCAGCTGATCAATGTGTGCTTATTACTTTAAAAAATATATATAAACATCTAAACTATGATGCAGTTTGCGTCATTGTGTGATAACATCACACAATAATGATTCTGTCATTTAGCAACTTTTAGCAACAAGTCGACCTGCCTCTAGCAACTTCCCCTGAAAAATAGTTGGCAACACTGTGTTGAGAGCTGTAACCTGTCAACAGAGCTACATGAGGTTAGGGTAATGATAGACCTTGTTAGTCTTGCCTTGGTAGATTAAAGTCTTTCTCCGTTCCCAGAAACTCATGAAAAAAATGAAGCATGCAGATTGAAATGAGGGTGGGTTTGATGTGCGTGTGTGGTTGGTGTTGGGTGGGGGGAGGATTGCCCCATGAGTTTTGGAGCTCCAGCTTCTCAACGGACACCTGGACACCCACCCTGATTTTGAATGGGCTGCAAGACAAGGTTAAAAATATTATGTGGAAAGGTGATCAGGACTGAAAGTGAGGTACCTGGACAGATTTACAGTCTGCCTTTTAGCCCTAGTGTTTCCTATTTCCTGGTCAGTGTTTTCAAGGGCACGAAGAACACTGCTGTTTTGTATTAGCTTGAGTACATTTACTGCTGATTTCACTTTACCGTCTACCCACTTATAGTCTGCTACAGTTTGAGGTGGTCAAATGATCTAATCAGTCAAGTTAACTATATGGAAAAAAGTATTGGGACACCTTGCCATCACACCTACAGGAACTTTTACGACATTCCATTTTGAATCCATAGGCATCAATACAAAGTTGGTCCCTCCTTTGCAGCTGTAACAGTTGCCACTCTTCTGGGAAGGCTTTCCACAAGATTTTGGAGTGTGTCTGTGGGAATTTTTATCCATTCATCCAGAAGAGCATTTGTAAGATCAGGCATTAATGTTGGAGGTGAAGGCCTGGCTTGCAATCTCCATTCTAGTTCATTCTAAAGGTGTTAGATATGGTTGAGGTAAGGGCTATGTGTGGGCCTGTCATGTTCTTCCACACCATACTCATCCAACTATGTCTTTATGGACCTTGCTTTGTGCATTGGGGCACAGTCATGCTGTCCCCATAAAGTTGGAAGCATAGAATTGTCCAAAATGTCTTGGTATGCAGAAGCATTATGAGTTTCCCTCACTGAAACTAAGGGGCCTAGACCAACCCCTGAAAAATGACCCCATATCACTGTCCCTCCTCCATCAAACTTTACAGTTGGCACAATGCAGTCAGTCAGGTAACATTCTCCTAGCATCCACCACATCCAGACTCATCCATCAGACTGCCAGATAGAAAAGCGTGAGTCATCACTCCACAGAACACGTTTCCATCATTGTGCTTGGTAATGTGAGGCTTGTATGCAGCTACTCCGTTATGGAAGCCATTCCATGAAGCTCCCGGTACACACCTTTTGGGCTCGGGTGAATGCCAGCGGAAGTTTGGAACTCTGCAGTTATCGAGTCAGAGTGTTGGCAACTTTTACACACTATGCACCTCAGCACTCGGTGACCTTTTGCTGTTACTTTACCTGGTCTGCCACATCATGGCTTAGTTTCCGTTGTTCCTGCATGGAATGGTACCACTTGACCATGGAATATCTAGCAGGGAAGAAATTTCATGAACTGACTTATAGCAAATGTGGCATCTTATAACGGTACCCTCCATGAATTCACTGAGCTAGTCAGAACAACCCATTCTTTCAAAAATGTCTGTAAACCTGATTGTATGGTTAGGTGCTTGATTTTATGCACCTTGAGATATTTCTTGAGAAAAAAGATTATGGCAGAAAAAACTAGATTTTATTGCTTACACGTTCATTTTAATTGCAATTAAATTAATTTACACTGACAGCAAATTGTATTCCGAGTATATAGCAGTTGGACCCTTTGCACGACTTAAATGATTAGATACCAGTATACAGAGTTATGCGTCCTGTGTATGTTTTGTATGCATCGTGGCGCTTTTTATATTTGTCTGAATAGTAAATGTCGTTACTGTGTAATGTTTGCCGTTTGCTTGTGTTTCGTTAGCGATTAATTGTAAGTGTTATGTAAAGTGTCTTCTTACTGCACCTGCTAGTTTAATCCAATAGCGGCTGTTAAAAAAGAGACCAACTTCCATTTTAAGAGCCATCATCTCTATATAAAATGACTCACGCACTCAACATAGTACGTCTATTTGCGTTCTGTATGTGAGTCTGCTGCATCGAAAACATCGGCGCCCTCTAGAGTTGTGGCGTGATATAGAACGAAGAAGTTGTTGGTGTTGTTTTAAATACGCGACAGATTTATGGAATCAGATTTGGTTGGGTGGACGTGTTCGAATTCGTTTTGTACGAACTGCGTTTGGAATAATTATATATGGCTAAATCTTGTAAACAACGCAACTGGCCCTGTTAATATAAAAGAGGAAGAGTGCGATTAGGCCCAGTAAAAAAAAAATCATTAGTTTATCATCCCCGCCCGCGTGGTGAATTTAGCCCGCATGGATTTTTTTTTTTACTTTTTAAAAGTGTATTTTCCAGTGTAAATTCCACTGCCTGCGTTCACAAATTTCACAGGCAGACGATAGAAACCAATTGCTGAGCATTTGTTTTCTTCCACCCCAGCTTACTTTCATCTACCTCCCCTCCCATCAGTACCGAACACTCCTCAAGAAGGAAAATAATAGATATGAACTGGCATTTTGAATGAAACATTTTTTTTTCTTTTCATATTAATTTTGCAGATCAGCCCATATGTCATATATCTGTTGCTGTTCATTTTGTTTACTGTTGATGTTGAAAACTTATCTTCCGTTATCTTTTTTCTAAGAAATAAAAATAAAAATAAATCGCCCTCCCTCATCACTTGTTTCTGATTGAAAGGATGATAAACTAATGATTTTTTTTTACTGGGCCTTACATTACATGTCGGTATTGATATATTACTAATCACTACCAGGAAGGTCATCCTGTTGTTTAAAGGGTACATTTCAATATTTATATTACTGGAAGGACCGCCATTAATAACACAAACCCGACTGCTACTATGTACTGAAACGGACCATCATATATATGTTTATATATATATATATAATATGTATGTGTGTGTGTGTGTATAAAATCAACCACTAAGTATCAATACATTTGCCATGCTAATTTAAACTATCTGCACCTAAGTGTGGTAGCGTTATTGTTCGAATATCGTAGGAACAGAAAAATAAACAAAAGCTAAGCCTCTACGCTACAGGAAGAAATAAATTAGAGACGTCTATACGTAATATACTAGGATAGGACGCAAGGTTCAAATATCGCGATGTGATTTCGTTGTAATAAATATTGGGATGTTTATAAAACAAAAAAAGTTTGACCATAACTTAATAAATTTCTCACAAAGCCGTCTAGAACTTATTTAAACAGCAAGGATGGAAATTACTGGCTCGGAGCACGCATGCATCGATTATGGAAACGCTGCCGATGTAAACTATAAACTGATTTTTAAACATATATACTAGATAATCTTGAAAAAGGAAAATTATTACCATTTACTATAGCAAACCGTTACTCGTATCAAGTCATACCAGTTTCAACATTGCATTGCAGTCTGTAAAGTTCACTAGCAGGAGAAAGTACTTGTATGCACACGTAACTTGTTAAGGTCTCAAAAAGGTTAAATAGCAAACAAAAATGTGACAGCAATGTACAGCACAAAGAACGGCAACATGGCAGCTGAGTCATGTACTGTGTTAGCCAAAAGTACAATTCCGTATCACTACAATTTATGGATTGTATTTTTAAATCATTTTGGAAGATTTTTATCTGTTTTGAACGTGGTGGCTTACACAATGACCACTTGCGTATATAGTGTTGGGTGTACAATTATTGCAGTGCGAAATTAGCCTATATAATCCGTTTTGACCAACAGGAGTAAAACAACTGAAAATTAACCCAGATGATGACAATTTTATAAGAGCATTTGCAATATGTGGGAAGCAAAGAGAAGTTATGTTATCAGATGAAGTGACATATGGTGTACAGATTACACTAGTTTAGCAAATGTTGTCAATTGAGAAAATGCCAAAGCAATCGAAAAAACTAAATCGAAATATCTATGGAGCTTGCTGAAAGACCGTAAAAATTCGCAGAGGACACACAAGCCAAAAACAGTAATGATAATGTTTGGGTCACGTTAAATCATGGTAACGCTTAATAATAACTCTACTGAAGTACAAAATATGAACAAATCACGTATAGTTGCTATTTGAGATAAGATTAATTAATGATACTTTAGTTTGTTCAGTAATTCACAATGGTTTACAGAATTTAAGATACAGTAACAAATATAGTAATTGCTTGAGCTAAAACATGTGTCACAATTCATTCATCAATAATGAATTAAAAGTGATAATGTAATGACTGTTTGACATAATAATTCTAAATTAATAATACCATATTATACCATATCCTCCTGAGACCCCACCCATTCATTTATGTCCATTGCAGTGAACATTTTGTTTTTGCATATATCTTTTCACTGATGTAAGGAAACATTTATTCTTATTGAACAATAAAGAGGACATCCTGTGAAATTAAAAATAAAAATAAATTTGAAAAAAGATGTCTTATTTCCTCCAGACATAGTTTTAGCTTAATTGTGATTTTCTGAAGGACACTTTTTTCCTTGAGTCTTAGATATTACTAATATTTGTTAGTGAAAGTGCATAATATATCTTGAATATTATAAGTATTGTCTTGGGTACCCCATGCATGTTTTTTGTCTTGGCCACTAGCCTTACTCACGTGTTTTTGTGGCCTTGTAATCTAACGTCTTTCATTGTAACTTTAAACTTGTAAGTGCAATTTCTGTCTATTAGTATTAATCTGTTGACGGCAAGTTTGTTAGGAAGTTCGACCGACAACTGCAACAGAAGACATTTCACAGGGATCGGGCATTGCTGTTAAGTGAGCACCTTGAACTCTAATAGTCAGCATGCTCTTGAAGTGGTGGGCCCCATCGCTGGCCTTGAATCCCCCAGTACCGCCACCCTTTCAATTCCATTTGGAGAATTTTTTCTTCTCCCTTCTCCTACATTTTTTTGTGGTACTTTCTGCTGTAATGGTGTACTCTGGGTTTGTGTATGTGAAAGATTTTTGGAGAGCCGTGTTGGGAAGGGTACTTTTATAGCTGTTAGCTGTTAACGAACTGAATTGAATGGAAAATTCATATTAATCTCTTATTGTCTCACTATTTAGTTGTATCGTTTAATTAAAAGCAGGCTACAAAGAATGTCTTCTTTTGGTACCAACTATGCAGCCATTACTAAAAGTTGTTCATTACATTTTGTAAGTTTTAAAACTTTGGAGTATCTTGTTAGCTATCCATTATTGTCGGCACTCCGACCCCCTGTTCTAGCTTAACAAATTTTATTGTATCTTGACCAATGTTATTTTTGGTGGGAAGGGGGGTCTCCCGTTTGAGAAAGATTAATTCGAAATAAAGTTTCTCAACCTCTGATCTAGGGCCAGTATTCCACTGGGCTACAGAATGTTGGTGGTTTTGCGGAAGGGTTGGTAAATTCCCAAAAATGAACTTTATTTTCGATCTTTTACGATCCCTTACATCCAAGTGTTCAGTTCGCATCTGAAAAAAATGGGAATAACGTTGGGAATCCTAAACTTGGAAGACATGCAAAAATGTGTGAATGCAAACCAGCTCTTAGACTGCCATCTTGTGGTTCCACGAAGTAGTATTTTTTTTGTGTGAGTATGAGTATTTAGGGTTAGTAGCTAGTGATATATTTTTTGGTAAATACTATTGTTTGTTGATACTCTTCAGGCCCACATTGGTGGGTTATTTTTTCTCACAAAGGCTGGGTTGAGTCTGCTGGATTATTTTCAGTCCAAATGCGCCATCCTCCAGTACCCCTGTTGTAATGGGCACCCATATTTTCACGTACCACATTGCAAAAAAATCTTCATTGTAATCACTGGTGAACAAGCACCCAACTGGTTCTTTTCAATTCATTGGTTATATTTCTCATAATAATTTTAATAATAGTGAAACCGCTGCTCCTCTGCACCAAAACCAGATAGTTGAGGTAGTTCTGGCAACTATCTAGGATGTCCCCTGGCCACCTCCCTGAGGACGTGTTTTGGGTATGTCTAATTGGAAAGAAACCCCAGGGCAGACCCAGGACATGCTGGACAGATTATACCTCTCGACTGGCCTGAGGACGTCTCAGAATCCCCTGGGGAGAAGCTACATGATGTGGCTGGGGAAAGAGAGTCCTGGGGGTCCCTGCTTAGACTGCTGCCTCTGTCACCCAGCCCAAGATAAGCAAGTTCACTGGTTCAATGGATACTCATAGTCTGAAACTTAATTCTGTCAACGGCAATACATTTTTACAACTAACGATGATACATTTCAATTAAAGATAGTTAATACACACTACCATTCAAAAGTTTGGGGTCACTTAGAAATGTCCTTGCTTTTGAAAAAAGCAGATTTTTGTTCATTAAAATAACATCAGATTGATCAGAAATACTGTGTACACATTGCTAATGTTGTAAATGACTATCATAGCTGGAAATGGCTGTTTCCAATGGAATGTCAACATATTTGTATAGAGCCCCATTATCAGCAACAGTTAGTCCTGTGTTCCAGTAGAATGTTGTGTTTGTTAATGCAAGTTTATCATTTTAAAAGGTTAATTGATCATTAGGAAACCCTTTTGCAATTATGTCAGAACAGATGAAAATTGTTGTGCTGATTAAAGAAGCAATAAAACTGGCCTTCTTTGGATTAGACTAGAGTATCTGAAACATCAGCAATTTTGGGTGTTATTACAAACTCAATATGGTCAGAAACAAAAAACTTACTTCTGAAACTCATCAGTCTGTTCATGTTCGGAGAAATGAAGGCTATTCCATGTGAGAAATTGCAAGGAAACTGAAAACCTCGTACAATGCTGTGTACTACTCCCTTCACAAAGCAGCACAAACTGGCTCTAACCACAATAAAAAGAGGAGAGTCAGGCCCCAATGTACAACTGAGCGAGAAGATAAATATATTACAGTGTGTAGTTTCAGAAACAGATGTCTCATAGGTTTTCAACTGGCAACTTCATTAAATAGTACCAGCAGAAGACCAACATCAACAGTGAAGAGGCAATTCCGGGATGCTGGCCTTCTGGGCAGAATTTTTCTGGGCAGAAAAACCCATATTGCAGAATGGCCAATAAAAAGAAAAGACTGAGATGGGCAAATGAACACATACACTGGACAAAGGAAGATTGGAAAAAGTGCTATGGACAGACAAATCCAAGTTTGAGGTGTTCAGATCTCAAATAAGAATGTTTGTGAGATGCAGATCAAATGAAAAGACACTGGAGGAGTGGTTGACAACCTCTGTCAAGCATGGTGGAGGCAATGTGGTGGTCTGGGGCTGCTTTGATGGTATGTGATGGTATTAAGTGGGAGGTTTGTACAGGGTGAAAGTGATCTTGAAGAAGGAAGGCTATCTCTCCATTTTGCAGCATCATGTCATACCCTTTGGACGGCACTCAATTGGAGCCAATTTCACCCTACAACAATGACCCAAACACAGCTTCCAAACTATGCAAGAACTATTTAGTGAAGATGCAGTCAGCTGGTATTCTGTGTATAATGGAGTGGCTAGCACAGTCATCAGATGTCAACTCTAGCTGGGAGCAGCTTGACTGAATGGTATGTAAGAAGTAACCATCAAACCAATCCAACTTGCAGGAGATGCTTTAGGAAGCATGGAGTGAAATCTCATCAGATAACCTAAAAATTATATCTATTATGCCCAAGGTTTACATGGTTGTAATTACTGTAAATGGAGGACTCTTTGACGAAAGCAATTATTATGTTAATTTAAAAAAAATATCTAACTTTGTCAGTGACTATTTTATATTTACTTGGCTTTATTTCCTATTCAAACTCATTTCATGTATATCCATCCATCCATCCATTTTCTAAACCGCTTATCCTACTGGGTCACGGGGGGTCCGGAGCCTATCCCGGAAGCA
>JABFEA020000119.1:4105767-4121925 GCA_019775915.2 Cyphomyrus plagiostoma | reverse complement strand
GAGCCAGATGAGGTGGCTCGGGCATCTGATTAGGATGCCTCCTGGACACCTCCCTGGGGAGGTGTTCCAGGCATGTCTCACTGAGAGGAGGCCCCGGGGAAGACCCAGGACACGGTGGAGGGACTATGTCTCTCGGCTGGCCTGGGAACACCTCGGGATCCCCCCAGAGGAGCTGGAGGAAGTGGCCGGGGAGAGGGAAGTCTGTGTTTCCCTGCTGAGACTGCTGCCCCCGTGACCCGACTCTGGATAAGTGAGAGAAAATGGATGGATGGATGGATGGACATAAGTTCAAATACTTTTCATTACATAACGTTTAATAACACATTTTGGTGGCATCTTGTGGTCTTGGTCTGCAGGCTTCTATATCGTCTGCCAGAGGGCAGCAGGTCAAAAAGTCTGTGTCCAGGGATTTTCCCTGCCCTTTTCCTGGATCTTGAGAGAGACAGGTCCTGGATGGAGGGCAGGGGAGCACCAATGATCTTTCCTGCTGCCCGTACAGTCCGCTGCAATATGTTCTTGTCCTGTTTAGTGGCTGCTCCATATCAGACTGTGATGGAGTAGCAGAGGACAGACTCAATGACTGCAGTGTAGAATTGGATCAGCTGCTCCTGTGGAAGACTGTGCTTCCTCAGTAGTTTCAGGAAGTACATCTTCTGCTGGGCCTTTTTGAGCATGGAGGTGATGTTGGACTCCCACTTCAGGTCCTGGGAAATGATGATACCCAGGAACTTGAAGAACTCCACAGTAGACAACGGGGTGTCTGATATGGTGAGGGGGAGCAGTGTTGAGGGATGTCTCCTGAAGTCCACTGTCATTTCTACAGTCTTGTGCTTGTTCAGCTCCAGGTTGTACCAGCTGCTCAACTTCCTGCTGGTATGCAGACTCATCACCATCCTGAATGAGTCTAATGATGGTGGTGTCATCTGCAAACTTCAGGAGTTTTACAGTTGAATTCCTGGAGGTGTAGTCATTGGTGTAGAGGGAGAAGAGCAGTAGGGAGAAGAAACATCCTTGAGGGGCACCAATACTGAGGGACCATGTTTCATAAGTGATCTCGCCCCACCTTACTTGATGCTTCCTGTCTGTCAAGAAGCTGGTGATCCACTGACAGATAGCTGGTGACACGTTGAGCTGGGAGAGTTGGAGAGTTGATAAAGCTTAAATGCGGCAAACCTTTTGAACCACCTCAAAAGAAGATGCTCAAAAGAGTATGCTGAGTATGTTTGTCTTTTTGGTTTTGTTACCTCATAGAGTTGTATTTTTTTTTAAATGGGTTAATTAGTTTGGTTGTACTGTTCAGTAACTTGAAAATAGTCTTAAAAATCAACATGAAAGAAAACCATAATAAGATGGTGGAATATGATCCTGCCTGCAAAGAATCACAATATGATATTTTTGCCATATTACTCACTCCTATACTCAAAGTACTCGCCATGCTTTATGCAGGATCTGGTTTTATAGGTGTGAATTGGTATGTTACTTTGGATGTTCTACAAATACTCACTAGAGGGCGCAAATGCAGCACAGTTCCAAGTCTGACCATAGAGTAACTTCAACAAGCTTAGTGGCTTGGCTAGTGCATCTTTGCTTTGTCACGGCCTGCTTAGCTTCATACTATCTTTGCCCTTTGTTCTGAGATATTCATAGCATGTTTGGGGGACAGTTGGGCAGATGGTTCGATGGTCAAGACAGCTGGAGTAACAAACCACACGCAGAAAAGTGCTGAGGCCCTTTTAAAGGGGAAAAAACTGAAGAAACTCCAGAAATAAACAAAAACTGAGCATCGTGCAGGTGGAGGCTGAGCAGTTCCCTACAATTCTGTCTGCTTTGTCGTCATCCTGGCTGCCTCTGGTACCAAGTTCTCTTAATCCTGATTATTGAGGGCTAGCGGTCATTAGTCAGGGGCCAACTGGGGCTGGTTTGAGATGACCTGCCTCTTGGCAATATGTATACACTTTCTTTGGGGGGTGGAGTCTCATATAGCAGTGTTCATATTTATCACCTGGCTGCTTGCAGAGCTGTTTGGATGGTAAAGCTGTACTCTGGCCCATAGTGCTAGTGCTTAAAGCAACTTGGTGCTGTGCTTTGGTTTTGTGGCCCAAGATCGTTAGCGTTTTCAGGAAATCCTTCCAATAGTTCAAAGCTGTGCTGTTTTCCACTGTATTCAGCCTGTGATTGGAGGTCCTCTTAAAACCAAAATGCCTCACGAGGGCCCAGCAGGACACAACTATGTCTGTACTCTTTTCCTCTTCTGATTTTTTTTAACAAATAAAAAAAAGGAATCATTTCCTGCCAAAGGTTTCATCTTTTCTTAATAACGGTCCCTCCCTCTCTGTGTCTTTCCTCTTTCTATTCCCTTTATACTTCCTCAACTTTTCCCACACTGGTTTCTTGGCTCCTTCCGGAAAATGACAATGGTAACATTTCTTGAATCAGCCTTTTTACTTTTTTTTGATATAAGAAACATATAAACATATATATAATGTTATGATGTCATTATACATTGAAGCCCAAGTGATTGAACACAATTTTTAAAATGATTATGCCATTGTTTTGCAGAGGACTAAAGTTTCTGTGTCTGCATTTTAAGATGATTTTAAATGAATTCATATTTATTTTTTTATCTCTACACCTGGGGCATATATGAAACCAATCATCATGAATTCAAATGTTAAACATTAATCCATGTCTTTCTTTCTGTGTAGATTACAAACCCTTTCACTCACTCAGCATGTTTATGGATGACGCTGAGCATTTAATATTCAAGAACTGCCAGTGATTATACACTTGCCAGTAAAAACTGAACCTAAGTGACAGGTCCTAACCTGTTTATTAAAAGCCCACAATGTTGATAAATGTGGTGTAAAATGTGTGTCCAGTACCTAATCTCATTTACCTGGGTGACAAAACAAAAGAAAAAAGGGAGGAATTAGAAATATTTAAAATAAACTCGCTCTAGTCTTTTGACTTTCATAGCTACTTTCAAATCCCATGCTGATATTTAGTATGTGAAAGGAAAAACAACATCCCCTTTGTCAAAATTAAATGTACCTGTTTTTGCTATAACATGTACTTTCAACTGATTTATAAATTTTACATGGATAGTGCTTAACATAAAAATGTTGCGCTATGCGAACAAACGTTTCAGTTGACACTGTTTATAAGAAGGACCAGCAGCACAGCAGACCTGTTAACACAGGGAGGCGCTAAAGCCACGCGCCAAAGCTTTTTTCGTGATTAGTCTGTGATGAGGCCTATTCAATAACGACTGTGCGAGATCGTTCACTTATAACTTTTCTGAACGTATTATTTTAACTGTTGTGTAAGCAAAATTAGGAAATAAAGCATGTGTTTACCAACCCGAAGGTGTGCGTTTTTCAAAAACGATTGAAATTAATCGTCAAGTCAATCGTCATTTTGGTGAAAAAGAAAATTTTTCGAGAAAGAGACGAAGCTCATCAGTAGGCTGTCATCAGAAATGCATATAAATCAGAACCTCGAAGGTAGCCTGGACACATCGAAGCACAGCAGACTCTCTCCTTAAAAAACGTTCTCTCTCCTTATTTCTGTGTAGTCCCCCCTCTGTTCTTTTTAGTTGCTTGACTGACGCTTTGATAGCAGTTCAGTTTTGAGGCAGTGGCATTCATACTGTGCTTCCCAGCCTATATGTTGTCATGGCTTCTAACGTAAGAGATGGTTGTGATATTGTTTTGTAATATTGCCTTTATTTCATTGGTTGTATATGGGTATTTTTAAATGTGTGTTTAGTTACATTTACTGACGTATGTAAAAATACGGGCTGTTAGCTATACATTACTGCAAATTACATTAATTTTGCATGATGACAATTCGGTTACTTTAATTTAGTTTCGAAATTCTACAATGAGATTACTTTTGCAGGGCCTGTTCGTAGCTCTTTTTTTAAAATATGATAATCTGCAATATTATTTATAGTGAAACATTTTGAACTGGCATATATTTTCATGAAGCTATTGGTCTGTTATTTTAAAAACTCGCTAAAATGCTTCTGTCTTAAAGGTCTGTTGTTGTTGTTCTTCTTCTTCTTCTTCTTCTTCTTCTTCTTCTTATTATTATTATTATTATTATTATTATTATTGATGGTCATACTGATGATAACATTCGTTTTCATATTTTTGGATTGGATGTTCCGTATCTGAAATGTTTCATTTGTGGATAATATAACGTAACACAAAATTCGCTTTTAGAGCAACACTTACTTGTCGTAGTTTTCCTATCTATCGCCTATTGCCCATACTTAATTTTATAATTTCTTTATTTAAAACTCTCCGTCTTCACTATAGGCATGCAGCCTTCGATATGGGACAAAATTTTTTTATTTTATTTTTTTTTAAGTTTTAACTTCTTTAACCGTTAAATTAGTCGTTGGTATACTTTGTCATTTTTGGCGAAAAAGCTTTGTTATAATATAAAAATAAATTGACGGTGTGTTACGCAGTGTTGTAAAGTCTTTTGGAAATGATTATTTTTATAATCATGTAGTGCCGTTCAAATCTCTCTGCGTATTGTATTATTACAGTAAAATATACAAGGGCCACAAACAAACAAAAGGAGACAATAAATGACCGATATTATTGGTCTACATCACACTATTATCGAAAACTGCGCCAGATGAAAATTATATTTCAGAAAAAATACCATTTACTTATCTATGCGGTGTACCTACACCGGGGCAAACCCATCCTTTTTATTAAATAATGCAATGATGTATAGTATTCAGTATAAATAAAATATAATATGAAAAATGTTGCAGTTGTTAATATGAGAATAATGAATAATCTCATTGTCAATGACATTCTATTATGATAAAGCATTGAATGTACCTTAATTGAAACAGCGCAATAAATCACCAATTCGCAACTGATTCACGGATATTCAAGTGCATTTTCAAAAGTATGCAATGAACGTTCGTCACTAATTAACAAGAAAAACTGTATTTTTCAAAGAATTTACAAATGTTGAATTGACATCGTCGATCTTAGGTCGGTGTGATTATGCGTCTAGAAGCGGCGCAGTTTCCACCTAAAGAAATGCGTCTGGCGGCAATAGGAGGGAGAAAAACATTATATTCTTTACATTGTGCCTGAAATATCGGAAATATTTAATTCTTTTACGATATACTGTCCTTAGCCAGTTTCAACCCCACCCCCAAGTTCTGTAGTGCAGTGTGCAATTTTGTTTTTTGTTCAATATCCTCTGGGCGGCGATCAGTCAAACTTACCGCTGTGAGTGTAGCGTACACTCCTGCAGACCCCTAGTCGCCTTCCGTGTAATAAAATCCACTGAGATATCATCTAAGGCGCCAGGTGAGCAATAGAAAGAGCAATCGAGATTGTGTCGTGTTTACTTCTCCTCCCCAGCCTAGCGCCGCAACTGTTACACATTAACATACAACATACAAATAAAGATTTACTGTTGATAAACAAATGACTCCAGGCGAAACCAACTAGGCGTCAAAGATGACTTTTACATTTTGAATCTCTTCATATCCGTTTCCATTATTCAGCTACAAACAATTGAAATGACTAGGCGTCTGAAAAATGTCCTTGCTTATAGAATTCCAGGTTGCGCACTACGTTTAACAGCGATTAAAAATGGTATCCTTTCACATCTTTCTAAAATAGTCATCCTCAGCTAGTTTCCCTGAAGTAAATTTGCATACTCACCTGACAGAATGATTCGACCTGGAACAGCCTTAATGGCTTTGCCTTCATCCATAGTAATATCATAATTGCATAGTTATCGTTTTATCTCATATTGGTCATTAATTGGCCACTCTTTGTTCTCAATATAAAATAAGGAAGAAAGCAGGCCTACCTAATTTTAAAATAGTCCTGCTCATAACCACTGCTGTCATCAGCACAGTTCCAAGTCAGCTGTTTATGTTTGTTAATTTAGTAGGACCTTTATAACAAAACTGGTCTTTGGATGTGCAAAGTATTAACTACCTCTGTGATGTAATCAGTGAGAAAAATAAATGCAATGTTCAATAGTTTATTGAAACCTTCAAGAAACATTTTCAATGATGTCAACTAAACCAATCAAAATATTGAGTACTACAGAACCCAAAGGACAACTTTAACACATTAAACTTTTATACAATAAAAAATATTCAGCAATTTTACTTCCAAGCTGCAACACGTTTTAAGAAAATTTGTTTAGGTCTTGACACACACTAAAAAGATAAATGGTTAAAGATTTTTTTACCCAAGTAAACTAATGCACTGTGTTGTCAGCTTGCTTGACGATAGCACTTTAAACTGCATTGAAGATAAAAGAATGGCACATGTTCAGGTCTGCTTCGCCAACCGGAGGCTGAAGGTGAGGCATAAGCAGTGGTCAGCACACAGGTAACTATGGGTGAAATGAAGATGACTGAAACACACCATTAAACAAGTGTATCAACAATAAATTAAAGAAGTTATGAACCTCAGACTTCTAACCCATTATATTTACACTTAATACCAAATAATTACATAAATATTTTGATATATAATATATATTTACATTTATAGTCCATGTTACTGTAGTTTTTTTATACTTTCTTCTTCCTGTTCCCTTTTCTTTGAAATTAAAGGTTTGGTGATTTGAACTGATTGTGAGGGAGATCAAATTACTTTTATGTTTGCTTTTAGGTTAGTTTTATAATGTTTTGAAATACACGCCAATAATTTTTATTTTGGTTATCTTAAAAGAATTTAAATTAAAAATTCCCCTGAACTGAGCCAACATATAAGGTGGCTGTTTCACAGGGGATGTTTGAAGATTGTGGAGCATGCAAAATCTCTTCTGAGCTCACACACAGGACTTAATTAAATTTATCAACCATATCAGACTGTATACTGTATGGGTATATACTTAAAACAAATCTCACCACTTCAGGGTATGTATTAAATTTCTAGCCCAGCGACTTGGCATATAAAATATAGATAGGACATAGCAGCAGTTTAATCGGTTTATGGTTCTAATTCTCAGTATCCTTTCAGTTTCAATACTTGTGTGGTAGTCAAATAAACAACAAGGTCAAAGTTCTTCAGTTTTAACATGACAGAAATAGAGTTATCAGTTCTTTACAAACAAAGTGCATTTTAAAAATCGAAACAGGTCCATAGGTCTGCAATCCACACCCGCATTTGCTAGACAGATATTATAATCATCCTAATCACCACTATCACATCAGCATCATCTTTCACGTAATTGTTAACATCACCAGCATTAAAGATATTGCCGATTGGCAGTTTTGTTTCGTTCTGTCATGCTGCACTCTATGGGGATAAACTCCGAGGCCTGCTTTGTTTCGAATCCAGTCCGCTCACCAGACGCTGGATGCTCTGCAACTCACTGGCAGAGTCCTTTGTGGGACAAGTCTTTGGAGACAGGGAGATGGAGCCGGATGACAGAGCTGATGACCTGCCGTTGGCCTCTGACGCAGAGTCCAGCGCCGTGAGTGCCGGGCTAGCTGCCATGCCGTTGCCCTTCAGCTCCATGGTGCTGCTGTCCATAGGGATCAGGCCTGGTGTGTGTGGGGAGCTGTCCGGCACACCAATGGGGAGCTGGTAGGGGCTGTACCTGAGGCGAGGGCGCATGGCGCTCAGAAAGGGGTGCCGGTGGACCGAGGATGAGGCTGCAGAAGAGGCTGCCGCAGCTGCTGCCATATAGGTGTAGGGGTATGGGAAAAGACTGCCGAATGGAGACATGGCCAGGCTCTGCAGGTGAAGTGAATGGAGGGAGGACATTAACATCAGGCCCCAGCTGCTGATTGTCTGACATTCTGCAACACACCCTAATATTTGTCTGTTGCCATTTTAATTCCATGTTCTGTCTCAACACCTCATCTGTAAAGGTTCCAAGAACTCTGTGAGTCCAAAACATCTTAATATTCATACTGACAGAATGTAATATGCCCTTACAAAAATGGTGCTTACATATTACGCAAGTTAGAGGCATGACATGGAGTTGTACAGTTACAATGGCATGGGAGCATGCCAGTAAACACCTTTTATATGCTTAAATAATTTATATTTAAGTATTCCTTATATGGAAATATTTTTCTTTCATAATACACAGTTAATTTCTACAATATATAAACAAGATCCTTTTCTTAATTTCAAAATCAGCTGCACTTAATAAGTGTGTGAATATTCTAGTTAAGCTAAAGCTAATCATTTTGCAGATTAGCCCTATAAGAATAATTCAATGAACAGCACATTAAAAAGCATTGTTAGCTTCATTTTCTCATACATGAGCATGGGTTAGAATTCTGTTTGTGTTACCAAACCATTTTGAATTGAGAGTATCATTATAGTGCATTTAGAACAACCAGTTACAACCTGTTTAATGAAACTTATCTCTGAAAAAATGTACTTATTCAGTGCTCATATTGCATGTAATAGTTTTTTTTCAAATCTACTGATTGTTTAAACATGTATATCATTGATTTTTAAACTTAAGATAAATTTTTAAGATGAAAAGTTTGGAAATTTTTATAAACTAATCTTTTCCTGCAAATTATTTACTGGAGTAACATAAAAATTATATTGGAAAGACCATTTAATTAAATATCTATTCTATGTCACATAATCCAAAGCAATGTTATATAAATTTCCGTTCAGGCACATTATTTAAATCCAACAAACAACCAAACAAAATAATGTTTGTAGTAGTCAATAATTAAGTGAATGAAACTGGTTTTACCTGTGATGCCAAAACTTGTTGCTGTAAATGAAAAGGCAGTCCTGAAGATCCTGTTAGGCCCGCAGGGGACGACGAGATACTGGTTGTGTCAATGGTGTTAACCCCACCTGAGGACACTGCGGCTAGTAAAGGGACCATGCCAGCAGCGGCCATGTTGGAAAAAGCACTTCCAATGTTGAACTGACTGGGATGCAGAAGGAAAGGATGGGTGCCACCCAGATGGTTAAAAAACTGCTGGCCGCTAAGACCGGGTGGAAATCCAAAATTATGCAAGTGGCCTTGGTTTAAATGCGGGCTACAGTCCGTCTGAACAGTCAGTGGTGTGTATTTTTCCTTACTCAGGGATCGGCATTCGTCTATTTTTGGTGGATCGCGCACTGAAGTCTTGAAGTCGTCACCAGAGCTTGTAGTGCTTGAGATGATGGTGACAGGACTTTGCCTGGAGTCTGCAGGGCTTTTCACAGTCCTCGTGGTCTCCTCTCCCATGAGACTTGTGGAGTCATTGTTGGCAAACAGGTGATCTTTGGTAGGGCTTGACACGTGCTCCTTCGCATTCTCTGTGCTGGTAGATATTTTCCCAGATTCCTGTCCATCGTGTAAATTTCCATCTTTGCTCCCATCGTCGCTGTCATCATCACTCTCACAGAAATCTGGAAGAACATAAAATACTTATGCTAAAGCTCACAGCAATATGTTTATAAACACAAATTGGAAATAACACAAGTTCAGCTTATGCCATTGTTTATTAAAATTATATACAGTGTGTTTGTTTCCAAGATTAGCATTTTTTTGTGAAATATTTAAATCTCTTATTTTGGGGAAGCTCAAAATCAAAACCTTAAATCAACCTGTCTGCATGTGCACATGCCAAATTCCAGAACAAAGCCATAAGGAAACATACAAGAAACACGTAAAAAAACACCAAATGTATCATTTAATTGAATTTATCGTTTTTAAGCCGAAATTACATTTTTAAATAATATTTAAAAACCTTACTGTTCAGCGGGTAAACAAATCATGCTATGTCTGTAACTCCATATTTCC
The DNA here is from genome assembly GCA_019775915.2 of Cyphomyrus plagiostoma. NCBI lineage: Eukaryota > Metazoa > Chordata > Actinopteri > Osteoglossiformes > Mormyridae > Cyphomyrus > Cyphomyrus plagiostoma. The sequence continues at coordinate 4,112,148 of JABFEA020000119.1, read as the reverse complement.
ACTAATTTTTATTTAATATGATAATAGTAAATTCTATTGGTTTACCTTTAATACTCGGTGGCCCTACAGTGGACACCGCTGCAACTTGTTCCCCCGAAGAGTCGTCCGACGTTCCTACTTCCTTTTTCTGTTGCTCCTCGTAAGATCTAATAGACTGCAGAGCTAATTGCTTCCTGTAGATATAAATAAGATGTTCTATCATTAAGTAACCGTGCTTAACTTGAATGATAATCTTGTGTTTTTCCTTGTAATTTTAATATGCACAGAAAAACTTAATTTGTAATTTGATATTTTAAAAAGTAAATAATCTGATTGGTTGAATCCTTCCAACAATGAGTATAATATTGACTTGTCTATTCGACAGCCATTCCCGTTGCCATTGTAGTCAATTTAATAATAAGTAACGGCAATAATATTTTTATTTATTCGATCTGTGCGATATTACATTTAAAAACCAATATATTTTATGTGTCACTTATTTACAAATCCGCTTAAGATAATTTATGGTTTTGAAAATGTTTATGTGAAATGGACCATTTTTACCTTAAACTAGCTCAAGTAAGGAGCCCACTTCCACTTTCATCGTTTCAGAACACGAGATAACGAGAAGTTCACTATAAATTATTCGTGAGTTTAAAGAAAACCACCATAATACCTATGCTGCTTTGTAATTAAATGTACACATTCGCAAACGAATTGGTTAACGTCGGCAGTCCACGGGTACATCTTAACAACGAAATGCGTTATACTCAAAATCAACACAATCAACTGATCTAATAAATACTAGTGAAACTGGTCAAGTTTAAATCAAGGTGATATGTTCAATTTTAAGTGTCACTTTCTTTAGAGTGTTCCAAAATGCCGGGTGCGCTCTTTTTCTGTTTGCTGAAACCGAGAGTAAAAACGGAGGCGTCTGGATTCAGTCAGTGCCAGACGACGTGTTCCTCAAGCCGAGCTCCTCCAAAATATATCATCGGACTTAAGTATGGTTTTGCAATCGTACTCATACAGAGGAGATTTACGATTTTTCCTTGCACTGTTTTTGACGGATAAAATCTGTCTCCACTAAGAGTTTTTGGATCATACACTTGATCAAATATTGTTTCAACTCAGCGTAGGGTTTCGTCAAAACATTACGAATTTAAGGGACATTAGTTATATAGACTAGCTAAACTTATTATATAAATGAATGCATTTTACGTATAAGTACATTGTATAAAACCAGTCACGTTTAAAATACCATCACGGCCTCGCTTTCTCGCACATTTTCTTGTATATTATGAGCGTATTGGTTCCGCTTTACCTTTTTTCTCTTCTTCCATTGCCAGTGTCACGGAACCCCTTCGCAAATGGATTATTGTCGATTTTCAGTTGCGTGATCTAAAACAAACAGTAAAGGGTCACTGATAAACTAATAAAGGTGAACAGGTGTTATTCGGAATCTAAGTTTTCACTTTTTCGCTTTCACTTTTTCTAAATGAAAGATTGCATTAACAACCACGGTATTTTCCTAAACTATTTAAAGCACAAAGACTTAACATATTTTAAAAATAATAAATAAAATATGGAAAATAAGTCGCCTAATAATTGCCATGTATATTCCTACACAAATTGTGTCTATCTTGACAATTTCTATAAATGCTGCTGGGCCTATAAATAGGCAATAGAAACGAAAACTGCGCTATTACTTTCATTTTAATCTCAGCCATATCTTAAACTTTTGTTCGCGGTGGTCTAAATTTATAAATAGTGATTTTCGTGTATGGTTTATTAAATGCTTAATGTAATTCATCATATTTCTTTGGTTTATTGGCAAATATTGAAACAGTATTGACGTCGTTTTCTTTCTGAGGAAATATTTCAAATTTGTAATTTTGATTGTTTATTTCTGGTGCCTTAAAGTATAATTCCATTTTTAAATATACATCGTATCGGTAGCCTATATAACAATGATGTGTGAGTGATGAGGCCATTTTGAATTTGGGAGAATTTCACTTGATACAGAAAAACGAACCGCCCAAAATTTACGCGACTCTTCTTCTAATTTGCCTGCACCACAAAGACCATGTTTCCATCAAGCAGTCGTTACTGTTTCTTGTGAAATTAACTATTTGTCAACGTCTCCAAAGCTCGCGACAGTGTGCTCACGTGCACGCGCACGCGTACGGATGGGCGTGTGTGCAAAAGCGATAAAGTGAGTCAATGTCAGAATACCAACACGGACACAAAAGCGATTAACTAAATCATTGTTCCGTTAGGATTATATGTATAATTATAACTGTCCGGCAGACACATCGCAATGATCCGTATGGGATTACCGTTTTTCATTTTCTTGTTGTACCTACTGTCAATACTTTTCATTTGAGTTAAAATAATAATAATCATAATATTAATAAATAATACTAATGATACTAATAATAATAATATACGACAAAACACTACATGGAATTCTGCAGTCTCTAGGAGAAAAAGATGCTCCAATAGAAATAGACTATCCATATGTCAAAGATGACTATAACAACATTGCTTGAATAAAACTGAAAACGTATCTGTAATTTTACTCGCATTCCGAATAAAGCAAGACTTGAACATATTGTGCGAAATGGTTTAATGATGTTAAGACGTACCTTATCATTTTGGTAGGCAGTTACAGCAATGAAATCGGTTTCGGGGAACACGTAGGTTCTGAATGTGCTGTAGGGTAGTTTGAGAATATCGTTGGCTCGTACGATGTGAAACCTGGGCTGGTATTTGTGCATGGAGTTCAGAATGGTCTGCAAAAGGAAACAAGTCTGGATTTAAAAGCAAATTTTGACTTCCGCTGGTGTACATTTTATCCTTAAGCCTTTAATTATTTTTCAGATAGGCTAATTATCTTGAATATATATCTGGGAGATCTGTGGCCATTTTATAAAATTCAACGAGGTCGATCTTAATGTTAAACCATTTAGGTTCTCATGGGCCCGATCGTGTGGCCTATTTTAATCACACTTATTAATTATGAATTAGTACTTTGAAATTAAGCAATAATATGCATAAATTGTGAAAAAAAAATGTGAACTGTGCTCTGCCAATTTAAGGAGAATAAACCCATCATTTGAATCATATGTGTAATACACAAAAAATGTTCAACTTACAAATCCATGCTTGTCAGAGATATTATTCGTCAGCTTAAGTTTGTGAAAGTTGACGACTTTAGACATCCACTGCTCGCCTGTGGCCGGGCTGTCTGGGTGAATGTACATCCTCTTTGGCATTTCGGGGTCGGCCTTCCCTGCCACCATCCAGCGCGAGTTGTGAAATTTATACCTGCAGTCGTCGGCCGCTACGATGTCCATCAGCAAAATGTACTTAGCTTTCTTGTCCAAGCCGGTACACCTCACTTTGAACGGGGGGAACATTCTCCTGGTGAACGTGTTAATGATATAGGTTAAGCAAGTTTAATTTTGCTCTTAGAAGAGTTATGTTCAGTTCGATGCAATAAATTTACGTGTACACTGCCTAATAAGGTGGATATGTTATTCGTATTTCTTACACAGGTCATTCTACTTAAATATAGCACAAATATATTGAACAACGGTACAATGACTGACCAAGATACTCGCAGAAAATACAATAAAAAACATATAGTATATACCTATAACTCAAGGTCCGCAGTATTACGAAAAACTCACATTACAGTAGATATATACGCCAGAATATGGCATTATATTTATAATATACTCCATATTAGCGTTTTATAACAATTCAGGCCTTTTAAAACTGCAGGCCAAAGAACACAGGGAAAAGTACAAGACGATATGTCTGTCCTATTATTGTCCCTGCTTTTATGTTCTTATGCTCTGTAATCACCAATTCTGCCGTAAAATAAGTTAAACAATAACTAGTAGAAGTGTCGTTATATGAATTTATATTGAGTTTGGATACATTTAATGTGCTGTAAAGATTATTTGCATGACATCATGCCGTAGATTTTTTTTTATAGTAAATTCTAGAAACGAAAAAGTGTGTTCCGCAAAATTCTGCAAAGCACATGACGATACTTTATTATTTATTATTATTACTATAGATATTATTTAAATTGTGGTTCCACTGGTCAAGAAACAAACACCTTTTTATGATTATTAACTATCATTCACTATTTCTTGCAATTAATACTTTAACAAATACACGGCCATTTATAACATATACGTCATTTACGTTTCGCTCACCTTCCTGATTTCGTGATAACCATTTCAGTTCCGCTCTTGTGGAACTGTTCCCAAAGTTCCTTAGCTTCTAGGTGCACTTTTGGGTCATCTTCGACCTCCTCTTCAGGTTCCAAGGTTTTGAGAGGCCTGAGATGGGTAGCGGCAGCCTGGTGCCCCAGCGAAGAGAAGTGAAGGCCGTTTTCGGCTGCGCCCATCAGCTGATCCATGATTGGCTTCCCCAGCGCACCCGGTAGAGAGAGGGAACCGGCTGGAGGCAGCGCCAGGGCCGGGAAGAATGGAGGCTGGTGACCTAGCATTGCACTCATGGCGAAATCCGGACTCCGGTGAGGTAAAAACGGATGGTATGCCATGTTTGTTCTTGGAATAACTGGATCTCTCATCGGGAAGCTCATCCACTTTGCAAAAGGATTCCAGATGTATCGACGCTTGAGAGGGTAATACGCGGTGGTCTAACTAAGCATTTTTCTCTTCAGTTTCAGTTTCAAGAATATTCAACCAATATGAAAACGCATCTGATTATTTGGCGAAAAGAACTAAAAACCGCCTGTGTAATTCCAAGCTTGTAGAGAGATCACTTACATATATGATCCAGAACAGACTGTTGTGAGGAGAATCTTTTTCCAAGGATTTTATGCGTGGTTTGTCATCAATAATAGCTAGTCCACAGCTGAACAGTTTTAATGAAAAAACGTTGAATCACGGTAATTTCTTTGGGTTATTCTCGGTTCCCCTTTGTAGTCTTACAAGTTGCATTCCTTTAAAATGCATTTATATGCTCGGACCCATTCTATCCTCGCAGGTGAAGTGTTGAAATATTTCGATTGCGTGGAATTTCTCTCCTTTCGTATTCAGCACACACCTTCAAGCACATGTAAACATTTTCTCTGTTTCGCAGAAACACGCACACACATTTCAGAAAAATAGAAAAATGAGTCCCGATGAAGGCAGCGAGGAGGCTTGATCTCCGCACCAAGAAATTCCCTACGCCTCTGTGCCCCGTAGGCTCCGAACAGTTTGGATGTGTTGCATGTTGCGAGAAGCCGGACCCACTTGATTGGTTCTTTGACGCTTTCGGACCAATTGTGTGGCTTTGTAGGCGTGGTTTTAACGGGTCTAGTGGAGGGGACAGACTTGAGTGTTGGAAACTGCTGTGTTGCAGCGAGGAAGCTTCGCTATATCAGTCAGATTAGTGACAATGTGTCAATATCATAAAGGGCTAGGAGCGGTCGGTCTATCAGACCTAGCAAATGGAAACTCACGCGAGCCTTGGTGACTTATTCCTATGGAAAATGTCTGTCTTATGTAGATCGCGGTGTGTTCTCGAAGTTGCACCCCCCCGCCCAGTTATCGAGAAATCGTTGAATTCTTAGCACTTTCAGACTTAGTGTCAGCCTTTAAATCCGTGGGGTGAACATCGCTATAATGGAGACGAAAAAAGTAATATTCTGTGCAGTCCTAAATCCAAATCATTTGTCCTTATTATTATGTAAAAACCAAAAAAGCTAAATAGTGATACGAGTACGTTTACCCATGGTTATTATTAATCTGCATTTTTCTGTATAATTGCAATGGATAACAACGTATCGTTTCTGCGTTTTTTGCTGTTAACGTTATTGTGACAGTAACAGGGTAAATACAAAGTTAAACAGAACTAAACGTAAATAGAATACGTATTTCCTATTCAATTTGGCAGTTGGTCTAAACGCTTATGTAAAGTAATTGTTTATATTGTCTTACTACATTAAGTGATTGCAAGGATGGTAGACTTTATGCGTCTTTTTCTGTCTCAAATCACATTATTATTTTATTACTATTATTCCGAAGTCGCTCTCCTGATTTCATATGCCTCCTATATGGCAGTGAGCGGGAACCTGATAGAGCACGAGGCTGGGGATGTGATTTAATTTATCAGGTTATGCTGTTCGATGGACGACGGCGTGTTTTATGGGCACCAGTTTCTCTATAGAAAGAGAGGCGAGGTTTATCACGGAGAGCTAAAACGGCGACAATTTGTAATTCAATTAAATTCGACTTGCCTTGACTGGGCAAACATGCAGCTGTGTCGACGGACCTTGAATATAGCGAGTTTATTGCACATCACCTTCAACAGGGAAACGCAACACATTTCAAATTAAACCGCCAAAAGAATGAAATTTGTTTAGCATATTTA
>JABFEA020000119.1:4085824-4096946 GCA_019775915.2 Cyphomyrus plagiostoma | reverse complement strand
CCCCCCCCCCCCCCCCCCCCCCCCCCCCCCCCCCCCCCCCCCCCCCCCCCCCCCCCCCCCCCCCCCAAGATGTCTGTAAAAAAAACTGCGGGTTTATCCTAATTTTAGTTTTTTTCCCCATAAGCCAGAAATGAGTAAAAACTCAGTTGTGGTTTTCAGCTAACATTCGTATTTCATTCGTGCATGTTTAATATGAAGAGGTGTGTGTGCGTGCGTGTGCGCGCGCGCGCGATGAAGTATATCCACCAAAAATAATTACCCAGACAGAATAGTCCGAGGCTCTTTGCGTTTGTATTGTAACTTGAAGTGGCTTCCACAATGCATTTTGATAATATTTCGAATCAATGCATTTTCTTATTGCAGTGACAAACAGGCTATTGTGTATCATTGTCATTTAAAAATAACTATAGCTTATTGCTTGTGTTATTTCGAGAACGACATGACGCTGCGTGAACTAAGAATGCTGGTAGGAGTAGTAATATTTATGATCATGTGTGTTACTTTCGTCGTAACTATTACGATGCAGCAAAATTTACTCAAAAAGTAAGCGTTCCGTCCAAACACGACTGCATGACATGAAAACCGCTGCGATACTATGTATTACGTAGTGCACACATTCGCACTGCCCAGTGGCGTTTGAAATACTTGTGAATTTTACAAAGAGAAAAACAAACGCCATGCAAAAAATAATAATAATAAGCAGTAAAGTGCCACGACACTTACCTGGACAGGCGGTGGGAAAATGAGATAAGTCGTAAATGGCGGGGTAAGTGTTGTGATTTATTCCAGTTCCCTCCAGATGTTAGGCATAAAGTCGTTTTTAAAGTAATGACGAGGACCGTTTGAACGTTAGCTGAACTTGGTCGGGCTATTGCTGAGGGTTTGATAGATTTTACTAGAATGAAAGGGCATGGGAAAAGGACTACAACTCCCATTTGAACATATTGCAAGTGATCTAACGCTGCGTCTAAACTATCGTAATATGTGTTTTACATGTGAACAAATTTTGTACACTTCAATAAGGGTGAAAGAAAATATTAATGTTATATACATGATTAAGGACTAGGCTACTAAAATGTCAAAGTATACGTAATTTAAATATTCCGTGAATATAGTAAAACTAGGAACTTTGAACAAATCAAAAGTTTTGTATTTTTATGTAACTCTAATCAATGTAAAGTGTAAGGCTATTTGACTAAAATACAAGGTCATATCTATGCTCACACAACACATACAATTTCGCCTGGATTTCATACAATCACGTTTATTTATATGTGAAGTGATTCTTCTACGGATAGCTTATTGCAGACTGATCATACACATAATTTTTACAGGAAACCTACTTATTCTAATATATTTCAATTCTGATTTTTATTATACGCATTTTTAGATTGTTATTAAAGAGCGCAAAGATTGTATGTATAGGCATACATATTGTTCAATATTTAAAATCACTGTACTGCTTGATATCAATTTCTTCAGGTAGATAAAAATAGATGCTACACCTGCGGTATTTTCATCAGGTATAGCATGTATTAGGCGGGAGAAATGTCTTGTTATCGTAATCATTTTTTCATATAGACTAGCCTATAACCTAGGAACTAAGTAAATAGATTGCCAATACTATTTTTTTGTGATGTGGTATGTAAAAATGGCTTCTTTCATGATTAAGCGTATTTTAATACACACTGGGAAGATAAACATTTATCTTGTTTGCATTTAATCTATAATTATGTATGTTGTTGCTAGAAAGAATAGGTGTATATACATTTAGCTTATATTTACCAGCACCCTTACCGACGTCATTACGTAAATAAAATCATAGTGCATTTCTTTCACCCAAACATTCATACAAATGTATAACAATAGATTTTCTGCTCTGGGGAAATTTGAAAAACCATATTAATGAAGGTAATCATTAATGGGTTTTTTTTTGCGTGTACATTGTGTTTTACATAGAATTTGATGGATTACCTGTTGCTCTACCTTAAGTAAAGAATACCCAAACCGCAGTACCTAAAGCAACAGTTAAATTGTTTTAAATAATGGCATTTTTATATCATCTATAGGAAAAGATAGAATTACTTCATCAAAGCTACACACATTTATTTTACATGTATTGCAGTGAATGTGGCATCTTGATTCTTCATATCTGAAAATTCCATGTGTGAGTACAACCAAGTACTCCAATTAAAATCTGATTTTGAATCATTTTGCTTTTCAGAACCAAAGCAGTGAGAAGCTCATAACCTCTACTTTAGGGCAATCTTTTCATTACATCCATAGCCCACAGAAAAGCCATAGCCTAGCCCTTCACAAAAATCTTTTGCAGCCAACTGCGGCCTGTGACCTATGGCATAGATTGCATTGTCCTGTGAGTGAGGTGGGATTCCAGTTAATTAGTCGAGAAATGAATAAGGCGGGACATTATATGATTTGTCTCAGGGCCTCTGTTTGTTAGTGGGGATTTGGGATAGATCAGCTTTTGTGAGCTACAAATTCGATGTGAGTAGCGTAGTGCCGATGTACAGTGTTGTTTGGTGAAATGGCAGCACACAGCTCTGGTCCAAACTTGGAGGGCCGCGTCATCTCAGGACCTCATTATCTCATGTCTGTAACCGTCTTTGGGGAACAACCCTTAATGAAGAGTGGCATAGGTATGCGGGGTTCTGCTGAAACCGGGCCTCGCACACTCTTCTCTCTCTCTCCCCCCTCGCACACTCTTCTCTCTCTCTCCCCCCCCTTTGTGCCTTTCTCTCCTTCACTCATATTGCTTTTTGTCAAATGCGATGGGGTGTGGCTTGGTTCTAGCTACATGCTTCCGCCTTTTTTGTCACACACAGGACAGAGTGACTACAAATGGATAGAAGGAAGAAGTGATTAAATAGGATTCTGCTGCTAGCTGGGGTGTAACACCAGCATAGCTATTATAGCCCCCTTCATTAGTGAACTTGGGCTTGTGGATTATAAACTGTTCAGGCTATACCAAACATTTATATGACTTTACACAAGTATGTCCATCCTCTTACGTTGTAAATCCTCAAGATCTGAAATACATTCCCAGTGTCATTTAGCCATCATCAAGACAAGATATTATTTATTTGCACATAGGATTCTTCACTCTGACCCTCAGCTGGGCAAGGGAAATGAACAACGGATCGATGGGTGGATGGATGGATGGATGGATGGATGGATGGGTGAATATATTTATTTATTCAAGATTCCAGCACAAATCATTAAAAATAACAAGGGGTCACGATGAGAAGTTTTTTTTCAGCACGCGTATTTAGCAGTGAAAAGTTATATATTTCTTGCATCGCTTAATGGCTGATTCATCTCGATACCCTTACCTGAATGACAGTGATGTGTAGCATAACATTAGCACGCCGACTGCTTGTTGATGTTCAGTTTGCTCACACTGCTAATAACTTTGGCGCACTTTCTAAAATAACTTAATTTTTTCCCACAAATTCCAGTACCTGCTACGTGGTTTCAGTAATGAAAGGAGCGGGTACTTTACTGTCCATAGCCAATCCTTAACACTTACTTCCCTGTTTGTTGTTGCCTTTCAAATACCTAGATAAATCTTAAAAAAAACAAGGTTTTTGTTGACCACTTAATGTTATGGGTGTACGCGGTTAGTAGTCATTACATTTATTGAAAGCGTCAGTAATTTAACGTATGGGAAGATGTAGCTGACTTTTTTTGTTGCAACAGGAAATTAAACCAAAACCCCAATTAATCTTTACATCCTGATTCGTCCCGCAGACTATAGATGTGGTTTAATTAAGTGTTTCCATGTTTCTTTCTTAGTCGCACTGAAATGGCATTTTGCGGTAATTGGATGATGTGAACATTTTAATCGAATCTATACATTATTATCGGCATATTTTAATTTATTGAACAAAATAAATGTTTAAATATGTTTACTTAACGACCCAAACCTTTATCGTATAACTGAAACCTGTTTATACTATTATTGAAGTTGACGACATTAAATCTCTTGAAATACGTCAAATTATTCTGAATCCGTATATATAGACCAAATGCATTGTTTAGCCATATGTTCAATCACTCGCCAAACAAAATACCTGACATCGTTAGATGCGTAGATAGTGGGAAAGGGGACTGCGGTGTTAGTGCAGATTGTCAGATAGTTCCGCTAGAGCCCTAGTATGCGGTAATTTGAACATGCGAATACGGATGACTGTGGCCGTAGACTTACTACATATAATGGAGAGAGAGTGGGTAGAACCGTGGAGTCAGACGTCGCTATGAGGGGAAGCCATTAAAAAGCATTCTAAAGAGCCCAGGGGCAGTTACATCCGCACCGATCGACATTTGGGGGAAAAGAAAAAACATGGTGGAAAAATATGTAAATGAGCATATACCATTTGCTTTAATCGGCATTTTAATTGTAGTAACTTTGTGAGTGAAGTCACAAGTTTACTGATATTTGTGAATTTTTAATCATTCTTACATGTAAAAATACGTGCCCTGTATACTCAGACACTCCAAAGTAGATATTGAGTTCTTTGTTCTTATAACTCACAATTTACAAATATGACAAATCTGCAATGAGTAGTAAAAAATATATAACAGATAAACACCTTTAAATCTAACATAATAGTCACTTTATCAACATCCCCACCTAGCCATAACTAAGACCAACAGCCATTTATAAGGGGCCCAAACAGCAAGGATCCCTATTGTGTTTATCCCCCTTTGTTTTTGGAGATGAAACAAAGTCAAGCACTAAAAACACATTTTTGTTTTATTTGTAGTTCATTCCAAATATTAGCCCATGCCAAGCCCCTAAAATCCAATGGCGGGTACACGCAGTTTGTAGAGCCAAGTAGCCTTTTGCAGTCACTAGAGACAACCTTTTCAGTACAATAAAACTCCAATCAGCAATCAGTAAAAACACAACACTCTGGCTCAGAGAGGTTTAAGGAAGTGTAGACAGCGCTAATAAAATAACCAATCCGCGATGATCCCCTCGCGCGCCAATTCACTTGCTCCTGTTCAAATGTGGCATGGCCTAACTTGGAAATCCACATCAGACCCAATGAGTTGGTTAATTACCTTGTTAGATCAGCTTTGAGTTAATCCCTAATAAATTTTGTTTCAGTTATTTATACGCCATCCTCCTTTACCGATTACTTTATCATAATTTGTATATTGATGTAGTTTTACTCATAATTACAGAAACACGGTTGGGATGATATATACCTTTGACCTATAATTTAAAAGTATAGTGTATATTACAAAGTGTTTGTTTCATGCCGTTCATCTGAGTTGATTTCCTGAGGTGTGATCATAGTAAAAGTAGATGATTGCTGTCATACAGCAAAGCGAAGGGGCGTGTAGCAATAACAGGTTTAACCCGCTGTCTTTGATAGGGTTGTGCAAACCTATAAACCATCGTATAATGTAAGTGCATCTGCCGAAACATGAACCGTGCGGATGAAGCAGGTATATATAAAACATGAAACCGAATGTGAAAATGGTAAGAGAGCTGTGGACACAATCGAATACTCTTAAGTTATAAAATAGTATTTTTCATTTAAACAGTACGTTCACATTAAATCACAGCCTACGCATTTTTAATAAAAAATAAGTAAATGTAATATTCTTTTCCAAATGTGTTCATGTGTTGTGTGACTGAGTAAATTATGTCTCTATTTTTATGTTACACATGCGCAATATTCTCTATCACCCACAAACGCCGAAGTGCGGCATCGTACGGCTTTTTTTCCTCGGGAGGAGGGGACTGTAAACAATGTCATCGCCCGAACCTTTTAACCCGGTGAAAACAATTAGCGGGATTAGGGAAACCGTCGTCAGATCATTAGCTCATTACTCCGACCTAGATTTAATTCTGGGAGAGGTCAGTATTTGCCAACACCATTCTCCGAAGCACACCTTCGTAAAAGGACACTTTGTCACGCGTTTTGTGACACACAGAACATGCCTTTTAACTTTCCAGGCGGTGAAAATCCCGAACTAATTAGTTTGGTCACATTAAAGTAATGCAGCAGTTCTGTAGTCACATCGACAGTATATTAGAAGTGGAAAAATCCCTCGAAGTGTTTTTTTCCCCAATATACATGTTTCTTTGTGAGTATTAAAAGCACTGATCATATTTTTAATTCTCATTTTGCTGATTTACAAAGGACCCATGCAGAAGCACACATGAAGTATAATTGAAGGATTCGTTGTGATGACTGACGGTATCCCCGTTGCATTCATTGCTGTTATCGTTTCCCTGTAGTTTAATAGAGTTCGTGGAAGTATTTCTTAGATTAAATTGACGAAAATAAGTCATACCTCTATCAATATTTATGATTAAAACTTTAATGGTTATTAAACAATGCATATGTAGTATACATACCGTTTCGGTTTGTTAACAACACTTGAACGTTTTTAGAGATCCATTATTTAGCACCATTTTACAACTAATATCTGTTGCATGCTGTAGTGTGTTTTAATGATGCTTAAGCCGCAATGGTAAGTGAAACATCTATGGGCGTATAACATTTTCTTAAATTCTTTAAGTTTTGAATCCTGAACCGTAAAGTACAGTATACCTATACGCTTCGTTTTAGGATCCTCCCAGTGCTACTCTTAAGGCGTTTCTGATTGGCTGAAACAACAACAGCGGTCTGATATTATACTATTTGAAATATCTTACAGTGGTTATAACCTATGTAAATGCGTTTTTGGAATGAGGCATAAAACACTATGTGCATTTTAATTCTGTGCGTGTATGTTGAAAAACCTAAATTCACATGATGGCCCAGAAACCTGACAGACGATGCTGGTCTTCTTTTGCATGTTGTTATTAGTATTCCATCCATCCATCTGTCCATTTTCTGTAGCCGCTTGTCCTATTCCGGAGCCTATATGGGCGCAAGGCAGTGAACAGCCAAAACTTTGGCAAACATATTACTGTACCTCTAGTATTATAATAATTATTATTATTCAATTATTTTTATTGACAGACCCAGTAATAATAATAATAATTCTGGGCGAACATCTCGTGGCTATGTCGGGCGAAGGCCATGATAATAATAATAATAATAATAATAATAATAATAATAATAATAAAGGTACAGTAACTTGTTTGCCAAAGTTTTTCTACAGTCTTGTATGACTACATGGTTGGCTAACAAGCATCATAATACGTTTTAAAAAGCAAAACTGAGAAACTTGGCTGTAATAAAGAAAAGACAAAATGTTAACTGGAATTGTATGGGAACATGTATAAGTATCACTTGTTTACTAAACTTCAAACAGGCAAAAATATCATTATGTGTGAATAAATTATACTAAATTTAAATAGCAAAATAATAACTCAGATAATGAAGAAGGTTAGCTATAACCTACGTGTGCTTTTGAAGTAGATGAAACTCTGGAGATGTGTGAGCTTCCTAATACATGTAAACCGCTGTGATAACTATATGACGTACATCGAGGGTACACAAACTTGACCAGCGTGCTGGGATAGTTTGAAATTCTGGTTCTTGGACTGCTTCTAATGACGCTTAAATCTGGCACATTTGACGTATGGGAACAGGCCGAACTCGTCACTATCAGCTACTGTTACATTAGCCTATTAACAAATTTCGCGTATAGAAAAAAAATCGTATGTCTCTTAGGGACGAGGATGTGGAGGCTGATATGACGGAAGGAAGTAGTCCATCACAGACAGCGAGCAGGAAAACGCCACGGAAACGGGGAGAAGGAATACAACTATAAAGCTAAATCCACAAACGACGGTGCTGTTGGCTGGCAATGATCAAGCTGCTAAAGCTGATTCAGATGTCAAACTTAAAACTCCAACCGATATATCTTTTGGGTGCTTTTGCATATTTCTGACATAGGGCGGAAAGTATAGAAGTATGTCACTGACCTTTATCGGTTTGTCGATTGCGTTCTTGATGGTCTGAGGAACCAGTGACCTGCGGCGTCTACCAGCCAAAATATGAATTGCATTTAGTGTACCTGAAAGATATCAAATCATATAACGCTAAAAAGAGAAAGCGCAAGTATATTTACATGACCCCATGAGAACCAAAACACAGAAAGGAGAATTTAAAGCGAGATGATGGGTGGACACTCCTGTCTTTCGGACTGTAGTGATTGCAGGAGGTTTTCCATCTGATAATAAACTCCCGAACCATGGTTTGTTTATGCTTTGTATAGTTGAGGAAATCCTTCTAAGACATTGTTTTAACTCATAAGGACTTAACTACCTTAATACATATTCTTGCAGAACTTCAAACCTAAAGATCTTGTTCACCTTTACGCTAACAAAAGTGTATATGTTTTGTCAATGTCCTTGTAAAAAAATCACAGGTCGCATGCTGTAGGCCTATCGCAAACTGATCTTTTCTATGTAATCGCCTACTTGTGAAATATCAATTTATAATGTTTTTCCCTTACAATGAAAATTTTTACATATGAATGATACGGTTTCAGTTTATATAGCATGCACCTCTCCAGGCAAGGTGCAACAATTTGTCTCAAACGTGAAAACGTGCTTTCCCCGTACGTTTTGGAAGGAAAAGTTTTCATAATCAATTATTCAGCGCTTGTATTTAGAGGTAATGCCAAACACAAGCTAATCTCCGTTACCCCAAGTCTTGGGAGGAAGCCAGCCCGAAAGTCCCTTCAGTTATACAAATGTAGGATTCAATTTCAGAGCTTCTTGGTGTGTATAACTCAGTGTATGACTGACTATTTTAGGTTGCGCAAATCAACCGTATTTATTTTCATATTTATTTTCATATTTGCACGTTTGAGATTTTCCCTCC
The DNA here is from genome assembly GCA_019775915.2 of Cyphomyrus plagiostoma. Lineage (NCBI taxonomy): Eukaryota > Metazoa > Chordata > Actinopteri > Osteoglossiformes > Mormyridae > Cyphomyrus > Cyphomyrus plagiostoma. Next base: position 4,088,127 of record JABFEA020000119.1, on the reverse strand, counting down.
GACAGTAACGAATAACATCGGCATCTAGCTGTGCAGCCACTTCTAAATACTACATTTCGTAGCAGTATTTATAATATGACTGGGCCATGCGGTACAGCAATATTTGAAATTAGGTTGATTGTCAAAAGATATGTTGACATGATGGCACTTTTAACGAGAGCGCACGAGGTACTTGCGAATGAAGCTTTAATCAGTGCATCAGAATTAAATGCATATACAGGCACATATACTGGGTAATGCGCGCGTTTGACGTCTTTATGATATGCTATTCACGTGAAAGCTTGTCTGGAAAAACAGTTTTTCTGTTCTGGGGGTCAAATTCATTTTGTACTTTGAGATAACATGGAGGTAAGTGTTTATTATAATTAATAAAGGTTCTTAATGAAGGTAGCAGGCTATTCTTCATGCTCATTTTCGGTAATGATATACCTAATCTTATATTGTTAACTGGCGTTTGACCACCAGATAACTGATACTTGGTTATGTACACCTTCCAAGTGCACAATGCACATTTACAAAGAAAATCAAAGCTGCAAGCAGCTTATGGCATTAAATGTAGTGTGAACGAGTCAGTTTGGAAGTGGAACCCTCCCAGTCTGCGTGGAAGTGGGCAGTCAGCTGGTGTGGAGTTCCCCTATAGTGACATCTCAGAATGAAGCTCTTGCTCAGTTTCTGTCTTTCATGGCTGAAGTAGTGGCTTAAGCTGACCTCCTCCTCTATCACTCAACAGTGTTGCATTCATTACATACCAGTGTCTGAATTGAGGTGATCCTAGTTTCATTTACTTCTCATTTGATGGTATTTGATGCCACTATTTTCAGGCAGCATGGGAAAAATGATGTGTATCCTGTTCATATCAACAAATATCTAACACACTGAGATCATCACAGGTTTTTTTTTACAGCTACATGAACATGAAATTTTTTCTTGACTCTCCATTTCTTTCAATCTTTGCACAACTGGACCAACACACAGTAGGGTGACCAGATAATCCATATCAGGGAGGACACTTTCAGCTACTTCGGGTTTTACAAATTAATTTCAAACTGAAAGGCTCCTGTACTCAGCTAATTAGTTCTGATCTTCTCGTGCTTTGACTAGTTTGTGTCCTTGATTGAAAGACTCATCCAGCTGTTTCACATTAACATTAGTGATACATACATGATTATAGGAGACCGACCAATCAGCACGCAGCAAGAACTCAGTGCTCAAGTGAAATCCAGGTCCTTTTAATTGAAATGGTAGTTTACAAATCCTGTCCTAGATCAGAGTGTCCTCCCTGACGTGGATTATCTGGTCACCCTAACACACAGACCATTCCAGGTGTTACTACTGACTAGCGACTCTTTTATTGCTTTGATAGACCTGAATATATTTAAGACAAACCATTACCCCCAGTCTGCCGTGCGTGCTATTTTTGTGGGAAAATTAAAGTACACTGACATGTCAGAGATGCAGAGGGTGTTTTAATTCTAAAGTTATCATTTCTTTCAGTTATTTATTTGAGCTGGAAAAACTGGTTGCAGCACAGCTTCCATAAGCATAAAAATGCCGGCAGCTGAGAACAAAAAGAAGTTCATCCAAACATTAAATGGCAGCACATGTCGGTCTGGATAGTAACCTGCACAACCTCTGAATTCATGGACTGGTGTGTGGCATGTCCAGGTAATTTTCTATTTCAGAGGACATGGCCACAACTGGTAACCATTTCATAGTGAGGCAAGAACTGTGGGTTAGCAACTACATTTTTCTAGAACACAAAATTACATGTCTTGTTTCCCGTGGAGAAAAGGCACGGTTGTGTTTTGATGTATTATGTGAGTTTGTCAACGGTCACACAGCCACTGACAAGAGAATTAACTGATAAAAATGCATGAACATATGCTGTATCTTAAAATTGCGCAACGTCAAAAAGAATACCTCCACAATATTTTCTGAATTACACGACGTCAAAAGGACAGATAATGTTTTGCTGTAGCGAGATGGGAGGATTCTGATTGTTAGCCGGCTTAGCGAGGTTCTGCTGTCCAGCAGATTCTGATCCTGATCAGTACAGGTTCTGGTGAACAGCACATTCCTGTCTGAGCGTCGGTGCTGAGATGTCATTCAGTGTGACTGAGATGTCATTCAGTGTGAGAGCACACCCTCCTATGACCCTGGGTATCATGTGTGAGGCGTGAGACAGGGCAGCATGTGGGTCCCAGTAGGCGTGATGAGTGGGATCGGTGAACTTTGTTGCGTTCACTAATTTTCATTTGAGCATAGATCCTCTACAAGGGTGTTTCCCAATCTGGTCCCCGGGG
>JABFEA020000119.1:4069298-4085724 GCA_019775915.2 Cyphomyrus plagiostoma | reverse complement strand
CCACACACATGAAGCCCAGGCGGAGACTCGAACCCGGGTCCCAGAGGTGTGAGGCAACAGTGCTAACCACAGCACCAGCCGCCCCTGAACTTTGTTGCGTTCACTAATTTTCATTTGAGCATAGATCCTCTACAAGGGTGTTTCCCAATCTGGTCCCCGGGGGGGGCGGACAGTCCATGTGTTTGCTCCTTCCTATGTTTTTTTCAAAAGAAGAAAACAAAACTTCATGTACAACCCGCCCCACATGCACAAACCCACAGTGACATACATCTAAAAAAAAAAGCAGCCATTGTGTCCACTGGTTTCGAACGGCCGCCTGGCTGCTGCCGGTCTGTGTCTTACCTTTTAAGTGCCGAGGGACGCAGCACCCGTCTCAGAATAAAAACAATCTGAGGAAATTGGGAACAATCATAGGCAGGCTCCAGCAAGCTGCCATTGAGGAAAGAAAGGAGCCCCTCCTTGTACACAGGCTAGTCTACGGGCTGACGAAAGATCAACTGCCAGCTTGGCAGTATTTTTGGAAGTTTGGGAAATTCGCTAACGAAAAAAGGAGTCTTCCCTCTCATTTAGCGTGCTGGAAAGTTTTCAATTTCAAGTCTAGTGGCTCTAACTGCGAATATTCAAGGTTGAATTTTTCGTAAGTCTAGGCTTACATGGGGCAGTGAGGAATCATACTATGGTGGCTGAGTCATCACACGTGCATCACACGGTGCAAGGAATTATGGGTGGGAGCAGCCCTGAGTAGACGTGCTGTGGCAGACAGATGAGTGCTCCGTCAAAGGAGAAAGCAGGTTGCCAGCATATTGCTCTTGTTTGTGTCTGGGCGGGGGGGGGGTGGCGCTAATGAGTTTTCCAGGGAGGAGGTACAGTAGGAGGAGTTTTGGAGGGTCAGTTGAAGGTGATGGTGCCCCCTCTGGTTGGAATGTGTGCCACACTCTGGAGGAGAGACTTGCTGGAAAACAAACTGTTCTTCGTCTTATTTTAATGAATTCAAGGAAAATTAAAATGTTAAAATTCTCAAGTGAAAGTTTGACGCGAGACACATTGTATTTAAGTGTTATAATCTGCATAGTCCTGTTGGTCTGGATGAAAGGTGATTGAAAGCTGAACAGGGACTATGACCCCGGAACCACTGAAGTCACATTGCTGTATGTTCTCTGTCAGTCTGCTGTCTGCATTTGTGAGCAATCTGGCAGGAAATAAAATAGGGTAATTCTTGATAGGCAACCAAGTGTACTAGGTGTTGTGCTCCAAGTCATGTCGCTATTTGTTAATTGGCAACTGTTAGCTTTGCTTTTCGTCAGTCCTAAACACAGATGTTGCATTAATGGAGGAGGTTGTCAGTCAGTCTTCAGATGCACACACACTGAGTGTAATGTCACTTCATGAAACATGTGGGTAAATTTGCATTAGTTAGCGTCAATGTTGTTTTCTACAGGTGTATTCCAAGTCAGATTTTCAGAGTTATGATTACAGGGTTTGTGTCTTTGGTAGTAAAACAACTTCAACACTGTCCAAGATAATAATCTTCTCTAGATGGATGGCTTTGTGAGTTCTGCCAAATTATACAGATTACGGCCTTTAAATTATTATTGTTGTTCTTGTTAACTGACAGTGATGCCCACTACAGCTAGTCATGTTACCATCCGGTGATACATCACCTCGTCCGGGGCAGTCTTGACATCAAGATCTTTAAAATAATCTAGACATTTGCCCGAAATTAGCTTGTATTGTCCTGTTTCATCATGATATTGTTGGCGGTCTGCTTTTCCTTGTGTTCTGTCCATTACAGAAATAAAAATCACAAACTGTACATGAAGTGCTAAGTGCTGTTCTAGATAACCCCCACCCCCCATACCATTCTACGAGCCTAAAGTTTTTTTATGGGAAAACGTTGACTGCTATTAGAACAAGAGCGGCAACATAATAATACCAAGCACGATATGTGGCCCTTGTTTTCTGTCAAAAAAATGGGTTATCGCTGTCTTCTCTGTGACGTTACTACAAAGACTCCCGCTGATTCATTCCTTGCTGTTTACCCTGCCTCTGGTGTTGATACAGCCATAATGTGCCTTTTTATGCAGCAGCCGAATGGGAGACGGTAAGTCCTAATTTAAAAAAGCAGCCCTATAATCTATTTGCCATGCATTGGTTCCAGGCTGCAGAGCCTGGGAAATGTGTAGCGCGGCTGTGCGGTTCCTGTGTGCTGGCGTGCCAGGGTCTCTGCGGAGAGGGGGCTTAATGAACACGGACAGTGCACAGGCACACATGTTAGCCCGTGTGCCCGGAGGCCTGAGTTGCCATTTTACTGCATTCGGATGATACCCGACTCCGTTGGCGAAACTGGAAATAACACGGGCTCACGCTGACGTGTCCGCTATATCCATTTTTTTTTTGCCCTCCCTCTTCTCTCCCGCCGTCCATCCATGGGCTGTTTTGCCGTTGTCCCCGAAGTGTTTCCTGAAGTCAGTGAAAAGGGCAAGTTTCTCGGGGGCGACGACCCGGTCGTGTTTTTCTTGGAGCATCATGCGGATCTTGCCGGCCGGAGAACGAGGTGGCGACGTGCACTTTGTGCTGCGCTTGATGTGTGTGCAGATTCATCGGATTGGTCGCAGGAATCTCGGCAGTGGCCTGTCGCAGCGCTCGGCTTTCGCCTCGGGAGAGCAGAGAGGCATCGGTGTCCAGACACCTACGAAGGAAGCCTGTAACTCTGCAAGAGATTATGAGTATGAAATAGACGACAATGGGTGATATCAGCACACCCTCTGGCTGATTTTTTTTTTTCTTTTAGAAAGGAATATGAAAGGAGGCCTTTCTTTTGCGCAACACCATCTGTGTCAGACAGACGATCCCGTACAAGGGACATCTTTGTCAAGCTACCTTATGGCAATCCAATATGGCTGTGTGATGTAGCTAGCACATTAGCAGCAGGGCAATGAAGTAAAAATGCCCAGAGGACCTAGAAGACTACTGCAGTCCAGATCCCTGGAGGTGGACGACCAGGCACATTTTCCGGCGCTTTATTTTTCGTTATTGCACGCTACCAATGTCTAGCTGACATGCAGTGTATTCACACTGTCGCAGTAGAGCTGGGCATTTGTGTCTTTTGACTAGAGGTGCCAAAGCTAGGCCCCTGAGGGTTGCAGTCCTGTATGTTTTAGAGAATGTGTGTTTTAATTAGCACCTGGCTGACACTTCAAACACTAGAAGCAAAGTGTGTTGCTCCTAATTACCTCAATAAAGCTGTTAGGAGCTGAATTGGAGAGTGACAGTGCTCTACGTGTCCCCTTAGGTCTGGTTAGCACTTACTGTGGATGCACCATGATGCACACAGCATAACACTGGACCATCTGCAGTCCTTAATGTTCATTCTTCTTGCACCAACATACCTTGCAAGAGTATTTTGACTCGAGACGGGGGGGCGCTGTAGAGCAGAATTGCTTTGAAGTCACACTGAAGAAATGTGGGATGGATGTTATTCTGATAATAGTGGTGCGACAATGTGTACATTATTACTGATATGAATACATTTTTGTGCAGTATCACAGGTATAGATCACTGACTCACATCTGAGCCACTTGTGTTGGCGGTATAACTAGTTGAGCTCCCCGGCACAGATTGGTGAGATGACGTTACTTTGTTTTTTTATTCTGTGGAAAACAAAAGATTGATCTATAGGCCAGATTAAATAATGAATTATAAACATGTAGCGGGCCGATGCTTTGAGACGTCGGGTAAGTAGTGAATGAGCCCCACTACGGACAATGCTGATCTTGTAATGCAATTATCTCCATGATTTCAGTACTTGCGGCTTTAGCTGTGAACTTAATAAAGTTTAAATATCAGCTGGCAGTGATGGTTAAGACTGACTCATCAGACCGATGGGGATAGTTTGATTTTTTTTTTTAACCAGCATCGACAAATTCTGCTATGTTATCCAATATATTGTGCATTTTTTCATTAAAAATAAGTTGATTACTAAAACAAATCATACATTGTACTTACAATAGAACAGAAGAACATAGGTATACAGGGTTGTGGATACAAATGTATTTTATTTTAATTTGCAGCCACCTGGGACTTTATAGTTCTGTAGCGAGGATTCATATAAATGTCGGTATTTCACTTCTGCTAGCCAGGTTTGTTTTTAGTCTGATCAGCAGTGTTGGGGAAGTTACAAAAGTTCGGAGGCAGAATGTACAAATCCAGACCAAGGTTTTTTTTCAACCAACCAGTTGAGTTTAAAGAGTCACAGTCAGAGAGTAACTCTGGTTGGTTGAAACAAAACCTTGGTCTGGATTTGTACTTTCTGGACCTGAAGTTTCAAGGTGTATTTGCATCACTAAACAAGCTTGTCAGTGGTTTGCACCCCCACACACGCCGCCTGCAACCTCTGTGACAAAAATGACATCACCACAGCCATGCCCACCTCAGCATTCCTGTCGGTGTATATTACATATTTCGTGGTATGGTGCCAGACATCTAGGAGTATGTGTTATAACCCTCACCCACTGTTGATGAAAGCCCACAACCTCTTTTACTTAGGTTACTAATCACGGTTGAGGGTCATATCCTTAAGTACATGCAGTGCAGCTGAATTCCCTCTCAAAATTGATATGAAGCTCTTCTTCCATGTGGTCAGTGCTTCGGGATTCTTGTCCTTCTAAGCATAAAGTACTGTGCAGGAAATCACTGAAAGAATGATTCTCTTACCTCCTATCAGCTTTCACGTTTTACTCATTCATGCAGCTGGTTACTGGTAGGTATGGTAGCCTAGCAGCTTGCAGTGGCCTTACAAGGCCTGGGGTTACGGGTTGTTTGTGTGAACATGAATATTTGACTGCCTGTATGACCGGGCGCACTCTCATGGGTTAGAATACCCTGCTCTATGCTTCCAGGCATAGGAAGGCTAAGATACAGGTAGGCATTTACCGCTGCTCAAGTACCTGGGTTAGGCCCACAAAGTACTGCTGATGACGTGACAGGGAAGCTAGACAGTTCACTCCTTCCATTTGCAGTAAAAACCATTTGTTTTTGTTCACCTTCATCCACGATCCTTCCAGAATTTACTGCCGCGCTGGGTTCGGCCTGCTGACACACAAGTTAAACTGGAAGTGGGTCTGAGTGCACTTTTTAAAGTAAACGGTGGTTCGAAAGTTTAAACGGTTCAGTTGATTGAAGTGGCTAGCAGATGACGTGGTCACATGACATGAGCTCATGATACAGCCCTACGGAATTCCTCTGGGGCGACATGGTGTGTGAGTGTGTGTGTCTGTCTCCCTCTCCATCCAGACATGTGCATAATCTGCTGTGAAATTAGCAGGTGAAATCTGCCTTAATTGCCCAGCCAGAATCATAATGGGGGCGTTGGGGGGTGAAAATGGCAGCACAGAGTTGGGAGTGTTGGTGTTGGCCAGCGACCAGCAGGGAGTCTCCAGAAAGCAGGACCTTACTGCAGATGTGCCGCCTCATTTTCAGATCCCACCAGGCAGAAAGTATTTCCCGGAACTAATTTTGAGCTCCAAAATAGGTGTCACCGTGGGGTTACCGTAGCCTGCGAACAGCCGAAATGCAAAATGTGTAACGTGATGATGGCAAAGTTTAAGACAATAATAGCTGGGGTGGAAAGACTCAGATTTGATATCATAGGATGCTTACAGCTTGAGTTACGTTAGCAGAGACAGCCACTGAATGAAGCAAGATCTGGCTGGGGCAGAGAGCACAAGTTTGCGATGAGCCAACAGAATACACCCCCTACTTTAGGTCCCAGTCATGTATTTATGATTAAGAGGTCTATAAAATTCAGCCACAGAGGGAGAAAAATCTATAGTCATATATATAAAAATCCATTTTAAAAATTGAAGTGCTGTTTTTTTTTTCATATGACTTACAAAGATTTTCTTCTCTTCACCAACCGGATCTGGGACTAAATAAAGAAGGTGCATAAAAAGAAGGGAAAAGAGCCAGTGTTGTGTTTTCATCCTCGTGTGGAGGTGATGGGATGGATTTGGCTGTCGCACTTAGTGGGGCTGGAACTGGGTCAAATGAGCAGATACTTTGTATATATGCGATGCAGGTACCATGCAGGAGCATAGATTTAATCAAATTGAACAATGCAATGAACAATGATCGTTATTAAGGACACTGGGGGGGGGGGGATGTTTCTAGGTAAGAGTTCTTCCTGGAATTGTATTGCTAGTACTTAGAGCTGATGGGTTCTACACCACAGAAAAGCACAGGCAGGAAAACACGAACGCAGCTTGGAAAATCAAATGTTCAAAATCACAGATACTGTCTAAGAGGCACAACAGATTAGCACATAGTATAAGGGAGAAAAATAGTTTACATTTTTCATAGGCAGATAGAAGTTATGTCATTAAAATAATGCTTCAATTACAAGTTAGATGTGCAACCACCTATTAATTTTTCGCTGTTAGACACCTGTGGGCTGTGTACAAGGTGGGCCTTATGCTGAGATGGCTGAGGAGCATGTCGATCTATTATGAGACTTGTTATAAAATACTGTTAAAATACTTTAACATCCATCTTTTACCAGCCAACCAAAATAAAACATCATGCCAGGTTCACGGTCACCTAAATTCTAACTTTATGTAGGAACACTGACCTTTTCTTGAATATGATTCCAGTCAGATTCCTGGGTGTCAGGCATCTCAAGCAATACATCAGGATGCCGTTTGAGACCACGGTGCGACAGCTTATTAACCTCAGGCGCGTATCGGCCTATACTGAAGTTACTGCAGCATATCTTTATCCTCTCTGCAGTTATACTTAATTTGCTTCAAATGGCGCCTGCATCGCAGTAAAACCGAGAACTTCTGAAAGCCTTCCAAATGTCTCGTGGCTTTTTCTCATACTGTTTTTGTTGTCCTTGCTGTCGGTATGAAACTGACATCATCTCAGGTGGGGAATCGGCCCTCTACTAAAGTATAAAATCGGTCTCAGTGTCTGGAATCGCTTTGACGAAACTGATGTTGGTTAAAGATACCACAAGCTGGATGGACTGAACCAAAATGGCTTCAGATACAAAACACTCTAATTATGAAGCACAATTGACACTGACCAGTTTTGGACTTTTTTTTCTTTTTGAAAATGCCCCTTCAGGGACATGTATGATAGCATCAGTACTTGGGTAGGTAGGAACATTGCTGTAATAGTTATAAACATTTCAGCAACATCATTGTGATTTATGGTGCACAGGTTGCAGATGAAGACATGAGAAGTAGGATTTTGATTTCTAATTTTTGTCTTAAATTTTCTATCTGATAAACCTTTTTAAACATTACATAATGTGAAACATACATTTTTTAAGTTTTTAAATTTTCTGGAGAAAAAATTTATGCATGCTAACATTTAAATAATGCATTATCAATATACCCTTGACTCTTTACCTAATCATTTTTTAAAAATTAAAATTGACTGAGCTTTTTGGATTGGACTGAATTGTACGTTTCTGACAGTACTAAAGATTTGAACCTAATTGGTTCTTATGTTATTTGAATTTTTAATCAAATGTAATTACCTTACTGTATGTATTATTATTTTGCATATGCTGTTTGCGTTCACAGATTCTGATGATGCTACATCTGTACCTCACAGTTAGGTATTTAGATTGTTTACTAGGAACTTCCTTACTCACACGTGAGCCGTTTCAAAATGACTTTTTCTTTGTGACTAGTGCATGTTCAACCCTGTGTTTGATGTCCTTTGTATTATTCTAATTGTTGTACATGTAAGATTCCTTTTAAAATGAATTAAGCAATAACCTAGCTTTTTAAAATTTTCCATACAAATAAATTGGAGGAATTAGTGTAGTAAATTTGTTTTCAATGGGAATTCAGAAAACAGACTTAAACCAACAGACAAGATATACTACTGCAATTTACAATAATTTTTGCTTTCATTCAGCATCCCTTAAGGTCTTCCTCTTCACCTGTAATCTAAGCCTAAAATAATTTTCTTTTTTATGTTTAAAGATTGTACTGATTAATAGGAATTCTGTTACAGAATCACAGGAGTTGTGTAAAAGAATATGGTGGTATGGAAGTAAATAGGCAAATAAAGCTTGATATATTTAAGTTTAAATATCAGAACAGTATAGTGAGGACCGTAAGCTGTGTGCAGTGTATTTACACACTCGCACCAATATGATGTGTGCCTGGTCTCACTATATACCCGCCAGGTCATCTTTTTATCATTACCTGCCCCTCTTAACGAATGAGGCAATGGAATATCAAACTATTAGTCTTTATCTTGATTGCCAAAATCAATGTCTGCAGTGTAATCGTGCAATTAACAAATCAGCATGTATAAAGAGGAGATGACTTCCTGAAAATGAATGACATTTTTAAATGAAAAAGCTGAAACTTTGCCATCTTGGCTGTGAGGAAAAGTTATAGGGGCTTAGACTTGTCATTCAGACTCAAAACAAAGAGTGGAGGAAGGTAAATGGAAAAGAATAACTCTGAAAAGTGGCAGTGTTGTCTGTACTTATTACATGTAAGGAGAGGAATGTAAAGAAGAAAACGCAGGACAGAATACCAGCAATATTTACCAGTCACTTAAAAGGTCGCATTTTATTTTGTTAATTGCTAAGATGAAATACTTGGACTGATGAATCTAACTTTTGAATAATACAAGTAATAGTGATGATGATTGATGAACATTCAAAATAAAACACTCTGTTAAAAAAAATAATTACAAATGAATTTAAATGAGGCCTACAAATCCAAATGTATAAAAACATAAGTAATCTATTAAACATCTTTTTCATATATTGCACAAACTACTGCAGTCATGTTAGCTAGCTACAAATAAGCATGCTCCGAATTTATGGTGGTCTTTGGAAAGAACCAGGAACGTCGTATGGACGTCCATTGCGCAATTCATTCAGCCCTTTTCCAGAGTACTGTCAGGCCATTTTCAGAACTGCTGTCAGATTTTAGAATTTTAAAAACTTTAACATGCTAAACAAAACTCGTTAGCAATACTAATGTAAAAGAACTCCTGGAATTTTCCTGCTCGGGTCCTACGAACTGGCACAAATGTTAGCGGTGATGAGAGTTCATTTTTTTGCATCTGCAGCCTGCGTTAAATTAATCTCTCAAAGGTGCCCTTTGATTGCTGCCAATTCAGGAGGACATCCCCCTTGACAGGTAGAGAAGCTCAGTTCCGTGCTAATTAAAACCAGCCTGTCCAAGGCAGGATGTTTGAAAAATGTAGAATAAAGTATAGATCACATATCAGCTAAGGTGGGATAACACATAGGAGCACTGGACGGGTGGTGGGGGGGGTAGTTTATGCATCTTAAAAGGCCTCAGCTCTTATCTAAACATCAGCCTCTGACTCCTGTCTGCCACGCCAGAAGTCTGTCACCAATTGTTTTTGTGTACTTAAAACTAACAGTAAAGTGTGGGCACTGCTTTTGAAATGCAATCTTAAAATGATTGTGGAAGAGCTGTCTAAAACGTAAATGACAAATCCCATTTGTTGCCATCGATATGCTTTAGTTGCCTTGTTAGTAAGCTGCAGTTCACCCAACAAGCACCATGCTAAAATAGCTTCCATCTTGTTGTAGTATACAGTGGTTAATTATTATCAAGTCTGACAATTGCCTTAAATTACACAGAAAACTTCATTTAGTATACAATCCTTTTCATAACCCTGAAATAGCCTGTTTAGTTTTCTATAGCTGACTAAGACTAAATTTGCTTTAAATTGTTGTCTTCCATTTAGTACTAGTTAAACTTTCACTCACAGAGATAATAATTCCATTTTCAAATAAAATTACATGCATGGTCATACTTTACTGCACTATAAATTCAACTTCTAAGAAAATTGAAAGTATGTTGAAATCACTGTTTCTTTTTTTTGTGTTTTGCATCAGTTGTAACCGTTCTTTATTTGTTATTTTAATTTTATTCAGCAACATGCCATGGGTTATCCAAGAGGAAGAAAGGAATTTCCTCTATGGCCATGCTATTGTTTTTTTCTAAATAATACAGTAAAATCTCACTTGGTTCAATTTAAAAGCATATTAATGTAACAGTAGCCTGTTTTGTTTGCAAAATTTTGCAAAAAAATCCCAGAAAAACACAGATTGAACTATTCAGTCAGCAACTGAAAATGTAACTTAAAAGATCAAATATTAAATATTCTTTAAATATGAAACTTTTTATTCATTGAACAGTTTTTCAAAAAGTTAATTTCACAGTTCTATTTAAGATTGGCAAGCTATTCTTTAGACAAATTATATGGAAAATGTATTAAATTTATTAAAATTCCATTTTAGAATTGGGAAAAAGGATTTCCCATTTTCAGTATCTTAAGTTGCTCTTGACAGCTTTAAGTCCAGAACACTAAATTAATTGGTAGAAACTAAGTGGTTCAAATTTGTATTGTATTCTTAAAGGAAAACTCTATAAATGTCACAGATTTTATTATCTGAACATTGTATTTCATTTTATGAAGATTATTTTCACTGGACGATGGAAAAACTGATTATTTCACGTACCCAAAGTTAACCACTTTCTTCTAAGGTTTCTTTGCCATGTTTGACTCCGAGACCTTACTGGCCAACCTACTGTCAGTTAAAGCAAGTTGCCTCTTAAGCACTAGTCATAACAATGGAACTATCGTCGCTCTCTGCTTATACTTTATACCGCGCATCAAATCGAAGCAGCGAACATGTGCTTCCAGTAACCGTAATAACCTCGCTTCTCTGCCTTGCTGTATTACGCTGTATAACTTGCCTTTTTCCTGTTACTCATTTAGTAATTACCCAATGCCTTTGAAGGAGTGAAATGAGCCCAGTGTTTCAATTAAATGTCTCGCAAGACTGATATTTTTTTTAATGTACCGATTTGGGGAAAACACAAAAGATTGTGTGTGAGGGAGAACAATCGGTTCGGAGTGTACCTATGTCCAGCAGCAGCTACAGCTACATAACAGCTGAATGAGAAATGTGATTTTCTAATGGATCCTGCGATAAGATCAGGATAGTTAATTACAAGAGAGTTCCTTTACCAGGGCTGATTAAATCTAAAAAGTATGTTGTCTAGGAACCTAAGACTCATGTTTATTTCGGGTCTGTTTCTAATCTGCGCAGTGGCTGCCACCTTCGGATTTATCGCTTCTTTACGTCGCGCACACAAGTATTAATGAGTGGGTTTTGTGGGCTCGGATTCCACACTGGGTTTACTCATATTCATGTGACTGCCCACTTAGCAGATTACAGAGAGGTCAGGGCACGGCCTGTCACGTACAACGCGGCGAGGCAATCGCAGACAATCACAGTGCGTCGCCGTCAGCCAGGAGCCGAACCCTCAGCAAAACATGCACGGCTAGATTGTGTTTCTATTACACCGCCATTTTGGATGAAAGTGGAGGCGGGGAAAGTTTTAACGGTGAGATCTATGGTCCCAGATCTATGATCCACCTGGATGGGCCTTTTAAACCCTTTTTTAAAGGTTAAAGAACAGAAAGAAGTCGCAAAATGAGAAGAGGAACAAACTGTGTGCTCAGTGCTGGGCTGGTATTTCTGTGTTTTTCGCTATATGGCGGACTGCAGGGCAAACCCTAGCCACATCTGTTTGTAATGTCTTCATCTAAATCCCTGCAGGAGGGGAAAAAAATAAAACTACTGTTGGTTGGAGACAGACCCTTTTGGTTCATGTTCCCCTAATTGCATTTACTTCTTCATTTGTTTTTTCCTTAAGTCTCCCTTTTGTATGTTTGCATAATTTTTTTTTTCCTGGCGGTCTTTCAGCAGGAGACACTAACACCCTCATTAGATGTCATAAATCCCCCTCATTCCATTCCCCCCCCCGCCCCATATCCTAACAATGTTAATGTAATACTGACAATGTGCGGGTAAATCACGACTGATTTTGGAGCTGAAGGTTATTTTGGAAGCCCTGCCCCCAACACAACTTCCCCTCCACCCATTAGGCAGGCAAAGAAATTTTTAAAAAGGGGGCGGGGTCACTGGAGTGACCGCGGCAACTGTATGCCATCTAATTGGTATTGACATCCATGTCTCTGAGGAGATTTGACATCTGAGGGCAAACCTTTCCATTGAATACTCACAAAAGCACCCCTGGAATCGCACTGGCACTCACAGCGCTGCCTCGCTAGCGACGATCGATCCTAATCAGATTTCAGCACGCGGAGAGGAAAAATGAAAATAAAATCAAAAAGTGCCACTGGAGCAAAATTGACATCCTGCTGCAGTACCGACCACAGGCGCCTCCAGTCAAGGCCAGCTGCTGCTTTATCATTGATGTATTGGCTGCTCTGTGACGCCACCCTCCCTGTAGCCTCTGTGTAAGAAAGGTGCATCACCCTCTAAAAACAGTTCCATAGTCGGAAACAACACATCTGTTTGAAAGGCCAGCGTTGACATCACACAGTTTTGACATTCTACAGGACTGCCTGTGCTCTCCTATAAAGAGGCAAATTTTTGCGCACAGAAGACAGGTCAAGGGAAAGCAGTGCAGGTAACATCTTCTATAGAGAGCTGCGAACGCATTCCCCTCCTACATGCCTCTTCCTAAATTAACATGTTAACACTAAGCTGAATTTTTGGCTGAATTTTGTGTCACATCAGTACCCAGCCTGCTTTACATCTTGGCAACACGGACAGGTGGAGACATTTCAGCTTCCCTGCAGTCAGTCGGCAGCTGAAAATTTCCAGTCTCTCAGAACAATTCTATTCATTGTCTCTAACAATTAAGCTTTGGCTAAACATCATGCGACGTCTGCTTGAAACGATAACTTGTTTATAGTAATCTGGTTATTTGTGAGTGTATTGATGTAGATGAAAAAACAATCTTAATTGGTATTTGTATGCAAGTATTATGCCCTAAATTCTGAGATAGTGACTACAGCTGTCTCCGATATTCCTGCCTGCTTTAGAAACCCTTTCAGATCCTTCGCTTTAGAAAGCATTTTAGACCTTTCCATCAGTCGCTATCCAAGGACCAAGTGCATTTTCAAGATGTATCTTCTAAGTTCTTATCATGAGCAGGGCGATGGGGGCCCTGGAGCTTATCCTACGCATCACAGGGCAGGAGCACATCCTAGACAGGATTGCAGTACAAGAGAGACGTTTTAGTATATATTTTAATAGTGTTCATGGTCATGGTGCCGTACGTGACATGCAGTGCCACTTGAAACATCTGATTCAGGGTGATTGATGACACAGGCTGGACCCAAACTCTTACCCGTCAGTCCCAGACTGGGGCTTTGGAACGGAACGAGCAGTCTAGACTGCTGGGAGATGAGCATCGCTTCAGATAAAAGCCGTAAAATGCACTTAAGCCGTAATAAGTCTGCTCGCTGTGTCTTCTTAGAGACCGATGCTATCAACCAAGGAGAGTGGAGATAACGGGAAGGCATTCCTCCTGCTGGGGCTGCTTTTCAGAGAATGTAGGGGGCACTGAGGAATGGGCCAAGGGGCAGATTGGAATATTGCACCTGTGCCATGGGGGCAACAAACATCTTGTCTGTTTATGGTGGGTTCTGTGTGTAAATCCAATGCCATACTGACACCTCCATAACAGCCTCCCAAAAGGTATGTACGTATGTATGTGTGTGTACGTATGTTAAAATTCTTATGGTTGTTTTTATTGTTTTTATTGTTTCTAATATTTTGTTATTGTTGTCAGTTCTGAATTACTGAGCAATTTATGTTATTGCTAACAATATATATTTATATATAATTAATTATTGTTATTTTATGTATTTACTGAGCTGCTTGGTGTAATGCAAGAAATGAAGTTTAAATATATTTTTCAAGGGTTAAAGACCATCTTGGTTTGGGGACTTTAATGGGGAAGCTTTTCGTCTCAACTCAGTGTTTGTAACTTAGTCTTGTGTTTATACCTTGGTGTTGCTCTTTTCATGATAGGATGCCATGAGATTAAGACCTTGCTTTCTAAGGATCCTTCTGGTTGAAGCGGAGAGTCTTGACACGTCAGCCACATTTGGCATGAAGTACTGACCTCTGTCTCTGTGGGGCCACGAATCTGTCCATACCCTGCGCCAGATGGAGCAATCCCCAGGCCGACGGCATGTCTCTTACCCAAGGCACTTTGTGATTTCCCAGGCTTGTGGTAGGTGCGGCTCTGCTCTGGTGTGCCAGGGAACAGAGCGGGGCACTTGCACACCGCTGCACCACGGGCCTGACGTATGCCAACAATTGTCCAGCCCGGGATTAGTTTTTGTATCCGGTTACGGACTTTATTGCCATGGAGTCGGGTTCGGCACTCTGTGGCAGGCCAGGGATGTTGCTGAAATGCAGTGATTTATGTGTTGCTGAGTGAGAGCAGCAGGTTCAAGCCAGAGGTCTCCGCACTGGAGGGTGGGGGGTGGCAGAGTTAAAACAGTCAGTGCTCCTTTTAAAGGCTTCCTTTCCACACATACTAGGCCTGTGGAGTGAAAATAGTGAAACTGTAAACAAGCTGGGAACATTGTTTATGTTTGAAGTAATACTGATGGCAGAACTCACAGGGGACAAGGAAAACTTCCTGAAAATAACTATAACAGTCCAAAGAAATTTACTGTAAACCCATCCAATGTGTGCTTCTTGTATCTCATAAATATTACTTTTTTTGTCCTGGATAAATAGTTAATGCAGATGAATGGCTGATGCATTTTTCTTAACACGAGGATGAAGATCTATTCAAATTTTTTAGAACAGTATTTTAAATGATCAAGTGCCTAGTGAATGCAATAACTATAGCAACCCTGCAACTTCTCACTCAAGATCACTTTCCAGGGCCAACAGAGTCTGTGCTGCTTC
This sequence comes from Cyphomyrus plagiostoma, assembly GCA_019775915.2. Lineage (NCBI taxonomy): Eukaryota > Metazoa > Chordata > Actinopteri > Osteoglossiformes > Mormyridae > Cyphomyrus > Cyphomyrus plagiostoma. The sequence continues at coordinate 4,070,903 of JABFEA020000119.1, read as the reverse complement.
AAGCTAATGACACCTGGCTGATCACGGTCTGTCGCCAATGGCAACAAACTGGGCAGATGATTTCAGCAACGGTGATATAATAGAGAATGACCTCATTGCTGCAGCTTCTCTGAAGACTCCAAAAGCTTTGAGGATGAAGGGCTGTCAAAACCTGTCAGATTTCTGAAACAGAGAAAAACCTGTGCAAAGTGCAAATGGGGGAGTTTTATTTTTTTCTGTCCAGTTTGATATGACACTGTAGCTTACTTGGAAAACTTTCCTTGGAAGTCTTTAAAAATGCCTTCATAGAGATGAATGATAATTACTTGCATGGGTTTGAATGGAAGATGTAAGTGACCTTTTCAAACCACATGTTTTAATGTGCATAATAATGAAGGTGGAGTGTAACTTTAACCTTTGACCCCAGCTTACAAAAGCTGCATTTAATACCAGGTTCCTGCATTGTTCCTTCTTTTGGTCCATAGATTCATAGTCACAATCGCTCTCAGTTTCCTAACCTTAACCCTCCCTGCCTGTGAAAGTTCAGTGATGGTCAAAAAAAGTTTTCATGATCATTCAACCTCACCCCATCAACATTTCTATCTAAGCTAAAATGACATAAAAAATAGTCTATCACAGCTGAACTGATTTCATATGGCATTGAACCTTCTGCAACTCCAAGTTCTACCCTTTATATTCATAAGTACAGCAGCCTTGCCAATTCTGTGGTTTAATAACCACCATGTATATTTTTCTTGTATATCTTGTAATAGCTTTGATTACCTGTAATATCAACAGTACGATCAACACTAAAATGATGTAAAAGCAGCTTCTGTAAACTGAAATTTGAAGTGAAACAGCCTGCCTTTAATATGAAATGTGACATTCCTGTTAATTACAAAAAACTGTTCAATATGTCATTTGCCAAAATGGGGCGCTACCCATAAAACAAAGCCAAAAGACTGAAGAGGTAAAGTGTGCACAAATTCAGGTCCGATCTATAACGTGACAGTGATGCGTCTCCTAGATACTGCTCGAGCTGCACGTTGACGGAGGTAACCGATGGTAATCAGGTTAAGGGATTAGCCAGCTTGAAGGCATCGCCTTCGATACAGGACTTTGGAAATACATAATGACAGCTGTAGACTGATGACACCTTGAAGCAGTTGAGCAATACAAGCTGGCAATTTCAGCTAATCCAAAAATGCACTCAGAATTTAGTTCCACAGGTGTGCTCTGCCTCAGTCCCTCTGCTTCTTGGGATAGACTCCTGGTTCACTGTAACCCCCGACTGGATAAGCCATTATGAAAGATATATGGATAGATGTTTTCTGAGTGTTATCATCTTAAGTAATAGACGTATTCTTAGTTATGTGTTTAGAGTCTGTAGTGCAGTGCTTTCAAGTGTACTGTAATGAGAACTAACCTTTAGCTTTTTCAAGGTTCACTAAGGGTGGAACTGGCATTTTGTTACTGTGAATATACACACCTGACTCTAACAGATTCTAACAGGTTTGGATGCTGTTCAACCAAACAGTTACTTCAGCAATAGTTCTAATACAAGAACTCGTGGCCATAGGTGGAAATTAGCGGGAGAACATTTCAAACTGGATTTAAGGAAGCACT
>JABFEA020000119.1:4050349-4069198 GCA_019775915.2 Cyphomyrus plagiostoma | reverse complement strand
TATTAGTTAAGTTCTCCCCAAGCGAGCTTGATGGGCCGAATGGCCTCCTCTGGTTTGTATAGTTCTTATGTTCTTATTGGTCTCTGTATTACTGCAGGCCGCCATGGCTGCAAGGGTGCTGCCTACCATAGACGCCGCCTTGAAATTCTGAGTTGTGTTTATAGCCACAACATAAGTGATGCTGTCAACTCTGTAACATGCCCTGGTGGATATTCCCTCAAACCCAGTGTGTCACCTATAAATCCCTAACTCTTCTTGCTGAATTCTCTCCCTTTTTTTGTAGTTTTCATACTTCTTACTGGGATTTTACAAACTATTACTGCTTCTAAACTGTCCTCAAGATTGTATATAAAAAAAAAACAGTAGTTGATGTTGTCAGGTGAAATATGGGTCAGAAATTACCAGGTATGTTCCAGTATATGTGGGTGATGGGCACCAAAATGGGGTAGATAAGCATTTGCACAGTGTTGGTTATCATTTCAGATGCAAATATTGTCCGGAGGATTGTTTATGCTTTAAATGAGAGAAGCAGCAGTAGAGCATGTCTGCAGAGAGGTGGAGTCTGGTTGCATGAGGGGGGTCATTTGCATGAGAGGTTTGTCACAGGCCTACGTTTGCATGACAGGAACAGCTGTCAATGAACTGACTTCATTTTCTTGGATGACATGGCCTCATGAGGGTCACGCAGATACAAGATGCATTTCCATTCATCCATCACCTCAGTGACCACCGACCCTTTGACCTTTGGATGTTGACCTTCAACCTCTGATGTTGACCCCTTCGTGGGACCTCTTATTTCGCGCTCAGGCATCTCCATTGACTACCTGCCAGGCACCTGCTCTGAGAAATGAAACGACAGGAATGTTACTCCTGGGAGTCCATTGGCCACTTAGACAACAGCCTTGGTTCAATCCCTGAATGGGCCTTGAGTAGGTCGGGTAAACCAATCTCCCTAATTATCTATTGAAAGAACATTCTCTTTTCCTTTTAGAGTCATTACTCTGATTTCAATTGTTGAAAAGTAACATTGAGGGGTTAGAGTAAGAGGGGAAAAATATATGAAAAGATAGTGTTCCGATTTCATCAAGGTTAATTGCATGGAGGGACTAGATGCCAAATCCAAGTTTTGCATGGCAAGGGGGTTAGAAGAACATTAAGACAGGAAAACATGAAGGATAAGTATTCTCATATGGTGCTCAGTACAAATAGTTGAATAAGTGCTGTTAAAAGAGATCATAGCCTTCTCTCTAAGCTCACATATGCCCCTGTCCATTTGTGAATGGATAACTGAGGAGAGTGCCCGTTGGGTCTTCAAACTTGAAGATGGTCTAGAGTTGTAAAGTTGTAGACAAATATACTGATATATCTTAGTTAGCCACTGAACTGTTCAACATTTTTAAGAAACATTTTTAAGTCAACATGGTTAAATAATGTGACTAATGTATGCCGACGCCAATAAAAGAATCCCATTCTCAAAACATTTGAAGAAAATGCTGTTCTCTCTATGCTGAAAGAGCAAAAATAAATGCTGATAGAGACAAACAAGGGATTCTTTAGACAATGTAGAGTGAACTTGTCTTGGAAATGCCTTTCTAAAATATAAATATAAAGTCAGCCAACAAACAGCTGCTGTTGGCTAGAAGAATGGCAACCTCAGTTTGGCCATTTCATGGATTTAATGTAGAAAAAAGATATTTTAAGTCAAAAAAATCCAAAAGATGTGTGTTAAGCATGGTGGCATCTATGCTGAAACACTCAAATGGCCTTTGCTTAAGTGAGTCATGTACCTCAAACATCAATATATATTAGCATGGTTATTCTTTGGATACTGTATTTTGGTGATTTAATCAAGATGTCCTGATCTGATAATGAGCACTGTGGATGGGGTCATAAGCAGGGGGCCAGCTATACATCAGATGGAGCTGCACTTGTAGGAACCTGTGTTCCAGCTCCATTAAACCTAAGAAGGGAGGAAGGTGAGTGGAAGGGAAAAAAAAGGAGGAGAGACGGAGGCAGCAAATATTCCTCAAAGCGCTCATGCCACTGGAAATTTAGAATTCAGCACATGCGCTCAAAGGGAGAAACCGACAAGGGGTCATGGTGGAGTGGGTGGGGGTTGGTGTACCATGGCAAGGTGCCGCTCAACCCGTTCACCTCGGTGGAGCTGCAGGTACACACAGTGAGTACTGTTTCTCCAAGACAATCAGAGGACTGGAGAAAGTGCAGAGGTCTCGAGACGGAAGTCGGGGGCAGCAGGACGAGGAGAGCTCCAGTGTGACGCCAAGACATAATCCCCCCCCCCCCCCCGCGCGCCACCCCATCTGCTTCCAATTGCTGTCACGAGTCGGGGAATGGAGGAGAAGGTGGGGAGGGGGCTGTGTGAGTGATTCAGTCCCTGTGGAGTATAAGAGAAACTCAAGGAGACAAACTTCTCAAGAGTTTCTCAGGTTACAGTAGTTGCAGCGTTGGAGTCGGTGCGGATGATAAAGGCAGGAGTCTGGAGGAAGTGGTGCCGACCCGCGAGCTGCCACCGGCCTCCCTCCACAAAGGCGCTCTCAGCACAGACGCAACAATGGCCGTATTCTCTTCCAGTTAGAACTGTGTGCGCCTGTCCACTTTCAAGCCGGCCTTGAGTGCAAGCTTCACTGATTAGCGGGCAGATACTGAGTCGCAGGAATCTGCTGGAGGTGCTTTAGAATCTAGCCAGTTCTCGGTAAACAGGAAGATGTGGGTGGACAGACAGCAGCACCGGACCATGAATATGACCCATTCCTTCGTCCTCCTGCATAATGTCCAAAAAGCTTTTAAATTAATCATTCTCCCTCATTTTTCTTTTTCAGATCTCTATAGTACATTCAGTATTTATATTAGTCCTCCTAATTGTGGCAATGTTAGTTTATTTTACATTTTATGGTTAATACTAGTATTTGTTATTTACTAATTTAATGTGGTTTATTAGTGCCTTTTTAAAATTGCAGTTATAATTCTATTAAATTCCATATATAATTATATACATCAAAACTATATAAAAAAGTGTTTTACTGTGCATGTGTGTTTGTCTCTCAATACATCATATGTATAATGTGGTACAGGTGCACATGCTGTGGTGAATTACCCCTCTCAGGTGCTCTGATAAAATCCAGGTGAACAACTGCATGTCCATCTTCAGTGTGGCTTAATTTATTATGTGATATCCATGCAGAAATGAGCAATTACCTAGAAACCTACAAAGCTCAGAGGGCAGTAATTCTGCCATTTTAGGCAGCCATTTTTCTGGTCCTTAAACAACACACACACACACACACACACACACACACACAAACACACACACACACACACACACACACACACACATATAGTCCCAGAATTCTCTTTTTGATCACTTTGGGAGCAGTCTACACATTCATGGCCCTCTCTACCCCGCAGCACACCAAGAACTTTACAAATGAACAATCAAAAATTAGACATCAGAATTGGCAGCACTGGGGTGAACTTTTTTTCTGTAAATGGCCCCTTCCCCTTTACCCCTGATTGGTCAGCACCTTTCTTACTGAAACCATCCTTAGATACAGTAGTGCCCAGTGGCTGTGGCAGCCTGTCAGTGCGTTACCGTTACGTTGACATCTTTAGAACAGCGCTTGGCTGACCTAACTTGTGACCTCTCAACAAGACAAGCCTCTCGCCGAAGCTGGTAACTGTAGTGGGTGTCAGACGTAAGACTGCAGCTGGCGGAAGGGACAACCCACTGGTGTGGGCGGCATCCTGGGCAGGATGGGAACTCGGTGATGAAACTGCTTCTTCTGTGACCTTTATACTGGATTGTCTACAGGGAGCCACAGTTTCCAGGAATGAAGGAGAGGTTGGGTAGTACCACTCGGCATCTGACACCAGTGCTGGGCAGCAGATACCTTCCAGCCGCCGTTGGTGCAGAACCCAAGATTATCCAAACGCATATCAGTGCTTTCTGGGAAGCTGATCCGGCAGACGGTCTTTCAAAGACCACACCAGCTCCAAACTTTACCATGTTTCGATGGTGAAACTTAATGACATTAACATAACTATCAGCACTGCTAGTCTGCAATGCGTCAACCAGCATCCCCTCACACTCCTCTGTCACAAAAACTACAAACAGAAAAATGTTACGGGGTACACTGTGTTTTTATTTGAATTATTTTGTGCCAGAATTAATCAAGGTTTAGCTTTGGGTGGTATGGAAAACAAAATCTGGTGAGCACATTTATTTATTCCACTTATGCCTTATTACAAATCAATCATTACATAGCATTAAATACTGTAGCCTCAGGAAACACCACCCAGCCACTGCTCCCCCTCCCACTCAGAGCTCTTTCCTCGCTCCAGTACGCATGTTCTCTTCTTGGACTTTCTGCCTTCCGCTGCCTCTGAGACGGCTGTCTTTTATTTTCATTCCTCTCCACCACTTTTGTTAAAACCATCTCTACTCCTGTCCCCAAAAAAGTCCACATTCCTTCTTCCCATCCCATTGTCATGTGGTTCTCTTCCCCAAGGCAAATCTTTAGCTAAAGACCTCGCAGAAACTGCTTCTAAAACTTCCCTGTGCTCCCGGCTTTGTTTCGCGGCATATAATTGTCAGTATAAGAATTGCTTAAAATGAAAGAGACAACTGAGTGATAACTGGTAACCCTTTGTCCTACAATGATGACTTCTACCTCCTTATGAGATAAGAAAAGCAATTGCAGGTTAACATCTATGATTTGTTACAAGGATTTCTATGAAGATAGGGCAGTCTGACTGGCCCTGCGTCATGGGAAAAAAAATATAGAGTTTGAATTCTGTTTTGAAATTTATGGCCTGTCATGTAAAGGGGTTTCCCACAAAAAAATGTTATGCTCTGACTGAAAGGCAGTGGCAAAAGCTCCAGGGTCCACCGATCAAAACTGAAAGTGCTCATGGTACAGAATGGACCCATAGTTTGAAGGATATAAAGGTTTTAATGTGCTATAGATACCTACTCAGTGACATGTCAGCAGAACCACACAAGCAGCAGCAGTACCTTTGTGCTCACTGTGATCCATCCATCCATCTTCCAACTACTACTCCATTACAGGGTTGTGGTGAGCCTGTGGTGAACATACCATAGGCAAATCTGAGACCAGTTTACCTACCTGTATGAATATGAATCTGTCTATGTAGAGCCATAAGAGGGATTTGAACCCCCATCACAGGTGGTGTGAAATGGTGCTACCCATTCTACCTCTTTGCCATTCTAGGCCCTCTTCTCCTCTATTTTCCCCTTCTTGTTTTTTCTTAATCATGTATCTCTCCCTTGTTTTATATACATGTTGAACAGATAGTGTGCTGTACCTCATTGTAACAAATAGGAAGCAGGCAAGTCTTGTCTTATATATACAGTCTGTTAATGTACCGAGAAAATGTTTTTCATGCCCATCTGAATTGGAACGCAGAGAATATGTAAATTTCCCGTTGAATTGGAAAGTATTACCGTTGCATTAAATTCCTCGTAACAGAGTCGATTTCTATCAATTCTTAATGTGGCACTGCAACGGGACCCATGCGACAGAGTGGGATTTGTAACAGCGAGGACATGTTTGCTACGGCTTGTCAGGGAATGGCTTCCTCTGTGTGTGCCCTGAAGCTATTGAAATGTGATTTATGCAAGTAAGGCTACATATTTCGATCATCAAGTCCCTGTGCAACGGCTGCTATCATGCCAAGCAGCATTTGTCTCTCGGGGCCACAAATGACTGACGTGCCTCTATTCTTCTTACCTTAAACAGTTGAATAGCTCATGGGCGGAGTATAGATTAATGTGCACCTTGGCCTGAACAACGCTCCATTAAGGGACCTACAGGAACCTGAGCGACCCAAGCCTGCACACAAAGGCGGACATTAAATAAATTAATGCTATAGAAAGGCAAATGTGGATATTAAATTACTGTCATGTTATAAGGTCAATTTGAGCCAGAAACATAAGCGGGTTAAGGGGGGCTACTTACAAAACCTAAGGAAGTGTATTTTTGTTTTCAAGCAACTGAGATAATTAAAATGGAGAGGAGGAAAATGAGAGGAGTAGAGTTACAATCAAAGTTCGTATGCACTTGGCTGTGTTTTGTTGGGTTGTACCCCAGGCTGCTGTAAATCAGGCTTCGAGTGAGCCGAAAGTCAGTATCATCGCAGTCTGCATCTGCAAGACTGTCTGCGCACACTTCCCCCGTAAGGTTCGGGGCAGGCTGGGTGGGCCTTCACTTAAGGTAAGTGAAACCTTTCTTTACAGTGTTTGACAGCCTCGTTTTTAATTTGCTCAGCATCACCCCCCCCCCACCCACCACTTTTCTCTGACCAACTAACACTGGCAAATACCCTGACTCTGGAAGGACAGGCAGTCAGCCAGCAGGGCCTCCCCCCAGACCCGGGTAGTCGGGGATCTTTCCGGTAGGTGACGTGATCGCCTGGGTGCTCGCTCGCGGCACCCCCCAGGTACACCCCACACCATGGCTCTCCTTCCCTCTTTCTTTTCTCTTTTTTTGAGGTGCTGCTGAACAATGCCTCGCACAATGCCGGGAGCAACAGAAAAATATATACGGGGAACAATCTGGGGAAGCAATCTGGTTAAAGTTTCAAACCGCTTAGGCCATTTCTCCCCTTTCCCTCCTTATTCTGGCCATCTCTTTAAACCTGCTCCCCCCCTAAGCAGTCCCCCTGGCAATATCCCCACATCCCTTTCCTTAGGATGCAAGACTTGAACGCCCCCCCACTCATGTATTGCGTTCACAAAAAGGGGGGTCTGGGTTATGGCAGCATCACAAAGGGCTACAGACCTCTCCTTGCTGTGGTTCAGCACACGAGTTGACGCAGGGGACATGGGGTGTTAATACTGCAAGCTCAGCGAGGGAGCATGAGGCGTCTTCAGGTCCTCCCACGCGTCCTTCCCCAGTAAAGGTTCCCTCCGGACTGAAGTGTGCATCAACGTGTGAGCCGCCTCATGCAGAGCCTCGGAAGAGCTTCCCAGGCACTTCCTGTCTAAAACAAGGAGCTCTGCCCACTGCACCGCGTTGCTTCCCTGAAAGCCTCCATTCGCTCTTCCCCAGACGTAGTGGGCATGAGTGACCATGTGGCGGAGCGCCGGCGATTTGCGTCTAAAGCCGATACGTTTTGGCTTCGTTAACTGTGAATACGGCCGAGCGCGTGACATATTAGGTGTGGCGCGGGAGCTGCCGGGCGTGCAGGAACAACGGCGGCTCTTCCTGTGTCTAATAAAGAACATTTATTACGCAGTATGTTGCGGTAACAAGCGTTTGAAATGAGCGGGAAACGCGCCCAAATGGGGCATCTGGTGTCAATGATGGCCTCATTATCAAATACAGCTATGCAGCTGCAGACCGACTCGGAGAACCTACTCCAGGGGATGTGTATAAATCGAGTGCAGTGCGAGAAAAAAAAAATCACTCTGCCGTTGTTCACACGGCTTCATGTGCATTGCAGCTCACAGTGAACATTACATCCTAAGCAAGAGTCAAGGTAGATTCACTCCTTTAGCAAAGTGTTTTTAATCATTTACATTTTGTGTGATAATAATTATTAGAATTATGTTTTTTAAAAAATAACAAATGTGTTGTTGTTTTATTTAGCTAGTCATCCAGGGTGTGATATTTTTCGCTAAAACTGTTTTATGGTTGTGATTATGGAGAACATGTGAGAGAGCTGAAATCAGGAAGCATGTTTTGTGTTGCGTGGGTGCCACCATGGCTTAGCATGTCTTGGTTTAATATGTGTGCAGCTCTGGAGTCCTGCAGGTTTAAGGGAATGTGTTTCAATTAGCACCTGCTTTTCACCTGGAACACCTAATTACTTCAAATAAAGCTGGAGGTACTGTGAAAAAAAAAAAACTGAAAGCCTTTTGGTCCTTGAAGACCAGCGTTGGACTGTATTAATATAGATGATAGACATTTCAAAAAAGAAAAAAAGCAATAAATGCACATTAGGAATTTCACTACAAGAAGTACACTAGCAGCGTAATAGAATCTGTGTCTGATTTTAAGTTTAATTCTTTTTGGGTTCATGGCAATACAATGATATTGATGCAGTGGAGAGGCGTGAGTCTCAAACGTTACTTTGATGGAAAGCATCCTCTAAGCAGCTAAATCGAGTAACATTATACCGCAGCCTGATGGGACAGCTCTGTGTTTTTTTGTTGTTGTTTTATATCATAAGCGAAAGAAAACAAACCCTCCACAATAATATGTCAGGAGCCTAGAGAACTTGGAAAAGGGTCGGTGGAGGGCCTGCAGAGTGAGGCAGCCCGGTCTGCCATTGGCCGCGGCAAGTAATGAAAACAAATGGCGGCTCTTATCCCCTCCGGAGCCGAGGAGGAACTTAGTCATCAGGCTAATTTTACTCTTGTCTGGCCAAGAGGCTCCATTTCCTCGGGGTGTTTTTGCAAACACCAGCCCCCTGAGCCGGTGAATGATGGATGCGGCAGCCTGATGGCCCAGGTGGCAGATGCTCACCCTGTAACTCAAACCCTAAACCTGACCTCCTGGTGCCCCCTCACACTCAGAGCCAGGCCTGCCTCCTCTCCCACTGGCCCATCGCCCACTCCACTCGCTGCTACCGTTCACCTCCCGAAAAGCAAAGAACTGCCACGGTCCCCTTGGCCCCAGCTTTTGTGAACTTTTGGAGATCTGATCATGTGAAGCATTTGATTGCTCCCTGAACCTTGCCGTCACAGTACAGTGATCCGCCGCCTATCGTGGAAGTCACGTTCCAGACCCATCAGCGATAGGTGAAAATCCGCGATAATGAAAGACCACGTCAATAAACATTTTTAAACATAATTTAAGCCTTAAAATACCCCTCCCACATGCTTTAAACGCATGTAAACGTTTTAAAACACACTTTGTAAACACATATAATATGTAGATATCGGGCTAAGGATATGAGTAACATAATAATAATAATAATTAATAATATGTAATGTATATGTGTATATACACATATATACACACATCGAAGAGGACTATGATGCGTTGGGGAAAAATCCACGATATAGCAGGGGTGTGATTGCTGAACCGTGATGTAGCGGCGATCACTGTAATGGTCAAGGTGAGATGAAAAGCGTGTCAGCTGCATATGAGAAATGCAGAAACACAAGTACTTGCAGCAGGTCTGCAGCAGGTCTACATAACTCTTACTGGTCCCACAGTCTGTCCATCTCCTCTTCAGCATCGATATTGCTAATTCAAAACCACTAATGACGCACAATCTGCCCAATATTTATAAAATTATATAATAATTATAATAAGTATAATGTAATCATTATAATGGTTTTTTATTCTCCTTTGCTGTTGTTGGGTATCTGGAGAACCCGGACAGTCTCATTATGGGTGTGCTGCTTCTCTGTCCAAATATTAAGGTTCACATAGCATTGTTTTAAAGAACTGTCTCAAGGTCAGCTTTGGCGCACATTTTTAGCACTTATCTGGAGTGCTTTCCATCCGTCACAAGCCCAGCCTGCATGAAAGTGACTTGGGCTGGTGTTTATAGGACTCAGGCTGGAGCATGTGTTTACAGCAGCCTCCCGGTGAAAAGCAGGAACATTAAAAAGCAATTAATATGTGAAAATGCATAAGAGGGGAGGATCTCCAAGGAGGACGTCTCTACCACTGAAGCAGCTCAAAGATGCTGCAAAGACAGGAAAACAGCTTTTAGCATGACTCCAGCCCGTCCCAGAAGAAGTGTGATTGACAGGTGCGGGATCCCAAACAAAGGCCACTGGCGAACCGAATAATCAATGTGACACAGACACACCAGCCACGCACTGGGAGCCCCCCCCCGGCTCAGCCCGCTTCAGCTGACTGCCGCTCCTTCCACACTAGCCACCAATCCCAGGCATTTTGAAGAACCCTTAACCTCTCTGTCAGAGGAACTTTTTTTGCTCTGGTGGCCAGCACCACAAGTCACCCGTTAATTTCGTTGCCTTGTCACGTGATCCCCATAATAGAGGCACTGCAAGATCTGTTAAGTGCATGTCACCGTGCCAGGATACTGTTGAACGACTCATTACGTGAAACCAAATGTAGCATGTAATCAGCATCTGATTAGGATTTAGTTGTTTCTGCACTCTTCCTGCAGTGATTCAGGAACCTCACTTTTCATATCCACGCAGACCTTCAGGAAATGGCACAATCAACTTAATTATCACACTAAATAAAAATGAGTGGTTTCCATTTAGTTTTCCTTCCACAGATACATCAGAGGTGGTACAAATGTAGAAAGAAGACTTTAAAATAAGCATCACTTTGGGTATGTGCCGCTGAGATGTTTCTTTATCTCTTGGTGGTCCTCAGGATTTGGACCAAGGTGAAACTTTTCTTTCCCCATGACAATAAAAAAACACAACATAATCCTTTGAGGCCACAGTTCCAAGACCATTGGCATTAACCTTGGATGAAGAACACAGTAGCCGTGAATGCCACAAAAACACGTTTTGGAAAGAAGCAGGCAGCCATTGTTGGGGAAAACCGAGAGACATGGCTATTCAGCGCAACCTTTGAATGAGTCCAATGTCCTCATTAACTGACTGTAATGGCACAGTTTAGCTGACAAATGCCATGGCAGCATCCAGATACAGGCGCATATTGCAGGGTATAGAACAGTGGCGAAAGGTGCAAAAAAGGTTCTAATTCACAACAATTCACAATCACACTGCATCACTGTCAATCACAGGTTTGCGCATGAGGACTAATTGTGAAAATATATATACGGAATCTATGAGGTTTTGTGTGAGAAGAGCCATACTGAAAAAAGAGAAAAAGTCATCTAGACAGCAATGAAAAACTAGTCAATGTCCATTATCATGTCTCCAAATACACGGTCATCCCTGTACATGTATTGTTTCTGTACTTAGTATTTAATCTTACATTTACCTACCTGCTTGGACAGTTGAACGATTTACTGTTACCATGCAGATCCTGTAAAACTTTAAGATTGTGTAAGAATTCTGCATTCTATATATGAGCATCAAGTCTGCTAATAGTTTGAATGGTTACCAAGACAGCCTGAAACATAAACACATTAATGCATGTGATAATAAATATTGATTACAGCAATCAACTAGCCAGAGTGAGAGAGCATATATTAAATGTAATGAAATACTTACCCAGGTATAGATTTATATACATATTTTGAATATTCACAGTTTTTATCCATTTAATTTATAGATGTTGCCTTTGTCTTATCTTTTAAACTGTTTAAGTGAGTTGTACAGTATATTTTGATCGCATAGTTATGTCTTGGAAGCACATTTCAAACCATTTGTCAAACCATTTGCCCAGTTCTGCAGGCTGACCTCCAAACCAATATAACATTGTGATTTTTTTTATAGATGGGTCTGAGTTCTTCCCACAGCTGTTCCGAAGGATTCTAGTCTGGACTGAGCCACTCAAGGACATTCGCTTTATTATTATTCATAAGCCACTTAGAAGAGTGGATCTGTTTGGACTGTGTATTAAAGGCCACCAATATCATGCTAGAACTGGGCAGATGTAATGAGCCCATGAGGCTTTTTTTCTTGGCCATCAGTGTTACCCCTAGCAGTAACTCTCCAGACTCTGTGGGACCCTTAGTCATCCTCGATGGAGAGTATGGTCTAGTTGTCAAGTCGATTCAGCTAACAGAGGGGGATGTGTAGGAATCAGACGTCCTGATGGTGGACCAGTCCATGGAACGGCTGGAGTTCCTCCAGAAGACTGGAGAGGTAGCTCCCTGGTCTGCTGACTATAATGTTTTCGTTTGGGTTACATCACAGTGTGGTGAGACCTGGAGTCTGAGGCCCCGTGTGAGGTGGAATCCCGTTAAAGCAAACAACTGGCACTCAGCTGGCACAAGCTAAATGACCGTCCCTTTCCAAAAACGGGATGTCATTAGCATTGTTGTCAAGTTCTGATTTGCTTCCTATTCTAAGCATATGTGGCCTCAGCATGGCCCCAACATGGCTGCAGCAATGATCCCAGGAGGGGTCAGTGAGAGGCCACTTTCATCTTCCTTTCGTTACACCAGAAGCTCCCGTTTAATGGCGGGAAGCTGGAAGGAAACTCACTGGTAGGCAGCCTGAGTTGCCCAAAGCGCAATCCATTACGGGCACATCGGATCAAGAATTCATGTGCTTGGAAAAGTGACACATTTCAGCTGGGACATGAGCCGTCGGCCCAACATCATCACCACCACCATCGTATGTGGGGTGTTCTCCACCTAACACCCACCTAGCTGTGAAATTCGAGGCGGACATGCATCCGGGTCATCGTCTCAGAGCTAAGAGAGGCTTCCTCATGAGTACCTTCTACCTGCTAAGCCACCTGCTTGGCCTACATTGTGTGGTCATTTTTTGTTGGCCAGAATAATTTATAATCTATATATACTGTGAAATACAACCTTGAGTGCAGGGACTTTACACGTTCCTATGCACTGCAAGTCCCAGACTCACCACATTACATTGCTGAACTGGATATGCAGTCTGCCTGATGAATACAATTCTTACTAAAATAAATCAAATGATCAGTGTAGGACAGTTTAGCTGTGTTTGTTGCCCCAGCTTCATTTCACAGAAATGTATCAGTCTTAAGAGAGGATATCAGCAGCTTCATTCATGCTGCCTGGTTATAACTGCAGTATTATTTAGATAGATATGTAATGTGTGTGATTATGATAGTGTGTTCGTCAGCCTATTTTTTTAAAAGCGTTGCAGACAATGTGCCTAATACAGCAGGGAGGTGGATCTGTGCCAGAAGATTACATAAACTTCCTCACATAACTCCAAGGCAGCTCCTTGTTTTTGACATTAACATCCCTTTTCCTTTCAGAACCAGGCCTGGCCCCAAAAATAACAAAGAGACGTTCCTGAATTTGGGACGCAAGTGTCAGGGCTTCCTCGTCCGAATCTGAACTTACTCTAATGTAGTTAAAGCTCAGCTGGGAACTCCGAAATGAGTGCTTTGTATCCTGGCGGCTCAGCATCCATCAATTCCTTGGTGCCTTTGTATTAGACGTATTGGCCTGTGATATATCCCAAGTTCAAATATTCTCTGCATATTTGCTGAGGTCAAGTGTTGTTTAGTCAGTAAATCTATCTGCTGATTCCCCACTCAGAAGCTGGGTCGCTTGCCGCAAACGAATCCAGAGTCACTCGCTGCGGTAATCTTGCCCATACAGGACTTTCTGTTTGAGTGCTACCCGCGGCTCCCGGGTCGTCCTGCGACTCCAGCGAAGCATATGGGCACCACGACGTTCCCCATCCCGCCGCTGTTTGGAATCCATTCTCATCACCGCGGCTGCCATTCTTCGCAGTCTGGCCACAAGCACATTGCGGCCACTTGATATGTTTGGACGAGGACTTGGGGATGAACATTATCGTGTTTTCTGAGTGAACATCTGGTGAGGGTAAAAGGTTACAGTAAGGACCCTAACCCCTCACAGAATTCCTTTCAGTAGATAAATCACCAGCAGGTCATTGTGAAAAAGGGTTTGTGTGTGTGTGTGTGTGTGTCTGAGTCAGGGTGGGGGTGGCCAAGGCATTAACTTGATCCTGGCTGACGTCACTGAGCTTAAGTTTTTTGATCCAGGCTGCCTCTTGTTCATGTAAACCATGTTAGCTTACAAGTCAACCTACATCTGATAGGCCTTCCGCTGTTTTGTCCGCTGATTTATCCTCTTATGCCCATTCAAACACAGCTCTGTGCACAACGGAAATTCGTAGCCAATTGTGAGTATTGAGCAGTATTTCACTGCCGACTGTGAATCTGACACTTTGAGTGTTGACGTTAACAAAACATCATGATCATCATAACTTATATTTTCGTTTTTTAGAAGATGATATGAGTGCTTTTCATCAGCACAGGAAGATGCGATGAATACCTGCTCATTATGCAGAAATAGAAGGGGCCCTGAATGGAGCCGGTGTCAGGGGACGTGAGCATCGCCTCTCTCTCATTCAGTGCATGCGGTCCCGGAAATCGTCCTGAAACACAGAGTGACAGCGAGCTGGAGGCCTTCCCAGAACTACAGAGCTCAAGGCTGAAAGGGGAGCCACCAGGACACCCCCCCACCATCCATGGCGCAGCTCTCCCCATAGTCAGAGGCAGCCTAGGGCCGGGTCCCTAAGCTGTGTATTGAGGAAATGAAGGAGACAGGCAGTAATGCCCACTTACAAACCTGTGGTGTGACTTTGTCACCTGTGTCCGCTTTATCATCTGTAAAAATATGGTACATGCTCCAATCGGATGGCATCTCCTCTGTTTTCCTTTCTTCTTTGAGACAGGTTGTGCCTTGTTAACACTTCAGACCGGATCCAGGCTGAAAATGTCAGCGTTTGCTGCGCCTGCTGTTTTCGGACAATAATGAATCAGGGGTCAGCGCCGACTCAGGGGAAGCTCTAAAGGAAGTGATGTGGCGCTTCAGTGGTGCGCTACCTGGAAGAGAGCTGGTGATAAGCAGGCCAGGCTGCCTTGATTGCCTAATAAGAGGCTTTTTTGTGAATGTTTTGCACTAACCTAAGAAAGCTTCACTTTATTCGTCCCACGCTTGATTTAATCTAATTAGCTCCATCCAGACTTGGCATGGGATATGACTGGTCGGGCTAGGCCGGGGATACGGCTGGTCGGGCTGGGCCGGGGATACGGCTGGTCGGGCTGGGCTGGGGATACAGCCAGCTGGGATGAGTCACGTGTTTTTCTCCTGTTGTTTCTTCCATTCTTATTTCTACATGAAAAGAGGAGTTTCTGTTTGATTTTTTTATACTTAATAATAACGATCATGTGTTTTTAACAGCAGCAATAATAATAATTATTGTTGTTGTTGCTATGGCAGTATTCATGTGTTTAACCATTCATGGTGTCCCCTGTGCTTTTATAATTTATTATTATTATTATTATTATTATTATTATTACTGGACTAGACTGAAACCCAGGGGAAAAGTCCAGGCTCAGTGCTTTAGAGAACAGAAATGTTCAGGATCTTAGCGGAATTGTACAGTCTGTGTCTGCAGTCTGCATCCCTCTGATAGTTGACATTGTCAGTGTTTAAATCAAGGTGGACTGGGGGTGCGCAGAGATGAGAAACGAGACTCAGGGTGCCACGGGACATTTGGCAGCACAGCGCGAGGAATTGGCCGCATTTTTCCTCGGGCCTCAGATCTCTCATAAACGCAGGAATGGCGTGGTGTTCGCGGCGCCGGGTGCAGTGCCCCTTATAGCGGCTTTGGCGGGGTTACAGGTCCACAGGTCTGCCACTGCAGTTAGGTCTCCCCTCGCCATGTGGTTCCGTGCAGCACACAGCACACGGCACACCCTCCCCCCCTAGCAACAGAGAGCTGGAAGGCGAAAGGCTGATGCGCCACTTTGTGGACCATCTCAGAGCAGGCAGGGGTGTTGCATCTGTAGCACAAAATGGATGCTTAGCTGACTGCGTCCATGGCAGAGGTGTTTCATCTGGCTTAGGGCAGACTGTGGAAACCGACGTCCTCTCTGGTGCCACATTCTTCTGCTGTCTCACCAGTGGTATTCAGGACAATTATTCCACAGAAAATAAGCAACTAGCCCACAATGTGATTACTTTGATTTTGACTTTCATTGTATAACTACAGTTTAAGTCAAACTGTAAATATAAATAATATATGTTTCTAGCTTTTTTTGCTGCAAGTACAATTTTTGCCAACTTTTCAGTTGTTTACATTTTTTTGCACTGAACTGACCTGACTAAATATGTTTTCCACTTCTAAAACCAATACAAAATCAGTGGAGAAGCTTCTCTCTGTTATTGGAAAGCATGTTTGGTATAATAATCTATCTATCTACTTGTACGCCACAAGCCTTTCATTTATATGCAAAATTTTACATAGGTGTGTGTGGCTCTGCTGCTATTTATCTTCATACTGTCCAATAATATTGATGAAACATTTTAATCTAGGTTAATGTTACATGCTAGGGTTATGGTTAGGGTTAGGGTTAGGGTTACATGCTAGCACTGAAAGAGTGAGGGTCAGAGTCGTGGATGATTATATCGATATATAATATATCCCTGTCCTTGTGTTTCTGTGTTTTCACTTCTGATGCCCAAAGACTGTTAAGTTCTGATGGAAAGACTATAGAGTCTTGGTGGTTCTATTACTTTCTAGGTTTAATTATAAATCATTGAAATTCTCCACCTTCAGGTGGGGGGTTCCTCATGGCTCAGTAATGGACCCACTAATGTTCTCCTGCTATATGTTGCTATATGTTGGCCCTTGGGGAAATTATTCCCAAGCGAAATATTAATTACCATCAATATACTGGTGATACACAAGTCTGATAGAGTGAAATATGTCTCAGCTCAGAACCAAATGTTAAGATCATAAGAGACTAAAAGACACAGAAAATCAACTTGCTGAACTGCAATAAGACAGAAAAGATGCCAGTAGCCTCTGTTACTCAAACATCCATTCTATCAGCTGAATCTATATGGCTTTCATGCATGTACCTCAGTAAAGTACCTGGGTGTTGTACTTGATGAGAACAGTTGGCTCTTATATTAGAAATATATCTAAAGTGTCTTTCTTTCATCTGTGAAAAATAGCCAAGGTCTGAAAAAGCTGTCTATGAATGATGTGGAAAAGCTGGTCCGAGGATTCATGACCTTGGAACTAGATTATTGTAATGCTCTGCTATCTAGCTGCACAAAAGCTTCTTTAAAGTGTCTCCAACTGGTACAGAATACAGCTGCAAGAGTCCTTAAGAACTAAAATGCATGAACAAATTAGCCCTGCACTTGATTGCCAACATTAGCTGCCTGTCAAATTTAAACCAGAATGTAAAGATAAATTTAAATGATAGTATATCATATAAATTAAAAAATCCACTTCTCACATTTACAGCTTTGAACAGTCTTACATTGATGTGTCTTAAGGATTTACATTTTCCAGACAATCCAGCCCCTTTGTTCTCAAAATGCTGGTTGCCTTGTACTGATAAAACTGATATAGTGGCACTTTTCAAATATTTTAAAACATGCTTAGTAGTTAAGTAAGAGTAAAAAACCTCATCTTCATCATCTATTTCCTGCAGCTAAAATTGCAAACTGAAATATTGCGGTGTTCTTCAGTGCAGCCCATGACTGACATAACCACAACTCAGGTAGACAAAACTGCAGGAAACCACCAAATAAATAGCTCTTTAATTACAGATCTCACTTTTAATGGTCATTTCTAGCAAACATATATTATTGATGCATTTTTTGTTCTGTGCTCTCCTTTTTAAATTTATTGGATTATCATTGCTAAAGGCATTTCCCTATGGGTCGGCAGTCTGATTTTTTTTTTAATCATTGTTCATAATGTGTATCCAGTGAGTGATTTGGGGAGAGTGTCTGGCTCAGTGGGCTAAGCCTCTGTACCTGTGAGCTGAAGATCGCCAGTTTGAGCACCAGCCTTAGCAAAAGAGTTTTGTGCCTGTGGGCCCTTGAGCAAGGCCCTTACTGCCCAGCCTCATAAGCACTGTAGGTGGCTGCCCTTCACTGTGCTTTCCCAGGCTTGCCGTTGTCTGTATGTCTGTCTCATGGACAGCAGTATGGGGTGGGTGACAAGATTTTCTCACAGGCATAAATAAAGTATAGTTCATTCATTATTTAATATAAGAATATGTCTGCCCGTATTGAGTATTTTTTTAGTTTCGTTATTCATGTTTCTGAGTCCTTTTGTTCTGCCCCCACAGAAATTTATAATTTCCTCCTTGTTGTAGAGAAAGAATGATACCATAAGAAGCCTTAATTTTGTTTGAGGTGTTAAACCCCTTTGCAGGGCAATTTTCCTCTAGGGTCACTCAGGGTTCTCAGCTTCCCCCAATTCATTTTTATTGCTCATCTTATTATTATTATTATTATTGTTGTTTGTTGTTTTGTCTTGTTTCGTTTTTGTTGTTATTTCACAATTATATACCGTGATTGAAATATGTGAATTAAATCATGACTACTGAAGCTTTGTCAGATTTAAAATAAACTCTATTTGAAATTTATTTTTTGTGACTTATTTTATTTTTATGTTGCTGGGAGAATCTTTTATTGCTTTGTGGATCTGTGCCCATTTCTAGAAGGTCATGGGTTCAAAAGCCAGGACTGGCAGAGTAATCATATCACCACTGGACCCTCGAGAAAGGCCCTTAACCCCCAGCCGCTACAGGGACACTGACTGACCTGCTCACTGATCCTCACTTGCATGTTGCTTCAGACAGAAATCTCTGCTAAATAAATAAGTATAAATGTTATATAACTTTACTTCTAATAGAGTGTTTTATTATTATCATTTGACCTAAACATCTTAAAACACTTGTGTCCTACTATGAAATGCCATATATTTCATAGGACACTAATTGGAGCATCTACACTTTTTATTATATATATATATATATAAATATGACAGTATTTGTGTGTTTTTGCTTTATGCTTTTTTCTCATTAGGAGATGGATGGCTCCTTAGCCCACCTCCCAGTAGCTGCTTTGGGGTGTCTCCTGTGTGCCTGATAGACCCGCCCACCTTGTGTCTTGGCCTGAAGCTCACATCCACTGCTGGATCTTAGTGCCATAAATGAGAGGAACAGCCTCTCCGCCCCCTGCTGAGAGTAATCCTTAACCTGCTGGGTGGACGATATGGAGCTGCAGTGTGCTCTCACAGGAGGCATTCTTCAATGTGCCTCTCAGGGTCCCCCCGGGGGGGCCCCCCCCCCCCCCCAAAAAAACAAATAAAAAAAAAAAAAAAAAAAAAGAGAGCAAGAAAAAAAAAGACAGTTGTGGCAAAGGGGGGGGGGGTGGTAGAATTTTTTTTTATTTAAA
>JABFEA020000119.1:4036260-4048466 GCA_019775915.2 Cyphomyrus plagiostoma | reverse complement strand
CCCCCCCCCGCCCCCGGCGCCGCCGCCCCCCCGCCGCGGCGCCCCCCCCCGCGGGGGGCCCAGTCGGCACAGCGGGTGCTCTTCTGTCGACTAATAAACAGACAGGCTTGAGTCAGCGTCGGTGTCACTGCGCCCAGGGAGCACGCAGGAAACCTGAGACACAGGGGGTCCAGATTTGCAGGCACAGCTGGGGCTGTTTAATCAAGACGTGCGGCGGCGACAACGACGACGCCGCCAGGGAGGGGAGGTGAGGTCGCGGCCCACAGCAGGGTGGGGGGGGCGGGCAGGGCATTGTTACATGTGTACTACAGGCAGAGGGAGGCTGGAAAGCAGTGTGGAGGAAATGAGATCAGAGAGAGAGGGTTGCAGTGGATGAATGTGGGGAGGGACAGGGGCAAGACACAAACCTTTAAGGGGCGGAGGGGGGGGGCTGCTTGGCATATTTTGGCGTGAAGACTTGGGATGAAGCCAAATTTTCTCAGTATGCAATTCCACAAATTATGTTTGCAGTGGTGTAATTATGGTACTTTTTACCGCTAAAGATTTCCTGCCAGTATCCAAGTGACTAAAAAGATGTGGTCTTGGAGCTCTTCATAAGATGTCATGCCACAGAAAGCCAGCAGTCAGTCTGCTCTGCCAAATGTAAAAGTGTTATGTGTGAATGCGCATGGGTTTGTTTGTGAGCTGATGTGAGTGTTTGAATGCTTTATTATTATTATTATTATTATTATTATTATTATTATTATTAGTAGTAGTAGTACAAGATACATGCAAGAAGACGAACAATACTCATTGAAGAGTTGTGTTTTTGGCTGGAGCTTGAAATGGATGATAGATGTTTCCTCATGAAGACTGAGAGGAAGCGCATTCCGAATTTCTGGGGCACTACATGCCCCTCCCCATAGTTGATAACCTCTGTTTAGGTACAGTGTGTGAGTTATACAGTGCGTAAGTAAGCATCAGATGGTCTTAGTACGCGGGCTGGAGTGTAAGGAAGGAGTAGCTCAGACAGATAATGAGGAGTGAAGCATGCAGGGCTTTGGTTGTTCTTGTGTTCTCTGAAGGGAAGACCAAGATGACCGGGGGCGGGGCTTCCCCATGGCAGTTTCATTCACGCACAGGTTTGACAGATCCTGAAACATCAGAACATTGGTTCGGATGTCCCTCAACATCCTGTTTCACACCGTTCCTTCCCTGACGGCGATTAACAGTGATTAGCATTGGTCGTTTGCTTGTTTAAGTTTTTACAGGGACCACTCAGTTGTTCTAAGCTTCGGTCTGTTGGCCCAAAACCCAGACACAGGATTGATTGGCACATGGGATTCAGGTTTAATTAAAAATTCTGCAAAAACTAAGCCTATGGAGACATTACAAAATTATTTAGTTCTCAGATTTTTTTGTCATTTCCAGAGACTGTATGGAGCATCTGAGTGTTTTTTTATGCCTGATAGCCACACGCTGGCTGAATGTTGGCTCTGGTGTCACTTTCTCCATGTTGTCAAATGATATGGTTGCTGGATTTCTACGCTGAATGAAGAAATAGGCAGATGAGACCAGCTCTGTAAACCCCACACAAGGAAAGGCCATTATGATCTATATGTGGTATTTTTTTATTGCAATTCATCTGATTTCGCTTGATAGGTGTACTGTCTTTTTCTTTAAATGCATTTTAGATCAGGAGATTCACTTACTCTCCTGGCTTGTTTCCTGGATGTTGTGTGCATGAAATTTGATCTGACACCAATATGGGTAGTACATGGCGCATGCCCCCCCCTCCCAGAAATTGACGTGCAACATATAATCAAGACATGCAAGGAGACAGGGGAAGGACACTCTCTCTGCCATACTTCTGACAGGCCCCTGGGAGGGGGTGGGGGCACGTCGCCATCTGTCTGTGGAATATGGCTGGATGGAATTTAGGGGACTTTGGGGAGAGGGGGTTCTATGAGTGGGGATTCGTCTGTCACAACCAAAGGCTCCATCTGACTTGCTTACTCCTCAGGCCCTCACCTATGTTTCTAGATCTCTCTGGGTGCCTGTCAATCATGCAGGGAAGGCCCCCCCACCCTGCGTCACCCTCACCGCCTTCGCCCTAATCCCAGGTGATGCCCGACGTCGGGACTATCTGTCTAGCCGACGAAATAAGTCATGCTGGAGACTCCTGATCCCTTTGGATCTAGACCAGCGCTTCATTTGGAATATCATATTTTATTTGAACCTGTGTTTTAAATCTCTTTTTTTTGTATTATCTGCTTATTTTAAGACTACTTCATACATAATTTGTCCTAATTCTCCTAATGCGAGGAGCCGTACATAGTAACAACCTGCTGCTGCGTGTGATGTTTTCTGAATTCTGACCTCCTGGGCTAGGTGTAATCCTTATGTTGTTTCTGGTGTTTCAGCAACAGGTGAATGCTAGTTACTACACTTTAATTGCAGTATTTGGGGTTCTTCATGTTCCAAAATATGAGAAGATTGATTATCTGTTTTCATGGAGAGCTTTGCATGAATGTGCACGTGTTGGTAATTAGGACTGGCTTCTGTAGTACTGCTGCTTCATAAGAATCCCATCCCGCATCTTGTCACAGCCTGTCCTGCCAACCAGAATCCAGCACCGGTGTGAAGCAGCAGAGGTTTATCTGCCCTGACCGGTCCGGCCCGTGGGCTGCTGTGTGTTTTGGTCGCTGCCATAAGAGTGCATCCCTCAGGCACTGAGGGCATTGGGGTTCCACGTGGGACCTGAGCCAGAGGGCCTACAGGGGCCTACAGGCGCGAGGCCTTTGTCCCGAGCACGGTGAGCGTTGCTTAAGTGGTAAAATACTACAGCTATGGAGATTACTGTCAGCCTGGCCCCAGCTCAGAGAGGATTACTTGCTTTTAAAATAAGGTAGCTGTCTAATGTGCATATCAACAGAAAATACAAAAGCTACTAGGACTCAGGACATGTGTAGTACATTCTGTGTTGACACCAGATAGTGGCTTTGCTTCTAGATTCCTTCTGAAAATGAAATGAAAGCAGACAAAGAGTGAGTTTAAAAAGTCACGCTGGAAAGCCTTCTGGCTGCATGCGCACGGCCCCTCTTATCAGATCTACTCTGCTGCCATGCGGCATATGGTGCAAGACAGATCAGCACCCTGCTTCCTCTCACCCCTCCCTTGAAGACTGGGGTGTGGACGAGCAGGTCTGCGTCATGGCGCCCGGCATGGACGAGTTGCTATCGCAACGGCCGGGAGAGAGATGGGGAGCATGCCTCACCCCCCGTACGTCCCCTGCCCCCGCATGCCCGTTGCTGAGGGCGACACGTGGAAATGGCAAATTGATGAAATTGCAGAGGCCGGATTTTTTGACCAATTATCTGGGTCATGACAGTGTCTTCCTGATCGCCGTTGGTGAGCGTGGATCAGCATGAACCCTGTGTGTGTGTGTGTGTGTGTGTGTACTTTTTCAGACAGGGGCCATGAAGTGGCCTTTAGAACTTCTGATATTTTATTTCTCTATTGGTTGATAAAAAATACAGCAACAACAATAATAATAATAATCAAGTGAAATCTGAGCATTTAAACAGGCTAAATATTAATATTGCAAACTGCATTCTCTGGAATTTTCCCAAAATGTGTTATTTCTATAAAATTCCTCTAGTTCACATTTTAGGCATATTGTTTAAGGTTCATTTGAATCATGCATCACAGTAGCCAAGACGAGTATCCTGGACAGACTGGGACAGATTTAGCATGGCTGCTGCTTGCTCCCTTGCAAGGTCGTGTGCAGGGTACCGCAGATTTTCTCTCTCTTAAGAGGAACTGAAGTACTACAAAATAAAAGGTAAACTTTTAAATGCATCTCCATGAATGTTTGACTTTACAGAAGCCAATTTTTTGATGGAAGTTTGTTATATATATATATATATATATATATATATATAGAGGAGACTTTGTTGCCCCTACTCCTGCTTCCTGTATAGCATGTGATATAGCAGGTAATGTGTAATGATGAGGGAGACTGTTTATGTTAGGCTGTGCTGGCCTCTTGTCCTTTGTATCTGTCTAAAGAGATTAAAGCCACCCCCCCCCCACCAGGACACATGTGTCGTTATATATGTTTCTGTTTATGTGGTCATGCGGAGGGGGGGGTCAAGATAAGCTACACGGAGGCAGGAGAGGACGAGGCATCTCACATTTCGCAAAGGAAATGGTCGCAGATGTTCTGTCTTTGTGAGGAGGTGGAGGAGGTCCGGGTGTCCGGACTGTGCGGTAACACAAAGAGGGACCCCGCCTGCATGCGTGTGGTGTCTGAAGATCCCTCTTATTCTGGGTTGGGACTCTACTGCTAAGGTTGTGGGGGTAGGAGGAGAGGGTGCAGACAGCGGAGTGTTGGGGCTTCGCTCATTGTACAGCCTCCCGGAAGGGAGCAGAGACGCGATGTAAGCGAGTCCGCGCCCAGTAATGTGATTGTCCTGCTTCTGGGTACCATATTAGCATAGATCTGCTTGATAGTCTCACTTGAATAAATGGGCCACTGATTTAATAAAGGTTCAGCGAATGAATTAGACTCCCTGAGACACACAGAACATATGCAGTCCTGGAGTCTCACTATGCACATAGAGCGGAGGCTGCTGGGGTTACAGGGTTCCTGAAGAACACTCGGCTTTCTCACTGTATTTCAAAATAAAGTGTAGAGTTTTTATTTCGAACAATAAACCAGATTCTTTCCATGTGACAGCATGTCGTTGGGGTGATATGGCAGCCCCCTGAGTTGCTCTATAACCTCGCACCTCTGGGGTTTGGAGTTTGAATCTCATCATCCCTGGTCTGTCTGTGAAGAGTATGCATGTCCTCCCTGTGTCTGTGAGAGCTTCTTTTAGGTCCAAAACATGTGGTTAGGTGTTTTGTCTTAATCCCTAAATTGCCTATAGTATCTGAGCTGTATGTTCTGTGATGGATTGCTCTCTCCTGCCTTCTGCCCTGTGCATTCTGGGATAGGTTCCAGATTCACCACAACCATGTACTGTATAAGCAGTTATGAAGGATAGCTTGATATATTCTTTGATTAATCTTTTTTTTTTACTTAGAAGAAGTCATGTTTTTATGGTGCTTATGAAGGCTTATTTTTTGTTATTGGACACCTAGTTTGGTTTCTTCCCATGGTGTCTTAGTAAAGCACTTTATCCAGGGTCAGGAATTTCAGCATTGGACTCGAAGTGACATTTTTATCCACCTGTGCGGCTTTGTATTCTGCAGCAATGGCATCTGATGGAGCTGCTCTCGCCTGGGTTCAGCCAAGCGTTTTCTTCAGTTTGACGCCTCAGGAAATGCGACACAGTAGAGCTGCCTGTCGACCTGGCGCCAACCTCCCAAGCACTTTTCCAGACATTTCTGCCAGGGACGGGGTAGCCCTGAACCGCCATATACCGCGGACAATAAAATCAGAAGCAACTGCTGCTGATTTGTTTGCATGTAATTGTAAGCGGTTTCTTGATTTCTTGAGCGTTTTACTGGGATCTGAGGCAACGTTTGCTTTGTCTCCAGTCCCATGTCGATATTTCCGGCTCACGTTAATGGCAGCTGCGGGCCACATTAAGCCACATTCCTCCACATTTAGGCAAAACCCCTGCAGTAGTTACTGCTGATCGGACTGAATTTGGGATGCAAGGTCTGTCTAGCAGTGCAGTTATTGGAATAACACATCATTGCCAATAGATGATGGAGTAGAAGGCCTGTGGATGTTGAATCCTGGGCCTTCTTCCAGCACACAGGGCTGTTTCCTCTCAGAAAAACCCAGCCTGGTTTCCTGCACCGAGAAGTGGGAGAAGGCCTGCCTCCATTAGCAGGTCGGCCTCCGTAAACACTCCCTGGCTCTCCCTGACCACCCCAGCAGTGGTTGCTCCATCACACTTAAAACTGTTAGGCAGCTCAATTATCTTTTATTATCTGCCGGAGAATACTAACTGTGTATAGGGAGATCCACAATGAGCAGGACCCAGTCACTGTGCTGGCGGTCACTGGCCTCTCTGCATCGCTTCTCACCTGCAAACATTGCCAGCTGTTGACGGTCCTCCATCTGCCTTTGATGGCAGCATCTAGTGATCCAAACCGGACAGTGAGAAAACAAGTCTGAATGGCGGCGTGTGGACCGATCACTCTGGAAGCTGTAAGTCATATTTACTGCACATAGGAGGTCACAGGAGAGGCCGCGGCTGTGGCAGCGATGTGCTGCTCGCTGGAGATCCGTCACAAAGGCAGTAAAATGGCTAAGCTGCCAGCTATGTAGAGGACATTCCTCTCATAACCCTCACATTTGGAGGCAGGCAGTAGGATGTGGGGTGTGACACCAATTCAGCTGTCGCGCTTTACAGGATCGGTTTCTCTGGAGCTGCAGGATGCATTAAAGCAAATCAACAGACCTGTCTGGTCCAACTGAGATTGGCTACAAGATGCTAAAAATCTGGACTGACAGGCGGGAAGCATGGCAGAAAGGAAAATACTCCCAACAAGACCACAGCTGCCTGCTAAACAAAAACTGGGAAATACACCACTGCTGGTTTACGCAGGTTCGGAACAGGCAGGCTCTGCAAGAGATGGATCCGGAATGTGATCCTACCTGTAGGCAAGCCACACAGTGATGGCCTGACTGCTTCCTATTGTTCCTTTATGTCCAATGCCTGATCACAATACCCTCCAGTCCCTGGTCCGAAGTAGTGGACATTGCAGGTGGATAAAATTACTTAATTTTTGCTACCTGAATAAAGATAAACTGATTAATACACAACCAGTTAAGCAAAAATTGACAGAAAAACTCAAAATTGTTTACTTCTTCCCAAAGGTTTGAGTTTGGTACAGCTGGCATTTGCAGAACACACTTCTCCTAGGTATAACTTTCCCTGAAACACACCACTTTGCTACAATGTAGCTATCAAAGAGGGATGTCCTCTCACCAGAGCATCTTTAACGAGTATCCTTCTCTGGCCTGTGTACCCAACAACACACTCATTCTAAGCCAGAAGATGGAAGAGGAGAGTCTGAAATGGCAGCCCAGGTGCCTGGCCCTCTTGTGTGGGATGGAGCCTGTCACACCAAAGCGCAGATACAGATCTGTTTTTCTGAAGATGCCGGTGGTAGGTTCTCAGAGATGCCGCATCCCTGGACTGCAGCAACAGGAATCTTGTGCAGATCGGTGCCCGCTGCCTGCTTTCTGGAACGGACCATCGAGACACATCTGCGGAACATCTCCTGAGCAATCCCAGACAAGTTCTGAAGACCAGAATATGGAATCTGACTGGAAGAGGTGTGGACTAGAGGAACATCAGCATAAATCAATATGATGGAGGTTTATGAAGTACATCCACTACCTACTCACCTGCTGAAGTTTGGATGTCCACAGGGCATGCAAGGTGGGGGGAGGTCATACTGTCTCCCAACATCCTTGCATGATCCCAATACACTGCTGGGTGGCAGTATAGCTTGTGTACACCCATCACCCCCCCTCCCCCCACCTTGGCCTGTTATTGGGGGGCTTGATCAGCCTGCAGTGTCCCTCTCATGAGATATTTCCTCCTTCTCAATCAGAAACTGCCCTATGACAAGGCCGGTGCCATAACTAAGACTATGAATCTTCCCATGAAAGCCAGCCATTGACAGTGAAGTTCATGAACTCCATCATTCAGACTGAGAGGGTGAGTGGAAGCAGGCAGCTATTATGGGGACCGATTCGTCTGTGTGGATTAAGGACAAGAAACAAATGATTGTAGGCTTTCTTTGAAGTGTTTGATGATTGTAATATATAATAATAAACTGGGGGATATTGTATTTCATTCACTGGAAACCATAAATATGTATTTTTCGACAACATGTTGGACAAAATCTGTGGTCTCCACCACGGTTGGGGGCTTGAATCTCAACTCTGTATGTTGGACTTGCATGTTCTCCCAGTCATTTTTATAGGTTTCTTTCAGGTACACCGTTTCTACCTGTCAGCCAAGACATCTTCAGGTCCATCTCCAGTACATCTTCAGGTCATGTGGCATCTACTGGGTGTTTGCCCTCTTCATGCCCTTTGCTGTCTAGGATAAGCTCCAGAATCAGTGCCTAAGTGGATGGATTGTGGATGGATGAATATTTAAATCTCCTCCTGGTTTGGCTGAAATCTCTTTTTCCTAAACTTTCCAGGTGCAGAGAATGTGGGAGAACCCAGCCTCCTCAGTCTGAGTGATAGTAAGCATTTGTACCCAATTACACTTTGTTAAAGACTTAATCTATGACTGCATAAAATGCATCTTAATGAAGAACTCCAGCAAAAGAATAGTCAATAAGTGTAATTCATTTGAAGACGTGTGCAAACCAAGCTACATTTGTCATTGAGATTCTTCGTTAATTGGTATTGTGCAACAATCTGTTAACGAGAAGTAACAGCTGCATCTTGCCGGCTGAGGTCTTTTCACGCTTCTAGTCCCGTCTTCCTGACTTATGTTTTGGCCCTGAGTTCTTTCTCCAGTTTTCCCATAATTACCATCTGAACGTGCTGAACCTGCCGAACAGCATCCTGTGTGTCTGTATGCCCAGAAGTTTAAACCACAGTGTTGGTCTTCTACAACTTAAAGGGACACCCTTCTCAGGGAAATGGGCAAGCAGTCTTGCAATGAGAAAATATTTTGGTTTTCAGAAAATTGCATCAGCCAGGAGCACAAAGCCTCAATTTCAGACTGATAGACCAATTTTTGGCATGAACTGGTATCCAGAATTAGGGCAAGGTCAAGCTGCTTCTTTTTGGAAAATTTGAATGATGAGTGGCACAAATTACCTGACTGCTTTCCATAAAAGAGTAGGGGATTCTTCACAATGGTACATGGTACACAATGGTGCATGGTACACAATGGTACATGGTTCACATTGGTGCATGGTACACCAAAGGAAAGCTAAAACAGTATTAATTTACAGTCATAATTGTACATCTCATAGCCTATGTGGTAAAGGTCATAATACTGTATATGTTCAGTGGATGCCTCTTTCAAACAAAGCTTTAAAAGTTCTCCTTGCTTCTGTCCATTTGTTGAATAATCGTGAAATCAGAATAGGTCGTGTCCCATCAGACCATCGTCACTGGTAATCTTTATGGGTTTTGCCCAGGACACACCGCCATGTAGGGTCTTCTTCCCAATGCGCCGCCTTGCAACAGCATTTAAAGCACGTGAGGCAAGTTGGACGCAACCGCAGAGTGATTGATACAGCAGTTTAATGGGCACGGCGTGGAGAGGCTCGCCTGTCATGCTAATTATGGCATACACTGATGTGATTGGGCTGCAATGATGTCAGCATGTTGCAAATGACCGAGAGGCGCACCGGTCCCCATATGATGATCTCAGGACTGACCTTCCTGCTCCCCATCCTACTTTAGATACCCTACACGCCACATTGCTGAAGTGCATTGGTTATACTCTTCTCACACCTGCTTGGAATAATTAGTTAAATTGTCACTTGAGATCCGCCCCCTTTCCTGAGTGTGTCATTCACTTTCTGCTTTGCTTTCCTATCGCTCTCACTCTCGGGGCTGAGTGCAGGATACCTCTCTTCCTCTCCTTCCATGTCATTTGTCATTACTGGTCACAAGTGAATTTCCCAGGTTAGAGATGCAGAACATTAGACAGGCACTGTCTGGTCTGTGGTGTGCATAAGGTTCTGTCTCCAGTGACCGGTCATCTCATCCGTTATGATATTTCCATGTCATCTCCTACATCGAAATAGCGGCTTCCTTTTCTGAGTGGCTGTGTGAATTGATACAACAATGCGGTGGAAGCCATTTAATAGTAATCAGCGAGTGTGATTAAACCCAGTAAGACCCAGAAATGACCAATTTGCATGTTCTAGTACAGATACATGGTAAATAAAAGGTACGTACTTGAAAAGGTCATTATTAAAATGCATTCTATATAGCTTATAACAACAACAAATTGCCCATTCATATATGCAACGCCTTTCTTCTAACAATGATTCAATGGAACATTTACAGATCAGACTAAAGCGATTGAATTCAGACACAGTGGAATTATTCATATATGCAGCAGCATAATTGCCATTGTGAAGTGCATAAATTAGTGAAATGAACGTTTAAATTCAAGTGAGTTGCTAGGCTACTTGAAAGCATACACACACCCTGCCTGGCAATCAGGACTCCCCCAGTGTAGAAATGCAATATAACAGGGCAACAGGTTCTAGGCTTCAGCAGGGTCTTACAGAAAGGTAGCTGCGCTACATCAGGAAAATATCTAGTTGCGTAGCCTGGCAGCAAAGAACGAGACTCCAGTGCTCCCGCTGGAACCTCCTGCTGGTCCTAGAGGAGGAAGCTTAAGGTCGCCGGGGGGCAGAGACTTTAAAACGAGATGTTTCCCTGCTGGGGAGGTCAAGACCCGCAGAGCCAAGGTGTTTATGTGGGGAGCGTAGCGCATATGTGACCGACAAATTGTAAGCTCCATCTTTATCTCTGCGGAGACTGTACGTAATCGTGGCTCTTTCAAGTGGCGGAGAGCAATGGCCTGATTGTACACCGATCCGTGAGATTTACTGTAAAGAATCAAGCCGGCTGAGTGCTTGGGTGAACCAAGGTGAACAGCAGCAAAGGTCACTCATCAGAATTGTTGGGGCACAGAAAGACAGGCATAAGATGAAAACAGGACTGATGCACAGGAACATTAATGACTGCCCCCCGATTCCTAATTTCACGCCCCCTGCTGCTCCACCACTTCCACCAGCTGCACATCTGCTAATCACTGCGAATCGCAACTGTCTTTCATACCAGTGCTGTCATTGCAACTTTGCAGTACGTGTCAGCTTCCACGGCTGGGTGCTAAACTGATAGGTTAGAAGCAAAAGCAGATTGATTATAAGTGAAAAGCTAAGAGACATGACAATGAAGGAAATAAATGATGCTAATCCAATCCAGGAGGGAAGGCCGTTTCATGGAATTGGGTTGTGGGTGTTCATGTAAGGGTCCGGCTGGTAGTATCATTAGATGGTGGGATGACATGTTTGTGGTCTAGGGGAGAAGGTCTGGTGCTACTATATAGCTTGGCGGACTGTGTCCCCTGTAAGTGCACAAATTCTCCTACCTGGGTCCCAGTGATACCAGGACTGGCCACGTAGTTTGGGCACCAAACAAAGACCATTTTCCGGGAACTTCATGCCAAATGGATTGGATGAAGACTAAGGTGTGACATTCTTCACCCAGATTTATGGGACTAGAAGTGTTTGACAGAGAGAAGTAGCCTAGCGTGTACAAGGTCACGCAGGAAAAGCCGAAAAAGCAAACAAACTGTATGGGTACACTTAAACTTTTCAGGAATTAATGTCATCCTGCCTGGTGGAAGGAGACCCTTATTCGTTTAACTGCAAATCTGGATTATCATTATTGTGACAACAGTATAAA
Organism: Cyphomyrus plagiostoma; assembly: GCA_019775915.2. Lineage (NCBI taxonomy): Eukaryota > Metazoa > Chordata > Actinopteri > Osteoglossiformes > Mormyridae > Cyphomyrus > Cyphomyrus plagiostoma. Next base: position 4,037,053 of record JABFEA020000119.1, on the reverse strand, counting down.
TCAGGGTCCCTCATCAGTTTCAGACCCTTGACCTCCAAAGCACAATCTTTTGTTTTAGTAACATCTGTGATCGCAATTGTAATCACGTGGTAGTCATCCTGACACGCTGTTGCCTGAGTCTCTGACAGCCCATCAATTCAAAAGGCAAGTTTTTTTGTAGCCGATATGAATACTTAAAAAAAAAAAGTCCGTGGATGAAAAACTTAAACGAAGCCCATGTCATTACTGGTGGTTTAGGGGAGCAAAAATCTCCGGGCGCTTTTCGAGGGTGGATTGCAGATGAAAGACATGTCTAACGACCAGCTTTTCTTCTTCTTCCTTTCAGCTTGGGTGGGGGTGGGGGGGGGTGGGGGCTGAGAAGCTTCGCTGCCCCCCCCCCCCCACCATTCCTTCCGCACTCTGGTCATTTGTCTGTGAAAAAAGCCAATTTTTGGAAAATTTGCTGGAGTGGTTGTTTTATCAACATGCTGGGCCGTTCCCTAAGTCCCGCTCGGGGCCGTTTGCGTGGAGTGAGGTGTGTAGGGTGGGGGGTCAGGAAAACAAAACGAGAAGGGGGAAAATGGCAAGAAAGGGGAGGAAAAGAAAGAGGATGAAGAGACAGCTGTTGGGGAGGGTATGCGGAGCTTTCCAGCCATTAACTTCAGACTAAAGCCGTCTCTCTCACTTGTGGCTAACAAGGGCCAGAGGAGGCCAACCTCCAACATGAAAAGAAGCAGCCTGGGCTTGATCTAGTGTGCCAAATGTTTAGAAGTGGGCCTACAATTATATAGAAAGAGTGGCAAGGCTTGGACTG
>JABFEA020000119.1:3992911-4027664 GCA_019775915.2 Cyphomyrus plagiostoma | reverse complement strand
ACCCGGAGGAAACCCCACGACGACACGGGGAGAACATGCAAACTCCACACACATGTGACCCAGGCGGAGAATAGAACCCAGGTCTGAGGCGACAGTGCTAACCACTGCACCACCATGCCGCCCCCTCAACTTTACATATTGTTTGGATACATTTATTTTCTTACTTTAAAAATTACTGTTTTGATAAATGTACTTAGATGTCTTTAGTACAGTATATGTTTTTCTTGTTTTATCCAATTTATTTAGTGTTTAAATGCAAAAAAAAAAACATAAAAAAAACATATTTCGGTGTAATTTTTGGGGGCTGGGATCCAATTAATTGGTTTTCCATTATTTCTTATGGGGAAAATTCAATCAGACCTCAAGCTTTTTAGGATTCTGTCCGTAGTTCTGTACAGATTAATTTCAAGTTCTGAGGTACCACTGTATGAGTGTGTGTGTGTCTGTGTGTGTGTATCACTGTATATTATAGTCAACTACAGTGACCCCTTTCACATTTGCAGTTCCAGTTATTCGCAAGTTGGGCGTGAATAATTAAACAGGAATATTTTTGGAGCTTGGTGAAAGAAGGCAAGAGCTTCAACGTGACACATAGGCCAATTGTTAAACTCTTAAAATTTAATGCAAAGTATGTAATGCAGGTTTTATACAATAATTTGTCAGGCATCCATAGGTGCAAGTGTAAAACAAGAACCAAAATAACCAAGATCACAAGAGAATGACAAGTTGCGCTATTGAGATGTGAGCCTTGTATCTTGTCGGATGTTTATTATTCTGGTCTGGCAAGTGGTAGATATGTTCCCTAAAAATTATCTTAACAAGTTTGAGATTTACAACCTTTTTAAATAAAGCAGGCAATAAAAGTACACACATTTCACGTTTTATTTCATCAAATGTAATTTAAAGAATATAAAAAATCTTGATCTATATTCACTGCACTATAACGCTAACAAAATGAACGATTCAATGGTATTCATTCTGAAGGGGTCAAAGGTCATGTATGTATAAACTCGTCTTTCTCTCTGTCTCATGTGAGACAAGCATGTTATTCTTCCTGCTGGGCTCCTGGATTTAATATGTGAAAATTCTAAACTGGGGGAACTGTCTCCCATTCTAACACACGACTTCCTGCTTTTTGCCATGAAGTGGACACACTGTATCACCAGCGGCCTTCATCCCAGCACAGAAATATGGTCTGTCGCCATGACGTGGCGCGGTTGTCATGGCGTCCCCCCCTACATGCTCCCAGCTGCTCCGTCTCCATGGATTAGCCATGGCGACCGCGGCAAGCATTAAAATACCACAGCCCCACTCAGCGCCATATCGGGTATGTGTGTATAAGGCAAACTAAGGGGCTGCAGCTTTTAACACTTGAGTCTGTAAAGTATTTTAATCTCAAATAACACCAGTATTTTAATCCTCATTTAGTCCATCTGTTTTCTTACTAGGGATTAAATTTTATGACACAATTTGAGCAGACATTGATCTTAATAAAATTATATTGTTTCTTCATCAATACCAAATTATATTGTTTCTTCATCCAGCTTACAGGAAAGACCTCTATTTTTATTTTTATTTTTTCCATTTAAATAAAACATCCAGGGTGTCCCCTGCCTTATACCTTCTCCTCCCTGGGATGGAGTTAAGGATGATGCATAACGTGAAATAAGACACTCAGATGTAGCAGAATATTCGGAAGTAAATAAGATTGATCAGCATAAATTTACTTACACTAGAGAGTGAATTATTTCCCTGGTGTGTTTTTAGTAGAAGCCAACAATGGGAGCGTTTTATGAAGCAGTAGTTTCATACGTATTATTCATGAATTTTTACATTGGGGGAGGCAGTGTTTCCCCGCCTGGTTCTCGGGGCCCCCCAGGCGGTCCCTGGTTTTGCTCCCACCCAACTCCTCACCAGGCTTTGACCAAAAACATGGACAGTCTGTGCCTCCCCAAGGACCAGCCTGACAGACAGTCATCAAGAACAAGTGTGTAACCTTTGGGATCATGCTTCAATTAAGCTGCCATGCATGTTGAAAAATGCTTATCTGCCTAAATGGATCCAGGTATTGACAGAAGCGAGGACTTTACAGAAACTCCCACGTGGGGTGAGTTACTGCTGCTGAGAGTCTTGCATTTTTTCAATTAAGCGGCCCTACAGTTACTTAATTGCTCAGTACAGAAACGCCTACGACGTGCTTGTGTTAGCGTGTGCTTTGCATTCGACAAGCCGTACCTTCAGGGATAATTAATTAAGCCCTCAGCGGGAAACAACAGCCAACATGCAGCGTAGATGTCACACCAGGACCAGAACCTAGAACCCGTAGCTTAAATGTACCACAAACTGTTTGGTAGTACCCCTACCTTCCTGCTAAATTCATGTAGCGTCTCTCTCCTGCCCAGATGTATGGTCCAGCCTCTGGAGTCTCCTGTGTAACACTCTCCCCTTTACACAACATGCCTGGCTCCCCCCATTAACTCGAGTGTACCATTTTATCATAGCGCTGCATCTGAAACTGGGGTATCTTATTGGAAAAACTGTACGCTAGTTTGGCAGTGATTATACCAGGGAACTTTTATGTTACTGATATATTTTAAGGGTCTTGTGCTTTGCAGCTATACATATATATATACACACACATTTATGTATGTTTTGTTATTGCATCTATCTTTTCACTAATGTAAGGAAACATACTTATTCCTGTTGTGCACGAAAGAGGGCATGCTGTGAAATTAAAAATAAAAATTAATTTGAAATAAATCTAAATTGTAAGATGTCTTATTTTCTCCAAAGACAAATAAACTAAAATTGAAGGACACTTTTTTTCTTGGGTCTATAATATATATGGTACTTAATACTGTATATATTGAAGGTTCCACGCCAAAGGTTTATATTTATATAAAAATGTGTACATAAAGATATACACCAAGAGGCACGGGTGTTTTTCCTGTCAGTGTTCCTTAGTTTAAAGGACCTCGCATGTCATGACGATGTCACAAACGCATTAGCAGCATCACCTTGAATTAAGCAGGGTTGTCGTGGCGGGGTCTGGGTGGGGCGGCTGCAGTAATTATATGGAAGTGTATTTGTCTCTGGAGGCTGGCCTTGCCGGGCTCTCGCTGCCATGCCCCGGGCGTTGGCACAAGCGCTGCAGAGGGTCACTGTTTTACAATGAGCGGGTCAGGCTTGCTGTAATTGATACGCGCACCTGCTGCATGCGGCGGTCAATTACCTGATTAAAAGCGTCCCGTGGGATGAAAGCCGATACGCGCTGGTTCGCCGCGTGCCAGCGCCATCCTCGACAGGGACGGACCTCGGCCAACCGGGAACCCGCGTAGAGAGTCGGAGGCATGTCAACGGAAGGCCTGGTTTCCTGAGAAAGATACCTGGCAACCTGGGTTGGGCCAGAAGTACGACGTGTTTCGGTAGGCGAGGAGGGGAAATAGCCTGACCCTCAGCTGATTGGCTGGCTGACCCTCAGTCCCATGCCGATTGGCTGAGAGGATCCTCTGGGGCGACCACAGTTTTGGGTATTGGCATCCATATCAATGTTACTCAGAGCAGCTAGTAGGAGCTGTGTTCCAAACTCATAGGCACAACCCCCCAAAAAAAATCTGCTGTACCCCACAGCCCTCTCCTTGACAGTGAGTAGCTCAGCGGTGGGGGTGCATGTAAACGAATTGCCGCAGATAAGTAGTGATTAAGCTGCCCCCTTTACTGCTGAAGAGGGAAAACGAGGAGCCCTCTCATAGACAAGCGCTATGTCTTCATTAACAGGCAGCAGGGGCGGGGCAGCCCCAAAAATCAATTTTCACACATTAGGGCTATTGCCTTGCCGAGAGATGGGTGACGGATTGCGTGCGGAGCATAATGGACCATTCCAAATTAAACATCTTCATGTCGTTGTTGAATTGTCTGCGATTCTTTCGTGGGCGCTGTGTGGCATGGATGCTTGAGCGATGTTTACCGTCGCAGTGCGCAATTCCGCGGGTACCCTGACTGTGTCTACGTCCGTTATTGATGCACAGGGGGTTATGGCTGGTTTCTCTCCAGTTCCTGACATTTCCTGGTAGTTTGGAACAGGGAACTTAGAAGTAATGCTCACTAGGGCTGTTTTGTGAGGGGCAGGTACATCAAATAGTTCGGACGGGTGCTCAGGTGCCCCCCAGCTTCCCCTTCTGTATGTGCCGCATGCTCACTAATCTGTTTGCACGGTTCTGTGTATCTCTGTCGATACGTCGATCACAGCAGCATACATATGTCTACTGTAGCTGCCCGAGAAAAACGTCCCATTCCTGCCAACAAAACATTATTTCAGAGGCTGTTCAGACTTCTGATGAACTTCATACAGTAATTTAAAGGGCCCTATATAAAATTGCCCATTCCATTCAGTAATGCAGACACCGTGATATTAGAGGTTGATGCAGTCTTACTTATCACACGGGACTCATGAAAAACTGACTGATTTTTTTATTAGCACATTTACTAGTGCATTGGGGAAGATGGAAAAAGAAAACCAAACAGTGCCGGCCATATCTGGGGATCGGGGCATACGTTACGGCAGTAGCTAGGCCCGGTCCCAGTTTACCAAAACGAAAGTTTTATTGGTCGCTTAAATCACTGAGTTAATATGCATCTATATGGATGACAAATGAAATCGATCTGATAGGTTCTTGTTGCATTTACTTCAGGCCCAATGGCCCTTGATGGAAACTGAGCCTGAAAATACCCAGAATGCAAAAGGCAGGTAGGAATTTTGTTAAATGCCTAGTTATGTGTAGCAGGTTCGTGGTCAGGATCTGGTAAATGCATGATTATGATCAAACTTTATTGAACAAAAAAATCCTATTCCTGTAAGAAGAAGAATACTTCTCAGATTTATATACCTCTGAGGATAAGCAACACATTGATATAAATATATATTTAATATTAGTATTAATGGACTAATAATCCATTGTAACACTAAAATTGTAATGCATTGAATAAATGAGCAGTTTAATTAAGAAAAAAAATAGCGAACATATTAATTCCATTAGATCAAAATTATAATGGGCCTTAGAGTGGGGGGAGGGGGGAAGAGACATTTTGTTCGCAAAAATTATGCCAGCGATAATCAGTATGTGTGAAGTAGACATTAACAGTTTGCAATAATGTCTTAGATTTCTGCTTATTTGCAGGTTATTTGCTCTGCGTATGTTCTGTTTCAGGAACAGTTGTACAGTAAGGCAATAATACATTTTCACTCCTTTTCAATAAATCAAGGGTAAAAGATTTAATCGGCTGCATGAGTTGCAAATGAAGTTGCATACTGCTCTTTGTGTGTAACTGCAGAATCACAGCTCAAATACTGCAGAAACGATTAGGTACAGGTTGGAAATCAGATCTGTTTTTGGTTGGCTGATCATCAGCCATGTGAAGGCGTTTGGCGACTACAGTCTGGGCGTGATGCGGGGCTCCCAAAGTGGCCTGTTAGGGTGTACTTTTCAGCCAGACCGATCCACACGGGCCTTCTTGCATTTTTCATGGGGGTCAGTAAGTGTGTTGTCTGCAGTATTTATGAGCAGCTCTTGTGTATTCACAAGTACTACTTGACATCTGTCTTTCGGTCAGTGAGCACAAGAATATATGACACTGATAGACTGGGAGTTTTTATAGCCGCCACAGCATTTCTGTATTATCTCTTCAGCGACTGCTGTAACCCCAGTCCATGTTTATCACTGCTTACTGTTTCTTAAATCTCTGTTCTCCTCTTGCTGCCCTAGTTTAGCATCCCTGCTTAGCATTCCTGCATGATAAGCTACTGTATCTTGAAGAATCCTCAGCTTGGCTTATTTTAGCTTAAGGGTATTCGCAAATCAGAGACCCAGTCACTTTAAGCTCATTAGGTCAGCAACAAATTTTGTGCGCTATGTTGGACAAAAAAAGGCGGAATGTCTGGAATGTCTTCCCTTAATGCTAAGGCTGTTGGGTTTACCTTAGAATGGATGAGTGCGTAGTTGGTGTGATTTGCTGGCGTGAAGGCAGGTAAATGTCTTCTTGAGCCTTTCTGAGCTCTCTTCTTGAGTACCCTGAACATTTGATTCCTCAACACATCATATGCATCCTGTAGCTATAAGCTCTATCAGTTTAGTGTGATGAAATGGTCATTCCCAACACGCGATTGAAGAATGCAAGTTATGTACTGCACCTTTGACCACTAGACTGCATTGTTTGTTCCCCAACAGGTGAAGGATGAGGTGCTTTCAGGATTTGTGTTGGCTGAGTTTTTGGAGATTCCCAGAGTGTCTGTGACCCTGTTCTAACCCCGTGGCCAGTTTCCAGAGGAAAGACAGGTCTTCCTTACGCCTTCTTTCCATTAAAGGTGACTCTTAAATTATTGTCACCTCTGCCAGTTATCAGCAGGGGGGCCTTGATTCTGGGGGCATCACAAAAGGATTGACAAGACCATAGGATGAATAGACCCCCATCTTACTTCACGTATGCCCCCCCCCCTCCCTAAATTCCTTGTGTACACTGGTCCTCAGTAATTGCTAAACCCAATACGAAAGCCAAAGCCCAGTTTTCTGTAAATAAATCTTGCTTTTGATGAGAATTTTGCTTATTAGGCAGTACAATAGTGATATGGAATACTAAACCCAAATGAACTGCTGACCTGCCCAGTAGCTTCCTGGTGGATGCATGAGTCTGGAAAGTTCTCAGATGCTTCACCGAGGATTACATGTATTTACCGATCATAAAACTGAGCATGTGGATTTATTCTGTTTTCCCGCCAGCAGGGTGACGCTGGTTAGGTGGGATCACTGCTGTCATGGCCCTGATCCGGAACATTCCGGGCTTCCAGGTGAGGTGTTGTGGGAGGTCGTCTCCTCGCCTCGCTCGGCATGGACATCCCATCGGAACCTCGAAGCCGTCAGCCACGTGCCGGGCTTTCGACCTTGAGCCGTAGCAGGCGTGCTGACCCGCCCTGTCAGCCTCTCCCGTTAATTGTGCCGCCTTGCCAGGAACTGGGGGCCGGGTGCCAGCTCAAACACCAACGGCGCCTCGCGGCCGCCTGGCAAGCGGCTCTTATCTGCGTTTAATACTGGACCCACGCAGTATAATGAAAAATTCATGGGGGGTTGGAGCGCCGGCGCTCGCCGGCCTGCGTGTGCCTCTTCGGTCTGCACAGAGGAAGCTGCAGAAATAATCGTATATCAAAGGACTCCATCTCCTGTGAGCCCATGTCCGTAACAAAGTGCCCAATGAATCGATGCTTAATTCCTGGCTACTCTATTGATAGATGTAACAGCGCCGGCCCCTCTCCATTTACTGCATTACGCGCTCACCCTCCCCTAAGGATTGTAGCTGTATTGACTCCACTATCGGCAAACCAATAGTAATAATATACTGCAGAGAGCCAACCGAATGCAAGGAAAGCATTAAAGAGGTTTGCAGGCGGAATTCAATTTGGTAAGTATGTGGAGTTTCCTGATGAAAGCAGGCTCTGCTGGTAGGCATGTGGGCTATAGATGAAGAGGTGAAGAAGAATTTATCTTTCCAGGACACAAAAAACCCTGTAGGTAATAAACAAACAAAACTGTTGTACAAGAAAGGATTCATTGCAGGTAAAAAAAAGAGTAATGTTTGGCTAAAATCAATCAAAATCATTTTTTTTTTATTTTTCCAGGGTCCATCAATAATTATTGTCAGTGAGCTGAAGTTCCATTTATAAAATTGTTTTCACTGACATTTCACATATGACATTGATGCAGATGATGCAGAAAGTTTAAACTTGGGCTAGCTTCCCGTTTATAGGAGGATAAAGAATTAGTTTGTGTTTCTCCGAAAAGTATATATGTCCCAAAATATGGAAGCAACACAGAAAATATAGGTGTAGATGTTTGTCAGTTTATTTATGAAGAGGAAGTAGTTCAACTGAGCATTTTTATATTCAAAGAGCTGCAAGACATATTCTTAACAGACAGACTATTACAGAACCTATGCCACATCACTGTTTTTCTCCTCCGATTTATTGCATTTGCTAATTTGTGGTGAGAAATGAGACATTCCATTGCATTTGCTAATTTATTGTAAGCAGATCTTGAGAAATGAAACAATGCAAGATCTATGATAGATATTCCAACAGGAACCTGGCAGCATAGAAGTAGAAATCTGGAGAACAGAAAAGGCCATTCATGAGCAATTGAGAGTAACACCAAGGAACAGCACTTGTCAGGTAGGCATGCAAACCACAGTGGAAGGGGCACAGTACAAGACAGCCAGTCACGATCAATACTCTGACATTCTGCGGGGCCCCCCCGAAGCCCGCCCTGCTGGCACCCATAGGAGACCTGAGCTCACATGTTTTCCTTTCATTCTACATGCCAAAGGAATATATGTGTGTTGAGTTCAAGGGCATCTTTGGGACATCGTTGATTCAAGCATTGATTATTTTGGCCTGGCATGGGATAGATGTACCATTCAAAGATCACTGTAATCCATACAGACATATGGGTTAGACATTACATGGTCACTGCAAGCATGAATTGCTAAGCTAAAAGGGCAGGAACATGAACTTTATGTATTTGAATTTGACCATGAAAAGAATAGAAAAAAAAATGTAGGATAATATGTTAGAGCTCTCAGACAGGTATTGAATAAAGATGATATCTTGGACATATTAGTGGATAAAGTGTGACATTGGTTCAGGATGGAGCTGTGTAGAATAGAGTCTGAACTCTTACCAGAAGCCATGGTTTCTAAAAGGACACGGAGGGCCACCAAAATTGGGAAGGAAATTTCCAGCATGTTCTAGCCAGGACAGATGGCATGCTCATATTTGTCATATGTATCCTGCAGGTATTCAAATGAGGATTTAACACTAATATATGATGGGACAGCATGAGTAGTGTTGGGTTTGGGGGCTTATTATGGGATAGCTTCTTTTGCTGAGTGGTCAATTGGATATAATGTTGCTGAAATTCTGTGTAGCCCCCCTGCCCCCCCTTACACAAATATACACACTTAAATGCTTAGATAAGCCAGCCTCTTGTGGTTATAGTGTGATCTCTCTCCATAACATCTTATCGTTTCCAATCAGGATCATTCCAAGATGTCCCACAGCTTCGGGCTGTCTCCACACAGCAGCAAAGCTAACAGCCCGCTCTCCCTCCGTCCGGCCATTCCGGTTTACTTCCGCTACCACGGAGACGAGCCGGCCGGAGCCCCCCTGCCCCCCCGGGCCTTTAAATTCCCATGTGTCAAACTCGCTGCTCCGAGGGGAAACATCAAGGTCGCTTCAATCCAAACACACGCTAACTGCTCCGCATTCTGATGATGACAGGATAACATAATGCTCTCACGTTCAAGACAAAAGAAATCCTCAGGGCAATCTCGCTGAAATTCCAGCAGCACGCCGGCGCTCTCGCTTGGAGTCTGAGGGCAAGTGGATGGTTGAACTGGAAAGAAATTCCATTACATTGAAGATTTAATTAGGCAAAAACCAAACAGCAAAATGAAGACACCTACTGTAACTTTAGCCCCTCTTTCTTTGAGTCCCAAGCAATATCCTGAATTCGTGCTAAATTACTTTGTGGATCTGTATAGTCCTCTTACGTTTTAGTGTAGGATGCATTTCTAGGTGTGTGTTTCCCCATAGGTGTTACAGACGGGGTTAAACTGCGGAGTCGTGGCAGCAGGCAGGTTCCAGCTTGAGGTAACAGCTTGGGGACATTGTAAGCTGGTCAGACTGGTGATGAGAGCGTGCTGGTGCAATCCCCCAGCAGCGCTCCCTCGCCTGCTTTTTAGAAACCGGAAAAACGAGTGCATGTCTGGATATCCCTCTTGAAACACGGCATGGCTCTCGCGGCAGACACCAGGGGAGAAAAAATATGATAGTTGTCATTCGCATAATTACTTCAGATTTGTTTTTGGTTTTCACGTAACCCTTCTTGCTCTCCTTATAGACATATGCTGCATATTTATTTACACAGTTGAGCTTGAGGCCCAAGCTCTGTGTCAGCCATTAATCGGGGACCCTGTAGATTTTCAGGAGCTTAATGACGACGTTCAAAGGTCTAACAGACGTGTCACCATTCTGCAGAGGACGGGATTCAAAATCGCAATGTGCTGATCATAGGCACAGATGCCAAAACCCACTAAGCCACACAAAACCCCCCCAAAATGAACCACGGACGTGGAAAGTGGCTGTCTCCCCAACAGTGCTGTGAGTGACCATTTAGGTCACACCGTTGTCTGGTCATAATAAAGTTTACGAATGCACAGACACCAACACTTCCCTGAAAATGGGGCAGTTTGGGCCAAGACACAGTATTAAACGGATAATATTAATACAACACTTTCCGGCAGTGCGCATCAGCGCGTGAGCTGGAGGGTGATTGGCTACTGAACCAGAAAGGGCAAAGATGTGAAGTGAAGAATCACACAAATTGTATATCAGTCTGTAGCCGATGCAGGCAATCCATGTTCCTAGGGAGGAAGTATGCTACTATTGGACCGTCAAGGGAGGATCTGCTCTAGTATTTCTCCAGTAGCCTAAAGCAGTATTAGCAACTAAATAAATCACTGCTTCACCTCTAACCTATTCTGACAGTTTTACTGATACGTCTTTTACTCCAATACTGTTAGGTAGTGGTGAAACAGTATAATGACTACATGTACCGTGAACACAAAAAATGTATGAAATTACGCACAGAAGAACATAGGAAGAAGACTAGAATGTTCAAAGGGTCATGACCGCAAGGTAAAGCCACAGAAGGAGACAGGTTCTCATTACATTTGTCGAATCATAGTAATCCATATTTTTAAATAGGATCTAATTGAAAAGCTCAGTTAAAATCTTTCGATGGAGTGATCAGGTCTATGAAGACGAATCTGTCCAAGGTCGGCAGCAGAGTCTTCATCGGTCTTTTGGGTAAATCCACTGGCAATCATCCTGACAGCCTCTCAACTGCAAAGAAACCTGGAGGAAATGCCCCCCGCACCCCCCCAGGACGCACTGTCAAAGACAAAATAAAATTGTGGTGGTGGGGGGTGTAGATCTTGGGGTGAATTTTGTGGGGGGACGGAGGTTTGGGGCACTAGCTGTGAAGCTTTGGAGAGGGAGAGTTGCTTTAGCAGTTTTGGAAGACCCCTGCCCCTCAGAAGATGGCACCTTAGGTGGCCCAACCCTGAGAAGGGGACCCCTGTCATGATGCCTGGGAACAGTTTAACTCCCTAGTGCTACGTGTATAAAGCTACCCCCTGTCATGTCTGCTGGCCCCCGGCCCCCAGAATCCAAACGTCAGGCATGCCACCGGCCGTCTCCTGGGACAACGTCATCGCCGGGGCAGATGTACGGTGTGAACTCCCTCTAACCTGTACACACATAAACACTAAAACCTCAGTCGCTTCAGAAAGGCCCAATCCCGTGGTTAGACATTTGGGATTAATCCCCGGTTCCCCTTGCGCACATGAGCGAGCCGTTTGAGAAGACTGGCACTCAAAGGGGTTCAGGGGTCACGCTTTGGGCACAGTAACAGTAGCAATTTACTGCTAACTGTCAGGTGAGCAGCGCTGGGGGGTAAACAAGGGGGCTATCAGCTGAAGGCTCTTTTTCTGTGATTTCACGCCCTGATCATGAGGGGGTGTCGTTGGATGACCCTCCTCTGTACCCCCCTTGTGGATGTCACAGGGAGTCAGAATAGGGACATTAATGCCTTAACGGCCTCCTTGCTTTTATATTCTTTCTGCTCCGCAGTGTATTTGATGATATATTGCCCTTTAATGATTTAATGAGAGCAAATAACTGCAAGCAATCATTTTAACTTCTTTAAATGCTTAAAAAAAGGCAACGTGTATAAACGTACTACCAGAGATTTCCCAAGGGGGGGTTGGTGATTTAGGGTACCTGTACAGATAGTGCAAGACCAGATTATTCTGCATGACTTAATCACAGAGGTCACAAATCTCCCTTCATTTAATGTTACATGTTATATATATTGGGGTTTTTTATACATTATACGTAACAAGCAGCTCTTTGTGCTTTCCTTGATGCATTTGTGCCAAAGAAATCACTTTGCTGAGATAAGTAGTTGCCCGTGATTATGGCGAATGACAGAAATGCTGTAGACTGCAAAAATGAATATAGTACATTTAACAGTGTGGATTTGTTCGCTGATGAATAAATCAGACTGCTGATGTCAGTTTCACATGATGCATTTTAGGCATGGTTTGCATGCATTAGCACCATGCTATAGTGTGCTTTTTTAACAAGTGTTTTCTTTTCCAACAAAGACCTAGACACTGTTACTTCAACGCAACTGTCTGGCAAGCTATCACATGCCAGCAGTGGCTGTCATCTACTGGTCACTATGTTCAGGACCAGTCCAAGTGTGACTCCTCTACCTGCTAGCACCAGGTCACCTGAGCTAATGCGTAGCCAAACAAATAGGTCATTGTACTAACAGCACAATGGTTATAGATTTAAATCCCATTATAACTCTTCCCTCTACTATAAGTCGCTTTGCATAGAAGTGTCACATGTGAATATATTTCAGACAAGCCAGTCTTGTGCTCCCTTCTAATGGGACTGAGACTTTGTGACTGCTGGTGTTTTTTCTGGAAATATGAGATGCGGGTGTCAGACTCTGCAGCCTGGGCTTCATGAAGACGCTAGTATTAGAATTCTGTCTTCGCTGTGTTTTCATTATTTCTTTTGCAATTAAACTTAAGGCCAAAAGGAAGCAGTCAAAGATTTTGTTTAAGATTTTGGATACTTTTGGATTTGCTGCATCACATCTGTTCATAAATCCAAGTCTAAACATTAAAGTCCCCCAAGTAGCAGCAATTATTCCTAATCTTCAGAAATTTCTCCTTCTATCATGGAAATCATTTCAAAAATCCAATTTGGCATGCCAAACTTTTTTTGTTTTTATTACATGAAAAACAATAGAAAATTTATATTTTATTATCAATATTGTGTGTTTACTTTAATTGAAATTATTTCTAAGTCTGCACACATGTTCAAAATTGCTTTGTCTATATTCTCATCAAGAACTTTTTAGAATCATTTTACTTCAGTTTTTTAATCAAACATATTAGCTAAATAGTATATATATATATATTTGACAGTAAGCTGAAAGAATAGCATGAACTTTTTTAAAGGAAACCTTATTCTCAAAAGATTTGAGCTGACAAACAACTTTTGCGCTGGCAGTCAGGCGTGAACGTTATGCTTTTCGGCTGATAAGCGCCTCCTCTTGAGAGTCCCATTCGAGGCAAACGGGGCAAAAAAACACGTAAACTTCTGAGGGAACTCAGAAGACATCTGTGTTATAGCTTTTAAGAATTCGGGCTCATCCCACGAAGCTCTCTTGGGTGGAAATGTGGCCAGCCAGTAGCTATGGAGCCTGAGTTGACACCATGTCTGCCGGGAGCACATCGTGATCACGTGACCCTTTGAGAAGGAGATGTGCACTTTCCTATACTTGATCTCCTTCTCATTGCTTATTTACCACCTTTGTGCTTCATGTTTCTTGCACTTTGATCTTTTTTCCCTTTCTATGTAACATGTAGTGGGTGGCTCAGTTGCTATCATAGATGTTCCCTCAAAGATTTCTACTTTCCCTTTTCTTTTTTGTTGTGGGGAGGATATTAATGTGGGAGTCAGCAAATTTCACTAGCAGACAGCAATTCTTCATTATTCCTCGCTTCTTTTTTATGATATATTCACATGCCCCGCCTTTTGTTGACGAAGAAGTTTGCATCATAAGGGGAGCTCAGACACGTTGTCTACCAAAAACCTGTAAGCCAAGAAGAGGTCAGATAGAAGGCGCCGGAAATGTCTACGTGGGTTTCATTGGGCTGCTTGCTTCGGACCACTGTCTCGCTGTGGCTTGGCATCTCAAGGGCAGCCTGCATTGATCAGGTGACTTTCCAGAGAAGGAAACATACAACACATTTTCCGTCCTGCTTCCTGATCCCTTGTTGTCATACTTCATTCATCATTCATACAAAATCTGAGCTGGAGCAACACCATTATCCTCAGGGCATCAGTAAAAGCTAACAATCTCACGGACACAGACTTTCAGCAAATATTAATGACAGCTACTGATATGAAGGAAAAGCCAACCTAAAGGAGTCGAAGCCCACAGTAGCGCAACTCTTTCCCCTTATTTACTGCTGTTCTGCTGTGGCTCAATGATAGATGACAAGTGAGTAATTACCACTAATTGTTTTGAGAGATGCCTGTGCTGGTATTTGCTAGGAGCGAGTCAGTGACGTTGACTTGTGCCATTCTGTTCATTTTGAAAGTCACGTGACTGCAGTGATAATGTGAACATTAGCCAGCCGTCCACACACACGCACACACACACACACACACGTTAACATGCTCACGCACACTAACTGAGTGCCATTATGTGACATTAGAAAATATTCAAACCGTCCCCTCACAATCAGTTGACGTTTCTCGCCGAATTTGCACACATGGATGTAGGTCACTGGAGTTATGCAGATGGGCAGAGGTAGTGACAGCAGTGACAGTAGAATAGAGGAGGGGGCTCCTTACTCCCCACTCCCTTCCCTAGCACTGCTGCTCCTGCTGGCACCTTCTAATTAGGAGGCCTGCCAGCTTCTCCCACGCTCTCCTGAAGGAGCGCCGTGCAGAGGAGGACATGCCCAGGAGCACTCTAACTTGTCATCACATGGAAGGCACTCCTATGTGCTGTGAATGCTTACTGAGGGAACCCTATTGGTTTGCTCAGGAAGCCTGGCTGGGGGGTACTGTTACTCATTAACACTCCAAAATCACAAACGCTAACAACCGGGGGGTCATCCATAAATTCCTGGTGGCTCCCATTAATTTATACATCTATGCATCCATCATCCGAGATTTTAAATGCTAACTTATATTACAATAATAGTAGTTAATCGACATTGTTTATTTGATTTGTACAATGATGTGTGAGCAGTAAGCATTCTGATAATCACCCCTGGCCTACAGATTCTTGGAAATCAAAAGGCACACATTTATCTTTAGCTGGTGATATTGAGTGGAGATGATCATGGTTGGTACTTCATCAGTGCAATAAGTTTAAAAGTACAATTGTCACCCCATTATCATATTTCATATGAACACTGACAGTATATCTTCTCTGGTTACTACATTGCAGGATTTTTTTAAGCGCAAGTATTCAGTTTTCCGATATCCACAACTGGCGATCAGGGAGAGTTCATAGATACAAGTGTACCATTGTGTGTTTTTTTGCTCTTTTTCTGGAGTTTGGGTGACAGACTATCACCGATGCTGCTGTTTAAACTATTTTTCAGCGTTACTCCCGTCTGGCCAGCTCAGGGAATCTTAGCTTGACACCCAGGTCCACGTGTCGGGGAGAGAAAGGTCTGTTTTCTTTTCAGGAAGGGCAGGGCAGACACAAGTTCAGTAAGACAGGAACAAGGCTTGTGACACACGGGTCTTTTCACAGCGATGACCTTTCTGCATCTCTCTCCCAGCACCACCTGCCGCCACTCCGCCGTCTGCCAGCTGGCCGGGGGCCAAGCCTGACATCAGAATCTCTCCTCAGCCTCCCAGAACTCCAAACGAAATATCACGGTTACAGATGTCGCTGGAGGTGAGGCCTCATGCACACGGGCTCTATGTCCCATTTTGATTTGTTTTCTCATTTATTTTTCAAATGGTATCTCAAAATGGCTGCCCTACTGCAGAACTTAGAGCATACTGGGAAGTTTCGTTATGGACATACGATATATAGTATCTAGCTGTGGCTTTTATATGAAAAATGCTCATATGTCCTTAAAAGGCTTTTAAAGTACTTGCTTTTACAATTCCATTTATTATTATAAGAATGACTGGATCATAAGCTCCAAATCATCATGTAAGCTTTAGTGACACTAAACCACCAACTTCCTGTCAGGTATTAGTATGGTATCGTCCCTTATTTAGTTTTATAACTAACTACACTTTAGCTATAGAGATTTGGTAGGATAATAATTTGTCAATAACATAGATGCTTGATAATTGCTGTTCAAACTCTTGTGATCTGATTGTCAACTGTTATAGAGTTGTTTAATAAATTTCAGGTGCTGAAGTGTCAGTTCAGGAATGTTAATTCATGTTTAAAGGATATACTTGAGTAATGTAAGCAGACTGGGCCCCAGTTAGTCCCCTTCCAAAGACTGGCAGCCCCTCATGCTGCTGGGGTCTTGCATGCAGAGGCACAATGACTCACCTCAGCAATCTCCGTGAGGCTTTTGGGGCGCAGCCTGGAGACGGGGTGATTTATGGGGAGCATTTTTGAGCACAATCGATGGCTTGGGTTTTTGTAATTGTTAATTTAGTGCTGCCCTTTACTCTGATCCCGCGCTCATGGTCGGCAGTGACGGCTCACCCAGGAGTCTGATCCAAAACACTGGTGTTCTGGAGACAATGTCATGCAAACACTTAAGGCTCACCTTGGTTACCGCCCACTCTTGACCTCGTATCTTGACCCTTGACCTGTCCAGGACTTAGGTCGGCCCTTTAATGAATAGTCTAAATAAGCAACATTTAATTAACCGAATGCACTCCAATCAAACTTCTAAAGGACAAGAAGTGTTTTCCAGGACAGCAGGTTGCAATCAGCATTACAAGGAGGTTTTGCATGAATTCCCTGTCTGCCCCCCCACCCCCCACCCCGTCACCCATGTCCTCCTGGACAGATTCAGCTTTAAAAAGGGGGGCAAAGACCCAAAGTCCCTTCACGTCCCCTCACCGTCCCACCCCTCCAAGTTACTCAACTAATAGGGGGCCAAGCCAGCAGCAGCAGCAAATGAGCATTATGGACCTGCATTAAATTTAACAATGGCTCCAGCGTGGAGGGTCTGGGGGTCCAGTAGCCTGCGGACTCAACCCTGTGATGTTAATGTTGAGTAATAAACACGTCCCCCCTCCCCCACAGCCCAGGCTGCTCCACAGCAGCAGCAGGACCTTCCATCCACTCCAGACTTGGGTCCAGGTGTGGGCTAAGTGGTGGTCCTCATATTAACCCCCAGCTACCACAATGGCGCCCTTGCTGGCCCCCATCCTGAGAGTCTGTCACTGCTTGTCATGGGCAGTATGGTAAACCCATGCAAGGACCTAATTATGGAGAACAGAGTAGAGAATATATAGAACCAAAGTGGAACTGTGCACTGTATTGTAGAGGTGAAAGCTGGCCTCCTTCAGCAAAATTATCCAGCCTGTTTCCTGTTTCTGAATCTATGAATCTCAGATGTGCTAATCAGATTTTCAAAATACTCACCTTTCTGACTCCATTAATTAATGATAAGAATGACAAGGTCCAAATCATTGACTGTAGGCTTTGGTGACACTAGTGGCCCAGCAGGTTCTTACAGCTACTTTACGGCGAGGAGCCAGCGGGATGAGACCGACGTGTGGAAAACCATCAACCCCCCCCCACCAAAACTCCCCCCCACTCCACTATCAAGCAGTGGACCCGTTCAGGCCTGGTTTCCTCACGCTGGGGTAGCCTTTGCCAAAGCTGGTGTCCAGTCTAATTAAAAGCAAGAGACTGGGGACCCGCGGCGTAATAAGGGGACGAATAATTATGATCTGAAGAAAATTGTGCAGTCAGGGTGGCAAATGTGGAGGGACAAGTGCGGAAAAGGAGGCGCGGAGCATTTGGGCCGCGGTCACTCAAATCTGTGAAGATGCCTTTGGGGGCCTTGACACTAGGCCTGTGTGAAACACAAAGCAGCCCGACACTGGTGGCGTGCCGTGGCCCGAGGTGAAAAAACGCATAAAAAAATGCACGGCTGAATCTATAAACTGCCGGAGATTAATGCTAATTCCATCAGTTTTCCACACAGCACGATAAAAACAGGGGCCCCAATTAAGATATTCGCTGACAAAAATTTGTATCCTTTCTAGGATCTCTGTTTCTCATCGTCCTTCTCAGTCTGCTTTGGCATCAAATACATTTCCCTTCACCACTTCTTACAGGAAAAGAGGACGCATTGAAACTATTGATCAAAGTCTCTGAGCTGTGCGCTGTTGACCGTGCATTTGGAGACTCCGCCCATGGGGAGCACAAATGAGACTGGCGGCAGTTTTGGGCAGGGGGGCATCCGATATCAGAACCCTTGTCAAAGGGAGTCAAATAATTGGTGGAAGCAAGGGAGGGGTTGTGTGAAAACAAAGGAATTCACCGAAGCAGCAGGGAGCGAACCTATTCAAATGGGTTTTGAAAGCACCTTCTCCACATTTGTTGGCTGGTTGTAAGTGTTGGCATCACGTTTCCACCAAAATCTAGTAAACACGCCATCTTTGTACATGGTCGTCATGATATAATGACAACGGTAAACTGAAACAGGATACGGTGTCGAGGGGGAACGTATGAATGTCCCGGTTTTTGTCATTTTGAGCTTTGTGTTGCATGACTGATGTTCGGAGAAGAGAAACTGTGAACTATCATGATCATCTGTTTTTATCTATTTGTCACTGTATACTTGTATATAAAAGTTAACACAAATAAACTGTAAGCTAAAAATGGAGAGTACTTTAGGGCAGTGTTCCTCAGGGACTCATAGTCAGTTCATGATCCAGCTCTCTACCGGACAGTCGACATTTTTGCTCCCTCCCAGGGATCTGTGGGTCCCTGAGGACCGGACTGAGAAACACACAGCTTTAGGGTGTAGTATAGAAGTTTGTGATTTTGTTTACCATACCAGTGAAAGTTAATACTATAATAGGGCTAAATGTTGTCCACTTAATTGATATTGGATTTTTAGGAGATGCTTCCCTTCCAAGCACTACAATGGAACCCGGGCTTCTTTCTCAGCATCTGATTGGTCGCGATGGTTAAAGGCATTTTTTTTTTTCACAAAACCACAGTCTGTGCCTTAAGCATGCAAATAAGTGAATGCAAATTCTGTAATGCATTTTAAAGTAGGTCACTTCACCCACAGCTACTGGCTCCACTGTTCTGTTGTGTTATAGCCCATCCCTCCCCATGTACATGCACGCTAGTGCTGCTTCATTAGGTGTGCCTAGCTAGTACTGGGTAGAAACCACTTTTTTCCAGAACAGTTTCAAGCATAGACATTTGTGCATTCAGAGAAGCCATTCTGCACAGCACTGTTGTACTGAGCTGTTATTTTTGCACTTGTGCCCTTCCATTTAGCTTTAACAAGGCTCTGACCTTTCTCATTAACAAGGTGTTTTCAGCCTACAGAACTACCACTGGCTGGATGTTTTTTTTGTTTGTTTTACTGCACCATTCTCTTTAAACTCCATGCACTGTAGTGTGTGAAAATCCCGAGAAGGTGGCTGTTTCAGAGATGCTGGAATGGCCACGTCTGGTACCAACAAACACGCCGCATTTGAAATCGCCCAGATCACGGCATGTAATGTTCAGTCGAACAGCAAATGAACCTCTTAACCCGATGCATGTACTACGTGCACAGGCAATACCTGAACTAACAACGCCTGACTTACAGACAATGCGTGCTTATGAACAAGCTGCCTTAAAGCCTATTGCATTAAAAATCCAGGTCAAATGCAATGGTTCATAGTAATGAATGCATGCACTACTCTAATGCTTATGAAGACATAGTGTGGCTGATTCAATTTGTCAAGGTACAGTACAGTGCCTATATTGTTATTTTTAATAATTACTGTATTATTATTATCACTACCATGTGCTGTACAGCCTAGGGATTGCTTGCATTCAGCTGCAGCCACTCGATTCGCAGGTAGGGAAGCAGGCCCTGCATGTTCTGCTATCGCAGTCGCCTGCAGCCCCAGGAAGGCACACTTTTTGACTCGCACAGAAACTGTGGGTTGTCATTGTTTCTGTTGTTACGCTTCCTCCGGCGCCGAAGTGGGTCCAGCTCATGACCGGGCCCTGGCAAGATTTTCTGGCCAGGCGAACGAGGCCCTTAATTATCCGCGGCCTTGCCGCTGTCTGCAAGGTTGTCCGCTTCCCTCAGCGATATGTCGCTATGCCCGCATTTGCTCTTTTCTCTGCCAACTGTGCTACTGTGCTCAGTCGTCTCGTATGACCTGAGGAACGCAACGGACGTGTTGTCATTGTACATTTGCGCATATAAATGATTTTTCTGCAGTGTTTTTGATGCTGTGCTTGTGGTTACTGCATATTTAAAAATCCTAATTAGACAAGCGCTACTTCTACCCACCATTGGCATTGTTCGAGTGTCGCAAAGAGTGCTACATTTTCTTGATCATTTAAATATTGTCTTCTATCATTTATTGGATTCCATGAACTGCTAAACTAACGAAAAAGTTTTATTTGCCCATACTGCTGTTCAGAATAAATAGGTCTCATGCTCAATTATAGCCTCGTTGCCTTTTATTGCCTTGTTTTTATAGAAAGGTAGACGATTAACAGGTTTGTGTATAGTCTGCTCATAATTGTTGTTTGTCTGGTTTTCGAAGCTCTGGGGAGGTGTAAGATTTGGGAGTCAAGGGAATGGAACAACGAGATGGGCTACATTTTATTAATTGGTCGATGTGAGTTTCATATGGAACCGAACTCTTGTGTAATTATATTTGAATAAATACTTAAATCTATTCATTAAAAAAATATTATTTTGTTCAAGAGAACTGACAAAAGAATGAACTGTTCACAATGAATGGCTCTTTTAAAAAAGCGCCAGTGAATCTTACATTGGTTGCTTTTGCCATTGATTGCCCTCCATCTCCCCAAAAACCCATTATGAATAAATGTCAATGTTACAATGGAAGGACACAGCATTTGCCCCTAATTATATCGTTGTTAGTTAAATCGCCGCCCGAAAGCAGAACGTGCATTAAGAATAATAGGCCGAGTCCTTGTGCGACATGAAGCAGAAAACAGCACTAAATGGGCCTCTTTTAGGGAGAAACAGTGAAGTGCAACAGGCGTTGCTGCCCCCGGACTCAGAGCTGCTTATTAAGACCTAACCTTGCGTTCGTCATTGTAATCGGCGCCGGCGTGCACCGGAAAATGCTGCAAAACCAGACCGATGCACCAAGGTTCGTTAGCCTACCTATTGTAACATTGAGGCGGGCCTAGCTAGCTGTTGAATGGTCCCGAAAAGCAGCCCGGTCACATTTTATCTAGTGTAGCATGTATAACAATTAGCATCACAAGCAGTCGTAAGCCCCCAACAAGCCTCTCTCGTTATCTTTAACCCCCTTCCATGTAAATTAATGACCCCTGTGTCTTTTCGCATGTGTAACATGAGGGAAAGGGGAGGCTAAAAACATTAGCCTTGGGCAGTTGAATAGTCACAATACTGGCACTAATGCTGATGAGTGCTGATCATAGGCTCTGGTCATTAAACTAATAAGGCTGTATTTAAATGAAACAAGGCCACTTTTTTCACTTTCTCCTGAGGAATGCATTGGGAAAAACAGACTCGCATATCAGCCAGGAATCCTTCGCAGTATTCCGGCTGTTACGCAGATAATTAAGAAAGCCCCTGAGAAATAATTATTTATCCCTTGTGAAGCGGAACAATTTTTTCAAATTTGGGATTTGGTAGTATTGTGGCTTGCATGCACTTCCTTCTTTGTATGTCATGATTGTTGGAATTTCGGAGATGCAATGAGATGCAATATAGACTGCTGGACATTACATCCGTCTATATATTTTAATACATGATGCTGTATTTTACTTCCCATCCAACACTTGGGTTTCTATACTTTTATAACACAGTGCTAACACACAAGGAGACATATACCAGCCTTGTGTTTGTCTCTTTATTCTTTTACTGAAAGCTGCTGCTGGCTGATAGGAATCCTCCAGTTATCAGGCTTCAAAACTGCACACAGCAAGTCACACTCTTCCCCACCGTATCTGACAGATTAGGTGTCAAGAGTGTGTGCATGTGTAGAGTATCAACAACTGCACCAAGAATCATTTCTTAGTCAGGATATCTTCAATTTTTCAATAAATTTATCCATCCATTTTACATAAGTTTTTCTCCAACACAAGGTAACAATTCCTTAATTATTAAATTCTTAAATCTTTCTATGTGTCTCCTGTCATATCTACCTAATTTATATTGTATATATGACATGTATATCAATTTTCCATAACCACTTACCCACCCAGGGTTGTGGTGACCCTGACTGGGATGATATTCAATCACAATGCATATGTGTGCATACATGCAACAGCCACGGTCAATTTAGAGACACCAACATGAATATACAACCAAGATGATTAGATAGATAGATAGATAGATAGATAGATAGATAGATAGATAGATAGATAGATAGATCATTCGCATTGTTTCGCTCTTTAATCAATTGTTCATTTCATGCCTGTCTACAAATTTTTACTCAGAGGAAAAAATGACGTCAGCAAGCCAGTATATACTGCTTATTACCTGTGAAAATGCTGGTTAGTTAATTGCAGGCCAGCCTTGTGAATTATTTAAGAAGGAGGAAAGACTGGATCAATGAGGAAGAGGCTCAGCTACTGACTGTTTTTCTAATCTGTGGACAAAGCTCTCCGGATCCTTCATATCAGGATCTCTGGCACGGTGACACTGAGTCAGCTGATACTCATTCGGATTCTCAGGATTAGAAGCTCCTCCAACACCTGAACTGCAAGGTCTCACACTTCACTGACTGTGTAGTGTTTCCTCAGCTTGGTGGGTTGATTCCAATGGATTGTGTGCGGAGAAGGAAGAAATAGCTGAAGATTATGGGACTGGCAAAAACTGATCTGGGGCCTGGATGCAAACAGAGTAAAAGACAAGTGAGGCATTCTAAAACTAATCAACTTATTGGGAGTCTGACCTGGGAAAATACCCAAACAAGGTGTACACCATGTAGATGTACCTACAGTGCTAGCTGTTCAGGAAACCTATCCTCATTTGCTGAAAGATCTCAATTCCTCAACTTTTAATTGTCATTTGGGGCCATAGTGACTAAGTCAAGCCTGGGTCATAGGGCACAGGGCATCAGGATCACACAAAACACTGAGGCTGTTTGACGGTTATGAATTTAAGTGTCTGGATTGTAGGATGATATCCACATGTCCAACATAGGGAGTACATCTTAGACTAGATTCCAACCAAAAATCTTGGATTTGTGAGGCAACAGCAGTGTGTACTCAGGCAATATTGCCTAACATGGTTCTAGATAATTTTTAACACTTGATGAAATAACCATAGCTTAGCTTCACAACCCCCAGTTTATGATAATTCTCCATTTAGGGGTAATACTGCAAAACTTCACTGTGATGATCAATAATACATATATTAAAAGCCCACATATATGGTCACTATACACTTTAAGTGTACGCAATGACAAGAGCTAACCGACCTTTCACCCAGACTAGCTAGACCTTTGGCACATGAGCGCGTGCCGGGCTCTTGAAGGATCGAATGCCTCCCCGCGTCACTGCACTTTCGCACGAGGGTATCACCCTATAGAGCTTTCCGCACTCAAGTTTCAGGGGTTATACGCCCTCTTTTATCTGAAAGCTGGCAAAATGACACATGTCTGACGTGTGAGAATCACCGGGTGTTAAAATCTCAATCTGGGCGGCCACCGGCTATTCGTCACTTTGGGGGGGAATCCACTCTTTTTGTGGTGAAGAAACTCTTTCAGTGGGCTCAGGTAGCAAGCTACAGGAGAGGTCTAACCTAATGTGTGGGGTTGAGTCATGCTCATTCTCACCCAAGGCTCAGCCAACACTGTCCTTCCTGTTTTTATTCTTTTATAACCCGTAATGATGCACTGTATTCTCAGTGTTCCAGAAACATACCCCACTAGAGTTTCCCCCCGCGATGTCATTTCGGTTTATTTGTCCTCTACTGGAGTTCAGTGACCTCTGTTCCTTATTGTCTGCAAAGGTGTTCAGGAGTCTGATGAGCAGGCATGCAATTCACACGTGTCACCTGAGACCTTTTTAAGTGTGCTGTAACATAATGATACTTAAACTGGGGCTTCACTCATAAAGTCATGTGAGAAAGTAAGTGCACCCTTAAAATGTTTTGGGGTTTGTGGTTCAGCTATATCCAACATGCACCCTTCATTTAAATTTCTGGTGTTAGCTCATTTTCTGGAAATTACTTCATGTAAGCATTTATTGTAACTGTCCACCAATGCTCTTCATCCATTGTGAAGAGTTTTGGCCGGCACCTCCACCTAGAACTTCAAGCTTTGTGGCTCTTTCATCCATGTTTATTTGATCTTTATAAACAATGGAGATCTATCTACCAAATAGTCAAACATTGCAATGCTTTATAAATCATGCCCAATTAATGAATCAAAACATTTTATATTGTTATTTTAATATGCACAAAAATTCTGCTATGATCAATGCAGAAAGTTTTATCAAATTGGTAGCAAATCATTTATTAATGGATTCTAAACATCAGTATACATCAAGAACCTTAAATTAGCTTTAAATTAAAATGGTACAGTGTTCAACATTCCCCTGTTTTAATAATGAAGTACTCCAATTCATTCTTGTACTGCTAACCGCTGGTACAGTCAGTGTCCTGCTGATCCAGACCTTCGAAAGCTCTCACTGAAGGGTGCAGCACCTTCTAGATGGATCACATGCTAGGTTACACACTTGAGGGTGAGATGTATCCCAGCCACTTGCAATCTACCAACTTATTAAATACTATAGTGAGAGACCATAAAGGGCTGAAGGGAATAAAGTGGGGACCATGTGATCCTGTAATGAAAGACCCTGAAATCTACTGTGATGAAGGAATGGAGAACTGAAATTTACTCTGATGAAGGAATGAGGCCCTCAGATCTATTGTGATGAAAGAACAGGGGAATGAAATCTACTATGAAGAAAGAATGGGAGACTGAAATCTCCTGTGATGATGGAATTGAGCCCTGAAATCTCCTGTGATGAT
The DNA here is from genome assembly GCA_019775915.2 of Cyphomyrus plagiostoma. Lineage (NCBI taxonomy): Eukaryota > Metazoa > Chordata > Actinopteri > Osteoglossiformes > Mormyridae > Cyphomyrus > Cyphomyrus plagiostoma. The sequence goes on along the minus strand of JABFEA020000119.1, from coordinate 4,002,791 downwards.
GGAATTGAGCCCTGAAATCTACTGTGGTGAAGAAATAGGGGACTGAAATGTACTGTGCACTCTGTCACCAAGTGTAAAGCAAGTTTCACCCAATAGGAATCAATACAGTATCCAATAGGGGCAGTCCCTAATACCAGTTGGTTATTGACAGCCTGCTTACCCACCTCTTATTTTCAAGATTTATATCTCCTGCCATTGGCTTATGGTGCTTATTAGCCTTCAGCTTTCATCTAATTAGTTTCTTGCATATTTCCCATCTAAAACAGTGAATAGGATTGTTCAGATCCTTCACCAGCAGGTATCACTCATGGAAGAAATGACAAGAACAACAAACATAATTTCTGCATTTCTTTAAAGTCTGAGCTAATTTACTGTTACTGCATGAATTTTCCTTAAAGCAGGATGTGGTGACCTTTTACACAGGAAGACGGTGGCAAAGAAGGTCGCTGTACCACTGATTGTGCTGAATGAACCTCAGGTGAGTCTACAGCTGCCTCTCATATCTGCGTTTAAAGCCACATGTTCCCAGGACCAGCAGGTGAATATCACGCACAATTCCAGCACAACCTCCAGCAACAGTGACATGGTTACATTGATATATATATATATTTCTGTGTTTTTTCGTACAAAAGTAGATTAGCCACTGCGACAGGTCCCAGAGCAGTGCTGTGATTCTGCAGGCTGACAGCGACCCTGCTGGGCCCAGTGCTGAACCGCCCCGACGTGGAGGTCTGCCCCAACCACCCCGCCTCCAACCCCTGACCTTGCCTTGCTCACTAAGAGACGGGCAAGGGGAAGCGAAGAGGGTCACGACCCCCGCGGCACACACTGGTCAGAGACACTAACATGTCCCGACAGGGGGTTATTGGAAACATATTCTCCAGGCCTGTGCTATTTACTCCTCTCCGATATGACCCTGTTCAGCCAAGTAAATAGACGTTTCTTTTTACCATGGTAAATTATTCCAGATTTCAGGATTGCTACCCTGAACTCAGCCCCCAGGGAGATGGTACCTTTTGTTAGAGCTCAGTATTTATGACTTTTTACTAAGTACTTAATCGTACTTGGACTTTTTCAGACTTTTATTTGTTTTTATTTATTTGTTATCTTCTGCTTTTTCTTTATATTGGTATTCAAATCAATCAGGCAAATTGCCGGCGGCATGTAAAGTCTGCATTAGCTCTTCATTAGTCGACAAAGCAGGCCGCTGAAAATTCTGTTTCTTAACTGCGTTGTGCAAAACAGCAGAAAACGCATCACATTTCAAAGTGTCATTGAAGTGAAATACGATTTAGCAGACATGTCAGTTTTGTGTCTAGCTGTTCCGTCTGCTGGCTTTTCCGACACACTTTCTCACTCTTTGTTTTAAGGCCTGCTTTTTTATGTAACGGCAAAAAAAATTCCAATAAAGATATGTATTTGCGGATTGAATAACACTCTCCAGCCATACAGCTGTTTACAGTAAATCAGGGCTCTGCTGTGTTTCAGCTCGTAACAATGGCAGATTTATGGAGATTAAGATAGTGTTGCCAGGGTCCAGGAGAACCATGCAAACCTCAGTGTAGTCTATTAAGTGCTTAACTCCATCCTTAAACTGAAATAGCTCGGTACGAAAGGCCATTTTACACCCACAGAGTGAGGCATCGAGGATTGATCGCTAGGAAAGCTATGTTTTTTCAGAGCTGAAAGTTTAGTCTGGCACCCTCCTTGTGAAGATGGCTTTGGAGAAGCTGGCCCTGAAAGCGGGGGGGTTCTCAGGATTCCCCCCTCAATCTAACCCCCCAACCCCACCCCACCCCATTGCCCTACCCCCGCCCTGAATAAATTCGACAGCCTGCATACCTGCGTGATGCCGATGGGATTGCAGTAGTGCCACGAACTGCATGGTCTGTGATTTTATCCTGGTCTCAGAGCAGATGTGGATAAATCAGCAACAGTATAATTCCCTTTGTTTTTCTGTAATGTGCCTTGTTGACAGAGTTATCCCAAAGTGCTTAACAGAGATTTAGCATCGTGCACAGGCACAATAACAGTGATGCGATTCGAATGCTCGCGGTGAAAAAGGGCCAGAACACGGGAGATGAAACTAAACCTCCTCCTGTAGTTATAGGATGATGTGCAAAAATATCTTATGGGGGTTCCAAGGCCAACTACTCACCTACATTCCCCCCCTACCCCCTGCATGGTGAGGGATGCGTTTTTAGATAGTAACAGTGGGCTTCTGTTTGGTTTTGGATGAATGAGCCAAGCGATGTTCAGCAGGTTGGCTTGTGGTGCTCCTGTACCTGTGGTATAAGACAGTGTTTCCCAATCTGATCCTCGGGGACCCACAGCTGGCCCATGTTTTTGCTCCCTCTGTGTTCCCTGTCCGACAGTCCACATTTTTGCTCCCTCCCAGCTCTCTTACCGGGTGCACTGGTGTAGGTCAAAGCCAGATCTCGGCATTCCTCCAGTCAACATTAGCCCCAGGCGCACGGGGGGGAGATGCGAGAACATACCTAAAGACAGTAGCAGCATCATTTGAAGAAGAAGCACTCTAAACAGAGGTTTTCCGACTGGGTGTTAAACACCGATGTGAATGAGTTGTCCCTAGCAGACAGTTCAATAGCCTGGGATCCCTGAAGGATTTAATACCAGCAGATCTTCTGTTTATCCTAAGAACTACAAGGGGAAACCTGAAGATACCACTTCCAGGGTGGTGCAGGTTATGCTACTGAGTCCGAGGGATCAGAAGCTAAGTGTCTAACAAGAGCAATATATTATGAAAAAGAGATGATACAAATATACAGTATAAGTATACTATAACAACAAAAGACAACAACCATAATAACAACATAAGAACAAGATGAATATTACAGTATTGAAATGGCTGAGTGTGTGTGATATATGACGTAAAAAGGAAATAATATTTTATGCAATACTTTCCAGGACATTAGGATGGATTTATTACGGTATAGTATGCAGTGTGCAGTGTAGTGTTACAGTGACTTCCCATCTGGGGAGTCCCCGGCCTGTGCTATCTGGGACCGGCTCCAAATTCAGCGCGTCCCAGCATTGGATGAGTCATCCATCCATCTTCCAACCATTTCCCCTGTACAGGGTCATAGGGGACGGCACTGTAGTGTATCTCAGCACAGGGCAAGACAGGGGGAATACCAAGGGTGGGCTTCCAGTGCATCACACGAATATTTGTTTTCCTGTAAAATTTGGGAAAACATTTGCATACCACACCAGAATGCCACTCTTGTTATTCATAACATTTATGATTCCTATAAATAAGGAAACGGTTTATTTGGACGGTCATTGATCGATCCCAGATTCTGCTTTGATTTCTCACCAGCAAGCTTTTGGTGGTTTATGCTTTAATAAACCGAATGTGTCACTAGTGTGAGTGGTGCCTCAAAAGCTGGCAGGAAATTCTGCAATGTAAAGGCTTAAAGAACAATTATTCAACCAAAGGAAATAAATATAAAAATGTAACTGCCAAATGCAGATGGTCTGTTTCTACAGCAGAGATGAGATTGCACGCTTTATTGGCGTGAACGTTTTTTTTTCCCCACCAGATGAATTAAGTTCTGTCACTCTGCATAAAAAAGCCAGTATGAGAAAGGACAGCAAATGGAGAAAACTATATCAGAGGGAAATATGTTCCATTGAATTCCAAGTTTTATGCATGTTTAATTGAAAGAAGTTTCAGTTAAGAACGGGGACATATTGTGCAGTGATGCTCAGTGACATGCGGCAGTCTCCTTATAGTTATGTGTGCATCTCTACGGATAATGATGTCTCAGCAAAGCTCATTGGCTGCCCGGTGACATGCGGCAGTCTCCTTACATAGAGTGATGTGTCAGCAAAGCTGATTGACTACTGTGTCTTGCCATACTCTGCAGATTATGTATTTTCATGCAACAGCTGTCCTATAACTATATAACAAATATTTCCAGTGTAATTAAAGTATATAAAATGTCAGTTTACTCTGTGTGAAGCCAAACTGAAACAGTTCCTTTTTGCACATTTCTATTTCTACATTTATTTTATATTTATTGTCTTATTTCTGTCTTGATTGTATGTTTATACCACCCACATCAAAACAAATTCCCCTTTTCATGTTTGATAAATAAAAGGATTCTGACTCCCCAATTGTGGAAAGGCTGTGTAGAGAATGTGTGTGTGTGCGTGTGTGTGTGCGTGTGTGTGTGCGTGTGTGTGTGCGTGTGTGTGTAAGTTAAAAATTGCCATAAAATATTACTGAGTTAAATGTGGAGGTCTTAGCAAATTCAGACACTGGGAAAGACGGGTCTTCTAAGAGGGAAAAAAGTGGTGAAATACGAGCATGATGAATCATGAAATAAGCTTGTTTGCGTTTCATACCTAAGAAACCCTGCTACTGATTAACGTGCCGTTTTGAAGATGCAGAATGAATTGCTGTGCGCATTTTGAAAACAATGTGTTAAGGAGTGTGAATCGGCGTGATGTATAAGGTGTTTTGAAGGATTGCACGCAAAAGGTCACTTTAGCATGGGTTTTCTTGGAATATAATTCCTGTTTGGCTAGAGGATTAGTGTCCTGCATGAGAGCAAACAACTATCAGCAAACCCTGCTCTCGCAATTACGCACAACAATGGCTGTTTGCTTCACAGTCTGCATAAATAAAAACTCTCATTCTAAGAAGGGACTTGGACCGTGGCATGGAGATCCCCGAAAGCAATTTTCTCCCTATCGTCTCTCATCGGGAAACGGTTTTCCTGCTGCTTGTTGGACAGAACGAAGGCTGAAGCCAACCGGATGGTAAGGTGATACATTTCTCTTACGTCACACCAGTCTTTGCTCCCTGACGCGCATCAAAAACTGTAAGCAACCCTAGAGGTGTGAAAGGCGAAGTTCTGGAACTGGGCCTGACAGAATATTAAAAAAGAAACCGTCCACATTCCCTTTCTTTCCCTTACGGCAATGTTTTCTTTCTCTTTTCTTGAGGCCTTTTGGAGGGATTTTTCAAGGCATGATGGGAGACATCTTGTCGTCATAGCACCCCCGAGGAGGCCCTGCACAGACAAAGATCTGTCCTTCAGCGAGATGTGAAAATCTGTCAATAATTGTTTTTCTTTGATCATTGTTTTCCCTTGCCATCCTCTAAGTCCTGTGCGCCTTATTGATTGACAGGTGGCTCCAGAGCCACTCGAAGCTCTTAACATACCGGCCTCTAGCTTTGTGTTTCCAGCCCCAGCCCAGGCCTGGGGCCCCTCTCTCGCCCGTCTCTCCACGGCTGGCTCCGCAGCGCCCGCCCTGCCTTCCTATTCACTTTCACCTCCCATTGTTTCTGCCGCCAAGGCTGTCTCGCTCAGCCAGGCCCAAGTGACGGCCCTAAGCTGGGGTGGGGTTTGGCGAGATGCAGGCCAGACATGAGTCACGGGGCCCCAGCGAAGCTCTCACTGCCTGTCCTGCCACCTCTTTACCGGCCTCAGTCATTCTGACAGCCAATCATTTTCCCTCTCATTTTACATTTAACCTTACTTAGTACCAACAAAAGTTATTTCATAATTCTTTAAATCAATAACTTAACAATTGAAGCAGTACATCGATTATATGCCTTTCAAGACTGGAATTCTACAGAATTTTACTCAATGAAACTGTTGCCTATTTATCCTTTTATTTTAAAATAAGTGATTTATGATATATTGACTGCGATGGGCTGGCCCCCCATCCAGGGTTGTTCCCTGCCTTGTGCCCGTTGCTTCCGGGATAGGCTCCGGACCCCCCGCGACCCAGTAGGATAAGCGGTTTGGACAATGGATGGATGGATGTTATATTGATACTAAGGGGAGGCACATGGGTCACGGAGAGAGTAAGCAGACGAGAACTTCGGGGACTTGGTAAAGCCAGTTGGCCCTTGTTCTGAGATTATATATAAATTGTCCTGTTTGACTTTCCCGCCATTTTTGCTTTCTGACACATCCACTGTTCTTTTTTTAACCCATTTTTTCATAGTATTTAACATCCATCTCATCCCGCAAGCCTGTACAGAATAAGTGGCCAGAAGATGGATGGGTGGATAATGTTTGCTGCTGAAACCCCTGTGAATTTTTCATGATTCCACATCATGATGCCCTGACCCCCCCGCCACCCGCCCACTCTAACCCAGTCATGGACTTCATTTAATATGATTTTTTTTTTCCATTCTCAATTCTATCACCTACTTGTAATCAAATACTTTTCAAATTGTGGACATCTGGTCATGGAGGTAAGAGGTTAATATGTGCACCAGCCCAGGCCGGGCGACCCTCCCCAAGTCGAATTGTAAAGGGAAAACCCACTTTTGTCGCACTAACTGCTGGGTCAGGAGGTCACAGTCTGAGGGAATTCTGCCTTCTGATATATTATTTAACAAGGGTTAGCCAATAAAGTAAAGTGTTTTCAGGGCCTGGGCAGATGAAGGGCTAGTCTGACATAATTCCAGACCCTAATGTAGAAGAAAAATACGTGTAAATAAATAGGAACTGAATATGTGTTTAGCTTTTAGGTAAACAGACCAAACACAGCAAACATCAGTCGGTTGGATGTTTTTATTTCATTTTGTTTTCATCGAGCAGGACTTGGATCAGGCAAATGTCACTGGGGCCTGTTCAAAATTGCTCATCCTCCACTAAGGATCATGCAAGGTAATGTTATAATCCATGGATATAAGGGATTGGAGGCTCGGATTTTCCAAAGAGCCTGTGGAGAACAGCGATGACATGGGGTTGGTGTGTCAGAGGCCTCTAGTCTGGACATAATGCAGATGCTTGGGTAGAAGCTGATGAATGTTCATCCCAAGTGGGCTTGAAGATTATCGGGCCTGGTGGAGCTGCATGAGGGTAACTGTAAGATAACACAGTGAACGAGGGTTAGGTTGGGGTTCCAGAGAACGTGTTCCGACGCCCCATCCGTAGCAGAGCCAAAGGGAGGCAGGACCCCAGAGCTGTGGGCCTTCACTGGGGCTGGCTGTAAATCACCACTAGAACTCACGATCAGCAACTCACAGACTCAACATCTAAGCAAAGTTTAATGACACTCATAAAGGTTTATGAGTGTTTCCTGCCTTGGCAACCATGACTCCGAGAGAGATCTCTATCACTGGCTGTCTATCCATGATGGAGTCGCGATACATCTCCCCGAAACGTCTCACATTACTAGCTGCTCTTGTTGTAGAATTCTAGAGTGGCTCCGATGCATCCAAGCTGGGCAGCCCACCCGCTCGTTGATGACACGGGGCCTATGCAAGGGGGGATGTGGCCTTATCTTCTGACTGTGTTCATGTTTGTTTGCTGATATTCCTCGACCAAAGTCCCGCATGTGCGCCTGCCGGTGCCATTTGGCCAATCCAATTAAAACATGCGGTTTCACTCACTGGAAGATGCTAAATGACTCGTGGTTCCGATCATATCTGTCAGACAGGTTTACCGCTTACGTAATCCAACACGCTGTCTCCTGTGTGCCTTCTGGACCCGTCGTAGTCACTCAAAGGTCTTTTTCAACTGCAATAGTTCTCTTATCAAATTCCATTTGCATTCAGAACAAAAGCAGAAGCTCTTAAGATCTTCTCCGGCCCAGGATCCGCAGGGTCAGCTCAAGCGCAGTTTCACGCCTTACAAAACACAGACAGGATGTGTCCTTGTGTCCATCAGCTTGTCTAACCCAGGTCGTGTTTGTCCTGGTCTTTGCTATTGTCCACTGTTCACTCAGAAGACAAACGAATCCAACCGACACAGAGGTTGATCTAGTGGTGTCCACGGTCTGAAGAGAGGCTTATCGGATTGTCTCAGTTGATTCTTTATTTTTTTTTCCCCCAACTCCAGCATGATGTGCTTCACCCTCCTCCTTCTTCTCCCATCCACAAACACTTCACGGGGTTGAAAGAGACGCACTGTTAGGCCCCCGTTCGCAAATAAAGGAGCCCTTTGTCTTTGCCTGAATGCGATGTGCCACTCTGCATTAATAGTGTATATTGAGTAAAGCCTCTCGCACCGTCAACCCCCAGCCCATCAACACAATCCCCCCCACTTCCCCACACTTTCTTCTAAGCAGTTGAGAATCTAATTTGTTATAGTTATAGGCGTCCTGGAGTCAGATGAAGAGAAGATTTCCCCCTTATTAATTTGAAGTTTAGATTTCTTCGTATCAAAGTGCTTGATGGTGTTTTATTGTTTAATTGCAGTGCTCTTCCTATGTAAGTATGTGGTCAGGGGCATCAAGTATGAGTTATCACATAATTATCATCTCATTATGCAGATCAGAGCCGCATATCCTGCCCATGGTCACATTAATAAACCTCATTACATCTGCATGCATCCTTCCTGCACTGCCCACAGCCCCCTATAGAGCCAGCACTCACGACATGGTCGTTAGGGGCTTCTGGACCACAGTTTGAAACAAGGAGGCTTTAAGACCCAGGAGAAGGTTGTGGCGTTTTTGCACTAATGGCTAAATCATCCCGCCTGCATTTACTTCACTGGCAGACGTTCCCTTCCAAAGTGACTTACAGGTCAGTGCGTATAATAGGTGCATTAAACGACCGGCAACTCGCAGCAAAGCAAGCACATGGCCAATAAGTGCGACGGGCCTTCTGCTGTGGTGCCGAAGCGGCGCTCGATAGCACAGAAGAGCGAAAGACTGCAAAAAAAAGAAGTGGTTTAAGATACTTTTAATTACCCTAGAAAAATTGTTCAGCCAAGTAGACAGATAATAAAAAATGAAACTGCTACAAATAAAATAACCAACATATAAGTACAAGTTTAGGGAGTACCTTTAAAAATGTGTAAAATTTTAAAGTGTATCAATGCCTTTACTTTATGGCATCTGATAAGCAGCTAAATACATACTTTATGTAATTGCCCTGAAGTATATATGGAAAGAGGAGGAATTTTGCATCCTGGATGGTTGTGCTTTTTGTGGCTTGATTTTCTGAAACCCGGAGCGTCTGAAGATGCCGCCTTTCTCACGCCAGGCTTTGTCCACGTCTGGCTAATTAGCCGGCCGCCAAGGAGAGCAAACAGGAGCAGACAGATGACAGGAGATGTGGGGCGTAGCTGGCTGGAGACAGCCTTATCTCTCTGGGTGGAGAGAAGCAGAAAGCATCTTAGGCACCTCCTCGCGTACTTGCGTGTGTGTACGTGTGTCAGCGTGCGAGCGGAGAGAGGAAAGAGGAAACAGACAATCGAGCGCCGTCGCCTGCGTGCACCCCTGCCCTGTCCCCAGCTGGTCTGGATGGGTCACGCACTCGACTGCAGAGAAAAACTGATTAGTCTGTGAATCTAAATCTGGAACAAAATGCCCCTAAACGTGGGTCATAAAACGTTCAACACGACGTCATTAAACAGCCCCGGGGCACCGTCATGCTGTCGCACGCACAGCAAAAGACGTGGAGGAGATTGTTCCTGATCGGCAACATCTAGAATCATCCACGAGGAGCCATGAACCCTGGAGACGCACACGGCAAATGGACGTGGCGGCCGGGGCAGGCGGCAGAGGCCGCTTTAACTCGTTTTTTCGGCGGAAGGAGCCGGCACACAGTCATAAAGCCGTGATGGGCCACGTCTGTTTGTGTACAGGACGTTTATGGACGTATTGACCCGGGGATCGAGGCGGTTATGAGAAAATCCATATCGCCAGCCGGGGGGTGTATGTCCGCGCGCTCTTCCTGCGGGCCGTCTCCCAGCGAGTGCCACATGGCTCCAGCATGTCTGAGTCTCCCCTCGCTGCCTGCAAACACATTATTTTTAACCTGCTGCTTCCGAGAGGAAGGCGGCGGGGAGGGAGGGAGGAGGGGGGGGCGGCTGACTAGGGGGAGGGAGGGGTGATGGCCTCTGTGCTGTGCTACAATCACTGCCCAATCCTCTCCAATCCT
>JABFEA020000119.1:3965450-3992717 GCA_019775915.2 Cyphomyrus plagiostoma | reverse complement strand
GGATGTCTAGTGTAATTGTATTGATTATTTTTTATTACTGCTCTGCTGTTCTGCAGTTTTAAGGAGGGGGTGGGGGGCGCAAAAAAAAAAAATTGGTTGCCGATCAAACCCCCGTCAGCTTCAGCAGCACGTGTGCTACATCGGGGTTGCAGTTTTTGATTTATAGGGTTAGACGGAAAGAGGATACCTTACGGATCGGCGTCGTAAATCAAAAGCCGGAGGCGGCAGGATGGTGAGGAGGGACCAGGTGGGCTGGTGTCACTGCTACGTCCCGTTCCTGGTCCCTCGGAATCCAAATCACTCTGAAAACAACAACAACAAAAAAGCAACAACAACAACAACCAAAAAAGAAAAAAACAATGAAATTAGGCGATTTGTCAGGAATCGCATTTATGAAAGCAGGCGACAGCCTGCACTTACTGCGGCTGCTGCACTGATTATTTGCAGGGGCGGTAATGACTGTAGTTTGGTAATTTGTGCCTGGCAGAGGCCTTTTACAAGGTGCTGCAGTATCAGGATTCTCACACGCTGGTCAACTGCAACTATTTTTAACCGACTGTGATGGGGAGCGTTCGCCCACTCAGATGAATCACATCGAACAAGGACCACCAAAGCGGGATCGTGTTAAGTTCCCAGCCCAGGGGTTGGATCTAGCCAGAGTGGATCACTTCTCCAAAAAGATCCCCCTCCTCTCCTGGGGCAGGAGACATTCCCGAGTCCAGGAAGCGGGCGGACTGGGAGCAGCACGCACTGGGGGTAATAAACTCCAGTCTAGCTATCTTAGTGGACAGAGGCAGAGGCCGCAGGCCTTGGCTCCCATTGTATGTCCCTCTGCTGTCTGAGACTGAGCTGCCAGTTTCCAAGAACAGGTCTCCAAATGACACAAAGAAGGTTTTTGGTATTCACTCGCTCATGCCTGTCCGTTTCACGCTGAGACCTTGAGGTTTATGTCTATACTTTGCAGTGTGAAGGCTTTACTCCTTTCCAAGGGCAGATCTTTAAGTATTAATTGTTATATCACGCACTTGTACAAAATTCTCCGATTCCTCACCTGCTCTTTCAATTTCTGTGCATCCTATTTCTAAACTACTTCTCCCAGAGAGCCTTGAATGTTGAAAAAGTAAGGCCCAAAGCAGCCCTTCTCACAAATTCATCCACCTCACCTGAATGTCCCTTTTTCTCCTGGTTACGATTTTAATCTACCCTTGGTTTTAATGAGCACCTTCTCTGCTGCCCCTGGCCAGTGTGATATTGTTTTATGAGCATACTGGGTTTCGTGTGTGTTTTTTTTTCCTTTTTTTTTCTCCCTTTTCGCATGAGTTCTTTGTTCCGTGGTCTAAATTAACCCCCCCCCCTTCCCACCACCCCCAGCCAGTTACATCCTACTCGTGCTGTAAAAGCAAACAGTTTATGGCAACACGGGAACGTTTTTCTCAATGATATTTACACTTTTCGACTTGAAAGTCGGCCGGCGCCATTGTTGACAAGCGCGGGGAGAGATGAGCGCACTGATAGCCTTTATCTTCCTCGCGTTCCGTGTGAACTGCTCGTATTTTTAGCCACCGTGTTGCTGTCTGTTCCGGCGATTCTTGAAGGAAATCTCTGTCTTCGGGCATGTTTGTTGTATTTTTAGACAAAGAGAGAGGTGGGAGAAGAATCAAACAGCCACCTCCCACCAGTGCTTAATTTTAGCTCCGCGAGTGAAAGGTGATTATGGCCCGTCCCGCAAGTCGGGTGTTGGAGGTTCCGGCCTGGCTGGGCCGGGCCTGGGCCGCACTAGTGGGTCTGGACGGGGGGCATCCGCCGGCGTGTCGGATCATGTCGCTGGGGGGCGGGGGGTGTGGACGAACAATGAGTCTGCAGTGCTGAGCAAGGATACGGTGCTATTTATAACGACCTTGGCCCCCACATCTCCCAGCACGGTTCAAATAGGGGAATAATTCCAGGAAGCAGCCAACACGGAGACACTGAGGGGGTGGCGCGGGCGGTGGGGTGCTGACTGTTGGAGCAGAGGCTGCGCGTGTGTGCGTCCGTGCGCACGTAATTGTGAGAGAGTGTGAGACTGAGGATGCCGAGGGGCATCCCAAGGGCTCATGTCGGTCCTGGCTAACAAGATAGACACCCCACACCGTTAACAAAAGTGAGCTTTCGGTTTTACGTGACCATTCACACCCCCAACTCCTCCCTTGGACATATTTCTCTGTATGTGGTCACTGTACAGCTCTACATGTAAAACATGCATAATGTTTACCGCTTTCCGCACGTAAAGCAGGCTGCGAAGGGTAACATGAAATGTAGAGTAACTGGAATCTACTGGTACATAGGTGCTTGGACTGCATTTCAGCCATACCTCATTCTGTCATACAGCCCACACCCGTGAGGAGAGCCTTTTATCTGCGCTGGCACAAAGGAGCAAGAAGGCATCCAGGCGGCTGACTTCAGCCTTTCTGAAGGGTGTCTTCAAGGCGTCAACCTGCCAAAAGAATCACCTCATTGAAGTTCGAAATCAGAAACGTTGTCCTCTGGTAGCTATTGTGATGCGAATAAAGGAATAGAGAAGCTAGAGGGACCAGATTCATCTGTATCTGTATGTGTGTCTGTATGTGTCTCTGTGAGGGTCTGTATGTGTGTGTGTGTGTGTGCACGCGCATATATCTGTATGTGTGTCAGTGCGTGATTGTGTGTGTCTGTATGTATATGTGTGTGTCTGTGTGTGTCAGTGTGTGACTGTGTCTATGTATCTGTGTGTGCCTGTATGTGTCAGTGTGTGACTGTGTGTGTCTGTATGTGTCTGCATGTGTCTGTGTGTGTCTGCATGTGTCTGTATGTGACTGTGTGTGTGTGTCTGTGTGTGTGTCAGTGTGTGTCTGTATGTGTCTGTGTGTGACTGTGTGTGACTGTATGTGTCTATGTATCTGTGTGTGTGTGTGTGTGTGTCTGTATGTGTCAGTGTGTGACTGTACGTGTCTGTGTGTGTCTATGTGTCTGTATGTGTCTGTGTGTGTCTGCATGTATCTGTGTGTGTCTGTATGTAACTGTGTGTATGTGACTGTGTGTGTCTGTGTGTGTCAGTGTTTGTCTGTATGTATCTGTGTGTGTGTATGTGACTGTGTGTGTCAGTGTTTGTCTGTATGTATCTGTGTGTGTATGTGACTGTGTGTGTCAGTTTGTGTCTGTATGTGTCTGTATGTGTCAGTGTGTGTCTGTATGTGTCTGTGTGTCAGTGTGTGTCTGTATGTGTCTGTGTGTCTGAATGTATCAGTGTGTGACTGTATCTGTCTGTATGTGTCTGTGTGTGACTGTGTGTGTCTGTATTTGTCAGTGTGTGACTGTGTGTGTCTGTGTGTGTCAGTGTGTGACTGTGTGTGTCTGTATGTGTCAGTGTGTGACTGTATGTGTCTGTATGTGTCTATGTATCTGTGTGTGACTGTGTGTGTGTGTGTGTGTGTGTGTGTCAGTGTGTGTGTATGTGTCTGTATGTGTCAGTGTGTGACTGTGTGTGTCTGTATGTGTCTGTGTGTGTCTGCATGTATCTGTGTGTGTCTGTAAGTATCTGTGTGTATGTGACTGTGTGTCTGTGTGTGTCAGTGTTTGTCTGTATGTATCTGTGTGTGTGTGTGTATGTGACTGTGTGTGTCAGTGTTTGTCTGTATGTGTCTGTGTGTGTCTGCATGTGTCTGCGTGTGTCAGTTTGTGTCTGTATGTGTCTGTGTGTGTCTGTGTGTGTCTGTATGTGTCTGTGTGTGCCTGTGTGTGTCAGTGTCTTAAATCCCCCATCTGTCTGCGCTTCTGTCTGGTGCCTCGGAGCTGTTTGGGCTTCAGGGCCGGTCCGGCCTGCGATGGACACTCTGCAGACATTCCGGTGAGTTTCATTCAGGATCTTAATGAGTTCTTCCTTTGTTTTTTTTTCGGTCCAGATTCTGGGATTTGTGAAGAAATAAGCAGGAGGCAACAATTTCTTGAAAAATAATCAGCCTCAACTCCAAACATTATGGCACAAGCGTGTTTCATTTCCTGTTACTTACTCCCTCTTTAATAGCATTACCTGTTGAGCCCAGTTAAATTAGAAACTGCATGATTACAAGGAGCCAGAAGACCAAAACACGGGCATGTGTCCCGGTAATGAATTACTAATAACAATAACATCCATATTTGATTTGTTCCAGATTTCTGCATATTTTGTCCTTCTCCTCCCTAGAAATTTAGTCTAAACATTTCTCTTTTTTCATAACTGCAAATTGATAATGTTTATACTAGACCTGGATTTGTATATAGTTTAAAAGTGGCTTTCATGATCTATGCGCAGTTAGAGAAATATATTTTCATGCAATGATATTATAGTGAACACAACAAATACAGTCTATTTACATATAGCATGTATAATAAGATGTTGATTGCTATATATATTATATATGGTAATCAACATCTCGTTTTATATATATGCTAAATGGTAATGGACATCTTATTATATGTACTAAGTATACATAGACCAGTACAATATCCAGTATTATCCAGTGCTATATGTGTTTGAAAAGCCAGACCTGATATGATTTATTATATAGTAAAAGTGAGACATTTCATTTTTCAATTTATTTTCAATTCATTTTCAGGGAAAATGATGTTATTGCTATAAGGCCGAAGTCATCCTCCGACCATTTTCATTATCCTCTGAATATACTCCATCAGGGGCCTAGCGGAAATGGGGGGGAATGGGCCCCCGGGGAGTCGGATGTCAGCTGTGGCCCATCTGGGCGCCTTCACGTCGGGTATCGCCCCAGTAGGACACCCAGGGCATCGGTCAGGCCCTCAAATCGGGGGTCAGAGCCAGAGTTCAGGGCCAATGCTTATGTGATTATATAATTGTAGCCACGGAGCAGCACGAGTCAGTCCAGGCTTTGTGCTCTCCGGCTGCCCTCAGCCCTCTTCCACACGGGGTGCCGCTGCACAGGCTGACACTAGTAACAATGGAGACACTTTCAGGCTCAACGAATTTCACATGAAGAGGGTTTGAAAACATTAATATGATGTAAAATGGAAATGCGGCACCAGACTCTTGGGATAAGTGAATGTCGGCCTTATGTGTTATGTCGTCAAATACATGTGTGCTAAGCAAATGCAAATTAGCAAAATCCAAATCCTATTGTTGCTGGTGGACCTCTTAGTTAGCCGCTAGTCATAAGCTCTGTCAGACTGGCGTTTGCGGGAGCCGAATTGGATTAGAAGACGGATGGGTCCGGGGATAATTGCCTCGTGATGCAAGTCTCCTCGGCCTTTCTACTGCCCCAGCGTCTCGGGGAGGCCTGGTGTTTTAACGAAGGAGACACTGGGCTTTTTTTGGCAGCAGCATTTGAGGACGAGAGGTCACTTAACGGGACAGCACAATGGCTTCCCTCAAAACATGCTTCTCGGGACAAGTGAAGCTCCAAGCAGAGAGAAATCAAGATGGTTTGGCACAATGACCATCATTGTTAGAAAAAGTTCTGTCTGCCCCCTCATAATCCATACCCTTCATTCAGTTGGAATGTCCCCAACCAGCTCTGGTGCTCCCCAAACATCCCCTGTCTTGTCCTCTTCCTCTAATAGGATCAGGTGACATCATTAATGGTCATTACCCAGAATTCCGGAATACAGTCGACTTCAAATTTGCTGCTTGAGGTCTGCCAACTGGCAGGAGAAGTTTCTGGAGCAGAGATCTGTGACGATGCAGGTTGGGGCCATGTACACAACTGAGATGTTCTCAGGGTCACCTGACAAGCGCTTCTCTACACAGACATTGCTGAGAAACCATGTTTTAAGCTCACATGTTTGACACGAGGTCTCAGATGTCATTGGTCCAAATCCAGAACTTTCTGTGCCAATTAAATATTTAACGCAGTACACCTTTACGTCGCTGCACTTTGAATTTAATAGATATATTAAGTTTACGGCTGCGGATGTTTGAATTTTTCATGACCTGGTCTCCTCAAACCAGGGGACGGGGTGGTTGTCTTCCTCCACTCAGCTTTGAAGAGGATACAGGTCTTCTGCGCGGGAACCTCAGGCAGAGATTACGGTACGATGGGGAGCACAGCCCAGGGGCTCAAGGTGACCAGCTTTCACTTTCATGAGCCCAGAAAGCTGACACCCAGAGAGACCAGCCGGGGTGGGGGCACAAAAGAGACAGGCACTTTCGTCCAGCACAAACCACAACAGAGAAGCAGTGCCTACTTTTAACGCAGTTTCTGTTTGCATATTTTATCTGGGAGCAGCAGAACATTCCTCAGAACATGCAATAAGGAAAATACAAAAAGGATACTGTGATGATTAATAACAAGAATTTGTTTGTTTGTGTGCGTGTGTGTGCGTGTGTGTGCGTGTGTGTGCGTGTGTGTGTGTGTGTGTGTGCCTATGCGTGTGTGTGCCTGTGCATGTGTGTATGTGCCTGTGTGTGTGTGAGTGTGTGCCTGTGCATGTGTGTCTGTGTGCCTGTGCATGTGTGTGTGCCTGTGCGTGTGTGTGTTTGTGTGTGTGTCTGTGTGCGTGTGCATGTGTGTGTTTGTGTGTGTGCGTGTGTGTGTGTCTGTGTGCCTGTGCGTGTGTGTGCCTGTGCGTGCCTGTGTTTGTGTGTTTGGGTGTGTGTGCCTGTGTGTGTGCCTGTGTGTGTGTGTGTGTGTGTGCCTGTGTGCCTGTGTGTGTGTGTGTGTGCATGTCTGTGTGTGTATGTGCGTGTGTGTGTGTGTATGTGTGTGTGTTTCTGTGAAAATGGCCCCTTTCCCGGAATCCTGCCGGCATTTTACTGTTATTGTTTTATTCTCCAAAAACCAGCAACCCTGACATAGGTGCCTGCTCAGCTGCACTGCCGTCTCCTTCAAGGAGGCAGAGAAGAGAAGAGTGACACCTGCTGTAAGAGACATGCGCTTGCCAGCCACCGGCTCCTCTCCGGCACACAGGCCCCCATCTCCAGAGTGCCAGAGTCGTGGGGTCAGCCCCATTCTGCCCCCAAATTCCCAAAGGTCGCCTGGTTATCTCCCCATTTTCCTGAGTTCCGAGCCGCTACACAGAGTAACACTCACCAGAACACTTCAGCACACACTCAGTGCCATCACAGGAGTTTTTTAGCATTTCCTGTACTTACATAAAGGCCGACCACCAAACAAAACGGTAACTCATAACACATTTATCTTAAAAAATAAAAATAAAAAATTATCTATAGAAATGTCCTTAAATTTTTATTTGAAAAACTAATTGCATGTAGGAATATTTTGCAAGGAGGGTGTGTGAATATTTATAGTAGTATAATATTTAAATTCCAGCATTTTTTTACTCAGAACATGAGTGAAGCAGCAGCTTGACGATGCATCCTGAAAGGCTTCTGATCTTAAAGGAGATGCCGCTCTGAACACAGTGGGTTTGGGAACAACACAGAACGCAGTGGATATGTAACCCAAGCCAGTGTCACCTGCTATCCCCTCCCCCCCCCCCCCCTCCTCGAGGTACAGCCGGCAGGCACGGTGAGCACCCCTGGAAAGGTTTCCAAATGATTGTTTGCATATTTACACACATCAATCATTACATGTAAATTTAAACATAAGGCATAAGACACCTTTATTGTGACTAAACAAATATACAATGAACAATGAAATGCCCTGTGGTGATGCTCATGTAGAAAATCAGCAATGTGGGTGAGGGGATAATTACCAAAAAGTCACAATGGGTGGGATGTCAACGAAGAAAAGGGTTAGGTAATAATGAGCAGAATGAGCAAATGAAATTGTGAGTAAAATATGTAGCAGTAATATTATACAGGTAGCAGCAGTGAGGCAGATCATTAGGAGCTCGACAATCTGATTGTAAGGTACTTAGTAAACATCTGCGCCGGTTCTCGATTAAAGTGAGGATTGTCCATAATAACCATAAATGTGCCTTTATTGGAAAATAAAATGCACGTGATCATTGTGATTTTTGAGATATAAAAGACTTATGGCTTATGGCTATGGACTTGATGTCTTTTTTAGCGATATTGGAAGGTGTAGAAATTAGCCTTAGAATTAGACAATTTTAGAATTAGTTCTCAGACTTTCCCAGTTTCTGTGATTGCACAGAAGGTTTCAGCTTATTCAGCACTTACACAGGACTTATATAGGGCTATAAACCCATGCCGGGAGTGGGGGTGTGCTGTGGGGGGGTCGTATTCAGCGCTGACACTTGACAGTCCATCCAGACCTGGCCATGGCGGGGTGCGGTTTGAGCCGTGCAGGGATGCCTGGATCGGCAGAGGCCCACATGCCGCTCACATTGTGGCGGGGGGGTCTCGCTGAGCCCCCCTGCCCCTGGGACACCTATGACGGATGAGATTCCGTGTAGCACCTGGCCTAAATGTCAAGCCTCTGCAGTCGTCACGCTGGCTTATCCTCTCTTGCCGGAGCAGTCCGAACACGCGGGTAACTGGCTTCAGGTTGTGGTTGGGTTTGGAATGGGGGGCCATTCATCGCAGCTCCCCGGGGACGTTTCCGAGAGACCTCATTCACCAGAGGCCGAGGCCGGGCTAGACGCAGGAATAGAGTGACAGTTTTGACAGCCAGGACACCTGCTACGCTGGCGGTTAGCCTGAATGCTAATCTGTGGATAACCAGAGTCTCCCAAGCCCACTGTCTAACTCAGGAGGGTGGCGTCTCATGGGCTAAAGCCATCAATGGGGGCCCCTACCTACAGCATGCTGTAACAACCAAAAAAAACATTTGAGCCCTGAGCTATAACCTAGGTTAGCCTGTGCATAAGTCTATCCTTGGCTGAGGCAATGAGTGCTGCTGATCTCCACCAACTTAATGGCCAACAGGTTAAGATGGGAGGTTCTCACTTGATGACAGTAAAAAAGACCTGAATTTAGCTAGTAGACACAATGCCACTTACATATATTTTCTGGTGGTCGATGGCTACCATCATGAACTGCCGTATTCGATTTTTCGCTGAACAGACATTTGTCACACGGCTCCTTAGAAAAGAAAACTCGTAAATGGAAACCGAAAAAGAAACGTAATGCCTGTGAAAATTCAATGGCAGTTATAAGTCATGGTTGGGAAATAAAAGTGCAGAGAGCATAACCGAGAAACAAAAACGCTCTGATTTATTTGCTCCACGGAAACCTGTCATCAAAAGCAACACAAGCGGGATAATGATTTCACGTCCATCCGTGTGTACAGCCAGATAATGAAGCAATTAGGGTTTGCGGTTTCAATTTCTGTGCGAGTACCTCTCTTAAATGCATAAGAACACTTCTACGATGCCAACGGTCAACATTATGTCCATGAGTCTGATTCCTACTGTACGTGAGATGTATTGCTGCAAAATCGTGCAACACTCACCATACTGATCCAGGAATATTCTGTCAGTGAAGATATTACGAGGTTTAAATACTGGCCTTTTAGATTGAGTGTCAGTTATGACGAAGGAAAAAAAGAATTATATTTCATAATAACTCATTCCAGCCTTTCATTATACTACATTTCCAAGTCCGCCACCTCGCTGGTCTACCCCAAATACAACACAAATTTAATGTAGGTCCTTGCTGAGTACTCTCTGAGTACTGTGAATTCTAAAACGTCATCATCTTCGTGACTCTTCTCCCAGGATCTGGCATGTGGGGTGATCTTCCCCTCTGTCCTCTCATCTACCACCTAAACCCCCACCCGTCCCCCACTACAAAATGGGCATGGAACAAAACCCCAGCGACGTCTGTGGATGTGTGCGAATAACAAAAGAGTCAGGAAAATGGGACCAGGACCCCGATTTTGGTTCGGGACATGGACAGAGGTGCATTTGACAAAGGATCCTCTTGTTTAGCTTTTGTAAGTGCTGGCAATGGGATCCAAGGGAAGACAAAGCAAAACCAACTGCTGAGAAAAAAAAACAGCAGTAGCCTTGTGTTCGGATGCCATTTTTCCATTCCCAGCTAGAATCAGAGTGGGAAGGGATGCACGAACAGCTTTCTAGCGGTAATGAGATCAAAGCCGACGTTGTAACCGGATAGAGAGATGGAACCACAGAGGGGAATGGATTGGAGGGAATTCATTAGCGCACGGAGAGGTGTCTCACATTTCGGGGAGCGCGGCAAAAGTCCGCAGCCCGGCCACAAGCTGGAGGCCCCTCCGCCAGTAAGCGATGCCCCGGCATGACGTGTCTGCGGCCTGGGAGGAAGCGGGTCCCTCCAGGGCACAGAGCAGCAAGCACTCCACCATACAAACTGCATTAGGATAATTTCTGGCCAGGAAATTAGCGGCGCAGCGAAGCAGAGTGGCGCCAATTAGAAGTCAATAGCTCGCTTTATTAATCAAGTCGGGCTCTGCGCTCAATCAGATTAAACGCGGGGATGCGCCGGCACACGGAGGCCGCCATGCAGTCACTGATCTTCTCAGATCTCCAGCGATGGCAGGCAGCTCAGAGCCTAGATTGGATGTGGCCTGGAAGTGTTTTTTTTTTTAATGCTCTCATTTGATTAGCAGATGCTGTTATCCAAAGTGGCAGCATCGTGACTCAGTGGGTAGCGCTGTAGCCTCACACCTCCAGGGTTAGGGGTTTGAATTACACCCTGGATCTGTGTGTGTGGAGTTTGCACATTCACCTCATGTCTATATGGGCTTCTTCTGGGTGCGCAGTGAATTAGAGTCCCTAAATTTTGTGTGAGTGTGTGCCCTGTGATGAACTGGCATCCAGGATGCTCCCTGCCTAGATCCCATAATCTTTTTTATAGTTTAATCACATGTTAAATATTTAATTAAAAAAATCCTAGTGACACATCCAAAAAGAAGCCTGAATTAAACAGAAGTAAAAGATACTACAAGGTGACATCCAGCCAAAATTAGAAAAAAAAATCAAAGCGGGCAAATGGTGACGCTCAAAATCCAGCGAGCTGCATGGAGATCTGAGCGGGGAAACTTCCAGCAGCCGCCCTCTGCCAGCACCGGCGCCCTGGGCCTGCATGGAAACAGGAGCCTTCATTGAGAGCCATTGGCCCAGAAAGCAGAGCCCCCCCGGTCAGGTTTAGCGGCTGGCGGCTAAGCGGCTATGAGAGCCACACCGCGCGGCTCAGGCACCTTCCCCTTCCCGGCACCCACTGAGCGTGACCAAGCGTAGCATGGGAGAGCAACGCTCCAGCGGAGTGTAGCAGGACGTACTCGAAGAAGAAAATCTGCTGTGAAGACCTCCATCCGCCTTTTTACTTAATTTGCCATCTGAATTTGGTAAAGAGCAATTCTTATGTAAACATATTTTGTTATCTAGTATCTAGGTCCAGAACACTTAAAGACTGAGAAAAGTGACTCGTTGGCAAGTGCTGGACGTTCTTCATGTTCCGCACTGCACTTGTGGTATTTCCCATAATAAAAGTTGTTAACCCGTATTCCATTGACATGGCAATGAAGGTTTTTAAATCTTTGATAAGAAATTTTGCCACCTACTGCATCCTAACGATTACTTCTGCTCGTTTTCTGAGATTTGAATGATTTGTTCTACTAAAATTTTTGAATGAGCAAAAACATTGTCCCCTCTAGCCATATCTAGCAATGCAAGAATATGAAACTCCATATTCCAAAATCAAGAAGTGTTAATTAATTTTAAAAAGGAACAGTCACTCATGGTGTAGCTAAATGGCTAACAGGCTGGACTGGATCACTCAGGGACTCACAAAAGACCATTAAAAATTAATTAAGTGAAAGTAAACAGGTTACCCTGAGATTTTCTAGACCTATCACCCAAAAAAGATGGACTACCTGCCCCGGAATCCATTGATTATTGGATCCAGGGTATTAAAAAAATATATTCTCAGAAAGGTACTCTTCATCATTTCCAGTGATTACTCGGCTCAGCGTATGTGTGGAAATAGAGACTTTCTTAGCACGACGCCTCAATTGCAGGCCGTCTCCCTCCAGCTGTGAGTCAGCAAATTGGGGGTGTGACTGGAGAGCTGGAGAGTGTTGCTGGTACAACCCAGTCAGGTATTCCTAATAAGCTATTCGCTCACCACTTTATAACTAAACACTGTCACTTTTTTATTACTATGAGTGCCAGCCTTGTGTCATTTATTGTTTACTGTTATTGTTTATTGTTGTTTATAGGTTGTTTATAGTTTGTCAACTTATCGTTTTCATAACTTATGTGCTGTTTTGTTTTCTAATGCTCCTATTAGAAGGGAGCCAAACCATTTTTCATTGTATGTACAGTTGTGTTCTGACAACAGAGTTGTGATTCTGAAACTGATTTCCCCAAAACAAACAAACCATCCATCCATCTGTTCATCCGTTCATCCATCCCTCCCTCCATCCATACATCTTCCAACCACTTATCTTTTTTAAGGTAGTGGGAGCTCCTGGAATCTCTCCCAGTCAGCACTGGACACAAGACCAGAGGACTTTCTGGATGGGATACTCTTCCATCACCATGGAGACCCACAAAGTGATTTTTATAATTGGCTAATAGTATTTATAGTGCTGCAAATTAAACTTAATTTGGAAAAGTCACAACAAAAAAGTGCCAGAACATCAACCTGCTGCATCTATACAAATAACGTGAAAATAGACCCTGATTACAGTCATATAGTCCAATTAATAAAATGATACTACTGCTGTATTAACCACATTTTTATGGTCTTGCACGCCTTCACATTCACTTAAATTCTGTTAGAGTGAGACAACACAAGTAGATAACAGAAAACGGTAACAATGGACGACAGCGGCGCAAACCTGTGAAGTTATTACACTGCACGCATGTGCCACAGCCTCGCCTGCTGCCGGCCGACCCAAAATAAAACAACAATCTGTCAGTAATCTTAAAATGGACAAGTCTCCTGTGATCATTTAGCCTTCAGCTGCACGCCGGCTAAGTGCTACCGAATTTTGGTAAAACGCTAAATGTGTTAGCGATTTGGCCTCTGCCACTCAGAATCGGATTTCAGCTTAAAGTGTCTCACCTAATTAGATCCTTGTTGAGCTCACTGCTAGGTCTTCGCCCATGTGTGACTGGGCCAATGAAACAGTTCACAGGTTGTTCAGCGGCAATCATGGCTCACGCACCTGCACCGTTCTGCAGTCGTAATGGTGAGATCCATAATATATTTCTTATTTTATATTATATATTTTTAATGACCCACGGTGGACTGGTGTCACATACATGGTGTCCCCTTCCTGGTTCCAGCCCAGTGTCCCCTTGGGATAGGCACTGGGTTGCCATGGTGCTGTACTGGGAAAGCAGCCGTGGAAGATGAATGCTGGGATTACATATGTTTATATCTATAGCATTATACTTCAGTTAAACATTTATAGAGAAAACGAGGTCGAAATAATTGCTGTTTAAATGGAAACTGACACGAGGCCGACGATATCATTTGCCGACACGACCCACGATTAAGCTACCCTCCTGCAAACAGGAACCCAAGCTTAATACTGCAAAAACAATCTCACACATGATGACCTGCAGTCACATTATCTTCAAAAAACTCAACAAAAATGAAGTAAGAATAATATACTCTCGTCTAAAGTTCCATCCATTCATCTTCCAATCTCTTATACAGCACAGGGTCAGGAGAGGGATTGGAGTCTAACTCAGACTGTATAGAACCAATGGCAGGGTATGCCCTGGATGGGATACCAGCCCATAGCAGGGTACAGTGTCGGGGTGATTTTGAGAAGCTATTTCTCCTAAACCGCAAGTTTTAAGACTGCAGCAGGAAACTGGAGTGTGCAGGAAAACGTGCGTGACATGGGGAGAACATGCAAACTCCACACACCTGGAGGCATGAAGCAGCAACCAGCCGGAATGCCGCCTAATGTGAGTCTGACAGTGATAAGTACCTATTAGCCCAGGAAGGGCTGAAACAGACATGGTTATGTGAGTTTCCGCCTGGCGTAACTGCTTTGCCCTCTCAGCCATTAACCCCTGTGCGGTTGGTGGGAGGTGCGTATAGTGAGGCCCTGCTGGCCTCCGGGAGCAGAGACGATCGTCAATAACAATGGGGGGGGAGGTGGGGGGGTAACTGCGTGTGAACGGCAGGTACAGGGCCACGGGGGCGCCGTGCCACTTGGCTGCTGGCATCGCCGAACCAGAGCGTCCTGTCAATTTGGGGCTTTCTGAGAAGCAGACACATTACACCCTTATCTGAGTGGCTGGCAAGCGACAGGGTCACTTCCAGAAACACTGGGGGTGGTGTGCGGAGAGGAGGGAAGATGGTTAACGGGTCCGGCAGTGCGTCAGAGCCCCATGTCCACTGGCCCCTGAGGGATGCCCCCCCATCCAAAGGATTGATTTACAACTTGCCCTGGGGTCCTACTTTATGGTTTCAGGAAGAGATGGAATCAGAAATGCACAGCGGCATCTCTCCGGACCCGCTAATCGCGATGGATTTGGAATGAGGAGTATAGAGCTGTCTCAAGCAGGCAATGTTAAGAATGCGGCTACCTCACATCTGCACGTTTGTGGGGGTTTGTAGGGACATATATGTGAGCGTGTATGAATATTCCACATGTTTTTTACTTACGGTTTCCATTATGGCAAAAAGGAAAGTAGAGGAGCGGTCAGATAAATACTACTTCATTGGACGTGACGTTAAACAAATGTCATCATCAAAATGTTTTTGTTTATGAATGAAATGAATTTGTAAGAACAGTATGAGTTTTATGGCATGAAGTTATGATTCTCTCAGCTTATCAGCAATTCACAATTTTGTGGTTCACACTTATTGACGTTTTTCCAGCTGCATATACAAAAATTTGTTTTCTTTTTCAAAGAAGCTTCTCCCGAAATGTGACACGAAGCTCATTGTCTTCAGCGTCTTCTCATGCTGCCTTCAGAAGATAAATGACATGCTGACTCATCTGCTGAGGCCCCTGCATTGTTTGGGGTCTCTGGCAGGATGAATGTTAAAAGCGTGTGGTTCTTCCTTAAACGTCAGCGCCGGGGCTTTGCTGATGGATTCTCACTGTGAGCCGTTCGCTTTTTTTCACGTGGCTTTTTATTATTGATCTCAGTATGGGCACCACACCCACAGAGGTCTGTTTGCCCACAGTCTGGCCAAAACAGTGAGGTGTGTCAGTCACAGGAGCCAGGTGTGCGGTCAGAGAGGCCAGCCTGGTGAGCCGTAGCAAAGTGCGAATTAGCCATTCAGGCAGGTGGGAAAGCAGTGCGGATCGCCAGCCGCAGCCAGACACGGGACAAATACAAAGGTGTATAGGCAAGCTGTCACACTGCCATTCCAGGCCATTAAAAGAAACCCTTCAAGAAAGGCCACATTTTGGCAAAAGTCAAAACCGTAACATTCCCTTTAAAGATGTTGTTTACCTTAAAACTGCTTGTTTGAAAAAGAAAGTTCATGTACTTCATCAGTATTAAAGGAATCTTTTACTTCTATACACATATACATATATACAGTACATATATATATATACACACACACACACACACACACACACATATCTATGTGGGGACTCTCCCTTCATTTTTATGGGCATGACCCTAATCTGAACAATAACAACCTTAACCCCTACTCAGCCCTAACCTTAACCATAAGTGAGTAAACAAAATACAAGACGTTTGGCATTTTTAGTTTTTCCAATTGCCTTCATAGATGTTCTATAAATTGAGTTTCCCCTTGGAGTGACTAGTCAAACAGGTCAAAAGGTATAAATAACAGGTCTTTATCACATCGTAGGGACATGACCATACTCACACACACACACCCACAAACTCAATTACCCAACTCATATTCAGTACTGGAAATGTCACTGATCTAAAACAAAAGTAAATACATTTTGGATGCATTTGATAAGATGCCTTGTCTTCAGATGGCAGGTGCTGGAGAAATATGACTCAATTTGCAGCATATTCACATATAAATCACTGAGTCAGTCTGGAATGTGGTTTCTGATATTGCCGCAAACTCCTTACCTGTAAGTTGACTGCAAGCTGCTAACCAGGTTCAGGCTGCAGGCAAACCGGGATCGAGGAGCCGGGTCACTGAACATCAACAGGTAGAAAGGGGAGGGCCAGCCTGCCATTGTCAGAGGCATCATTTAGCCTTCAGATTATTAATAGTCACTGTATTGATGGGGTGGCATTATGGGAAAATTATTGTTTTGCTTGGATTTTTAGAACAGACATGTTAAGTATGAGGTTAAACTTATTGAACCTGTAATTACGATGTTGATAGCAATATGAAAGCATAGCAACTGACTATTCCTAGAGTAATTAGGAAGACGCCGCCAACTGCACAAACGTTCGAAAATTTGTTTGCTTTGCTTTGCAAAATATGTTCCTCATAAAGGGTTTTCATGAGAATGTGAGGTCGCGACTGACGCCATTGTAATGGATATTTGAAAGAAGGATGGCCCTTTCAAAGACCAATCCAAATCCTTTTGTTTGGACACCCAGAGGGAAATGGCTCACCGCAGATAACATAATTCAGATCGCTTCTTGTCTGTCATTTACGTGGGCCATGTTGGATTTAGTCATCATTGTCTGCTATTGTAGGAGTCTGTTTGCCACTGGCCCGCCTGTAAGGCGGGACACCTCCCCAAAGTTCTGTGGTCATCAGCATCCAGGGGAGTTCCTGGGAGGCTCCGAACAGAGTGGGAACCAGGCACAGTGGCGTGCAGGCTTGCTACAGGAACTCTGTTACATAATAGGCCGCATTGAAACCAGTGGCTAGCAAGAGGAACACTTTCAAAACGTAAGCCTCCTTCAAATGGCAGACGGGGTCTGTTCAAACCCAGGACCCAAAACTGCCTTTGATCCACCTGCATGGACGTTAAAGGGCCATCAAAGGCCAAGATCAATGTTAGCCTTGTTAAAGTTAAACCAAACAACCCCCGAGCACGCTCTATACCATTACTGCGATTCTGCAGCGCTTTGAAAAGGCAACTGTGAGAGAATTACCTGAGTGAACGGGATGAATGTGTATTTAACTTGACAGTATAAGACACACCACCTTTGTGATGTCCTGTGGGAAGTGGTAACAGTGAATTGTGCGCCGAGTGCTTTGTGACGCCAACAATTGCCTCTGTTTTGTAGCAAGATTTTTTGATGTTTACAACTGTCTTCTGGGTTAACAAGCATAAACACGTTCCCCCCCCCCCCCCAGTTAAAATGAGTGCAGAGGTGAGTCACACTAAACCTCATGACACCTTAATGTTTCCTTTTATGCTGTCTGCTTTAATATATTCAAATCATGGACTGTAATTAGGCCCAGCGCATGTAAAGAGGGATTTGTTTGAAATAGAAATTTATTTTAGTCATAGTAGTAGTTCTACTATTGGTAGTTTCTTAGAAACGTACACCAGGACACATTGATATTGATTATTTTTAGTACATTTCTTTTCTTTATTCTAGAACTGAAGTAGGACTGTGCAATGATTACCTTCTTACCTTCTTACTTTGCTGAGAATTTCTGTCCAGAGTACACAGTAAATGGGTAGATGAGTAGTAACTACAGATTCATTTAGAAAATACTATCGTCAAAGGCATCAGTAGAATGCCTTCTGGCAAATGTCATGCCATTTTGCCCAGTAACAACCAATGGGAAACCTTTTTGCTGATCAACTAATGGGATGCCTTTTTACTGATCAGCCAATTAAGGTTTCTTTTCAATTCTGGCCTTGAGGTTCCATCTAGAAACCTCCCATCTCCCCTGTTAATATTTGTCTAGCCTCCACTCATTTGTTGTTTTTTTTTATAATAAAATCTGCTGAATACAGAATAGTTTAACGGCAGCTTCAGGGCCGGCATGTAGGTAGCTGTCTCTCCAGGCCATATCCCTTTGGTAGCTGTCTCTCCAGGCCATATCCCTTTGTTCCCTCCAGTCTAGTGAATGGCTTGAGGCTCCAGTCAGGAGTGCTGCCTTGATAGACTCGAGGGCCCTGTCCCATTCCCATAGGCGGCTCCATTTGACAGATCCTGGAATGTAGTGTTGGGGGGAGACTGATGGGCTTGGGGGTGGGGGGGGGATCCTTCGACCCTGTGCCATCCAGTTCAGCACAGTCTACTGGTGTGAGGACTGATTCCACGCAGGCTTTTTACTGGGCTTTTAGTGTTACAGGTGTGTGTGTATGTGTGTGTGTGTGTGCATGTGTGTGGTTTTTTATATGTAACATTGTGGGGACCCAATGATTTAAGACTCATAGTTACAGTTATGCCCATGGAAGAGAATAAAGTGCCCCTGCACAAATGTGTGTGTGTGTGTGTGTGTGTGTGTGTGTGTGTGTGTGTGTGTCGTGGAGACTGCTGAGATGTGGAATGATGGCCATAAATCAAGCAGTCAGTTACAAAGGATAAATATTGACCCTCACTCAACAGCAGTGTAGTCTGTTTATCCAACAGGTAATGGACATCAAAGGCAGAGCATTCAGCGTTATTCTCGCCGCCAATGCTGACATTCTGCTCGCATGCTCCAGCACATCGGCGCGGCCCCAGCCGAGATAAAGTCTGACATTATCTTGGAACTAAGTCACTTCTGCTTTCACTCGCCCTTCAGAAAATCTCCTCATTGATCTGGGAGAGATGAGTGACTCACTTAAAGGTTAAGTCGAGCCACGTTTTTAAGCTTGCCCCCGAACTACGTAGGCCACGGCTTCTTATCTTGGCCTCAGTGACAAGCAAGCTGTTACCTTGTCATGCTGACTCCACACAAAGGCTTCGTTATGAAAATATTTTGCGTTATTTACAGTCAGGATTCCTGTCAGGCTACTACAGAAATCTTTTCACTCTTTCCTAGAGGTGAAAGTCTATCTGATAAGCCTCCTCTGGATCATGACTGGAACGGAATACAGTGTAATATTTTCCAAACAGCAACATAGCTGCTTTAGATCTAGATCTTATGTTACCCTGGGCCATTTAAGTGTTCAACAAATTCTGCAAACTTCTCTGCGCGTAACTGCTGCTAGAGGTTAGTTAATCTTGCAACCCTTCACTGGGCTTGTAACGTGAGTAGCTGAAAGCTTCAGCCAAAACGAAAATTACCGGCGAGCAAAACAAACTCGGTGTCTGACAAGGATTTGTTTTCGGGGGGGTCTTAAATCATGAGCTTGAGGTCGTCCGCACGCCGCGTCAAGCCTGTTATTAAGCCGCGCGCTTAGCTCGCTGCCTTTACTCACCTGGTGTGATACCGATCTCAAACATCAGATAATGAGTTCGCTGGGGTCTTTGTCGAGGAGTGTTTTATGGAGACTGGTGTGGTCACATATCTTATCAGATCAAGGTGGGAGACAGAGGAGCTGAGCAGTACAGCGCCACTCGCGCTGGCGAGGGTTAATGCATCCCGGCCCCTGTCGCCCAGAGCAGAATTCACCTTTGAAGAGCACCAGACTGTTCAAAACAAACTTAAGGTGGGGGGGGGGGGGTGTAACTACCCGACCCCCTGATGCAGTTTTCTTTTAAATAAACACGAGTGGTTTGCCAGAGTTCACCAGTAGATTGTTTCCCCGTGAGACACATCAGTATACCCCCCCCACCCCACCCCCATGGAGTGCGGCTTAGGGTTAAGTGGGGGGGGGCAAAACAGGGGGGGGGAAAATGGAAAAAGAGAGGGAGAAAGGAAGCGAGTGACCCAAACCAGTGAGGACGGACTTATCTACCGCGGCTTAATTAGGCATGACGGCCCGGGTGTGAACAGATTCCCATCATTACAAGCTTGAGAGGTCCATTAGAATCGATGCTGTTCTGGTTAGACGCTTTGTCTGCTGGGTAGCGGTCGGCCACAACTGTATATGGTTACAGCGCCACGGAGGCCGCGCTGGGGGCCCCCGCAGCCTCGCTGACACCCCCGGTAATGGAGCTGACGCCACATTACGAGGAGGAGAGTGCAGTGATGGATGCGGAAGGGTGCGAAGGTCCTCGGAGGGTATCGCACCGGGAACTCGCGGCCGGTAAACCGGTGGAATTACTGAACGCGTTCCTGCCATGCGTCAATACGGACCCGGCCCGCCCAATCGGCTCATTGATTTGTTGTGCTCTCTGGGGTGGGGTGTATATGCAGCACTCACACCACCGCCCAACCACCTTCCCCCCCCACCCCGGACAGAGATTGTTGTGGGAAAGCCAATTGGAGCCGTAATGGCATGACTTGATATTCCTGCATTAGCTGTTCCGTTTGCTGGCAGGTCCGGGGGGCTGAGGGGCTGGTCAGCTCATGCATGGCAGCTCCGGCCTGCTTTCAGTCTGTTGTAAGCCTTTCATTCTTTGGCCCCTAGCAAGAGCACAAACCTGGCAGATATGAAGGTTTTTTTTGGAGATAACTGCAGAAGTGCTCCAGGGGCGTGGTGTAAATGGCCTGACCCTGCGTTCACACCCAAGGCTTCACTCTCAGCTGTATATGCATGTGGGTGTGTGTCTCAAAGGAGAGCATGATGGGATATGCAGAAAAAAAGCATTTCAGTGTACATGTGCTCGTACTTGTGCAAATGGCAAATATAGCATCATTTTATTTCAGGAAGGAAGCTTCCCTCAACCCCACTCTCTAGAAAATCTTAACCATAGGCACAGTGCAGTGCTCTGCTCTGCTATTGGTGCCCAGAGACAGGCCACGCCCATCGTCACATGACGTCGTCCATTAGGAGCGGCCCGCAACAGCCGCGGCAGAGATAGACTGGCAGGTCTGATGCTCATGTTGCCAAGAAGCTGAAGGGTTAAGACCTGTTGATTATTTAATGGCCCTTAATGACGCCGTCCAGGGCCGCTGAAGCCCTCAGGCTGCTCTACAATCCACGGGGGAAGCAGAGACGCCGTCAGGAACATGCCACATGTTGTTCACGCAGACATGACACACTCCCTGTCACACGGAGGTGGGGGCGGAGCTCTCACTTCCTCTGCTCTGTGTGACTCTTCCTTGGTGGGGAATCCTCCACTTTTGCCCAGCTTTGCCAGACATCTCCCCTTCATCTTGGTCACTGTACCTGAGCAGCACTAGTTTGAGTTGAGGGTAAATCTCCTCACACGTAGGAACCAGCAGTCATAAATATCTCCCTGCAACCCAGCATAAACGGTTGGAAGATGAATGGATGGATTTTCGTTTCCATTTTCAGGGAACATAATTTGTGATCAGAATAAAGTAGCTCGTTATGATTAATCTCAGCAACAACAACAACAACAACAATAATAATAATGTATCTCGATTGAATCTCGATTCATGAACTGTGTGTTAGCATTGATTGATACAGGATAAATTAGTATAATGATAAAAAAAAAATCTAATGTTTTGCAGTTGTATTTTGGGCCTAATTTGCCTTGGAACAGATAATTTCTTCTGGTTTTGCATTTACTAAGTGAATAGTGCCTGAATATGTTTCAATTCTAGAATGGGTTTGAAAGGAATTATGCAGATGTAAGTAATTAAATGACAAAATGTAGATACATGGGGATAATATCATAATTATAAAAGCATGATACATTTTTTCTGTGCTTCCGGCTGAAGGCAAAGGACTGTTTTATGTTTATACAAGACATCTTTCTTTTGAAATAAAAATTTAAATAGTCCGTATTATACGTGGTCTACGGTCCATTCAGATAGTGGCGTCCTTTCATCTTTGAAGGTTATCCTGTAGGGGGCGACAGTTAAACTGCACATTTGCTAATTTCATACATTTTTGG
Source organism: Cyphomyrus plagiostoma (assembly GCA_019775915.2). Lineage (NCBI taxonomy): Eukaryota > Metazoa > Chordata > Actinopteri > Osteoglossiformes > Mormyridae > Cyphomyrus > Cyphomyrus plagiostoma. Next base: position 3,971,117 of record JABFEA020000119.1, on the reverse strand, counting down.
AGGCTCACCTTGAATTCCTTCATGGGCACTTGCTGCCGTATTATCTTCCCTAGCCAGGACTCTCCCTTTTATTGACTGCTCCACTGGACCAAAACATTATCCCTATGAGAATAGGACTCCAAAGGAAACCTTGCAAGATTTTCTGCAGATTGTAGGTTATTCGTCATCCTAACAAATCCATTTCAGAACTGATCTTAACTATCCATTGAAACCATCGGGTATGAAATAGTTATTAAATTATTTTTGCTTCCTTGTAATAAATGGTTTATTACTTCATTAAAATGAATCCAGACTGGAAGTATTATATCTAATTTGTGGAATTCTTGTTGCAATAAATAAATTTCTTTATTTTGAGATTTAGACACAATGAGATTTAGAATGCTTTATCTTGTATTCTGTCATTTTATGAAGATGTATGGACCCTGGGAGCAAACACAATCACTGAAGTTATTATTAGTTTCATGTCTGTGTTTTTAATGTTTATTAAGGATGTTCTGAGACATACAGACCAGACTGCTGAGGTACATTTCTGGATCCATGAAACAGAAGGCAATGGTACCCAGTTTTGTTATGAAACCAACAGTGCTTAATTCTGTAAAAATATTACAAATGTATTGGTTTTATAACAAAAACATTGACTTTATTCATTTGTTTGCAAAAAAATCACATTAGAAACGATCAGTAGGTTTAAGTAAAAATTCAAGTAGTAATAAATTATTTGTAATAAATAGTAATAATTTGTAGTAATAAATTGAAACTCAAACTATAGTTATAAAAGAGCTGTTCCGAGTTAAAATATCATTGACAAACAGGATGACTGGGTATTTTTCCATTAAAATAAAAATAAAATAAAATAAAGCATCAGACATTGTCTAGTGTCCCTTTGGAGGCAATAACTGCGATTAAAAACAAAATAGCAACAACAGAAAGTTGAAAGAGACAGTCAAAAAAATTCTGAAAATGTCTGTGTGGAAGATATGTGTGAGTATTTTAAAATTTACTTGTCAATGGACTATTGTTAGGAAACCTTTAAATTTATAATATTTATGCAGAATTAAGCAAGCTTCCAAAGACTTTCTGTGAGCCCAGTACATGTTACTGATCCTGTTATTTTCAAAAATGACAAAACAACCCTGGAGAGCTGAACATCACTGAACATCTTCCACCCTGAAAATGGCATCTTCCATAATACTCTACTTCGCTTTAAAAGGAGAGACATCTCTAGTGCATTTGAATTAGCCGCTGCGTGCTATTGTCAGTCGCCCCACTATTCCACATAATGTCATCCGACCTGCGAATACAGTATTAAAGATTTAAGACTGACAGGCCTACGGAAGAGATGGCAGCTTCCATTGCCGTCAAAAAAAAATGGTTTCAGCTGGGTTAATACCTTGCAGATTGCCATCCCAGGAGCCTGTTTGGTGCCCCCTCCCTCGGGTCCATGGCGTCTGAGGTCCGAGCGGTCCCTCAAATTAGTTTTGACAAATCCGGCACGGCCTACGTCAACCCAGCTCACTGCAAACACGCCAAATGAGTGACACCCCACGGCCCCAAAGCCCGAGATCCCAATCAACGAGGATTTTGGGAAAATGGCTTCCAGAGTTCTGCCAGAGGAGCGGCTCACATCTTGAGAACATCCAGAGGTCAGACCAAATCGTCGGGTCTGGGGCCTTTCCTGTTCTGCATCTCCTGCTCTCAAAGGAAGACAAAGGTCTCGCCTAAACAAACAGGGGCTCCCAGGACACGTGTGTCTCTGGCGGCACACGTCCGATTGGGGGCCATTAGCCAGCGTTTTCAAGTTCCAGGAAGCGGAATGGAAAGCCAGTTATTTTAGCGAAGTGGGTCAAGATAAAAAGAACGTTTCGCAGGAAAAATTGGGGTAATTTAAAAAAAAAATCCTCTGACACACTTTTGACAGTCTTCTGAATCCAAATGGCAGGCGGAGTGTCAGGCTACATTCTCTTAAAGCTGAATTAGATTAGTATCAAAGTCTTAATAGAAAAAAAAATCAGCATGGGAAAACTGTAATCTATGCGTGGACCGTAACTGTTATCCTAAGCTGTCTTACCGAATTTGAGTCTTAAAGAGATATACTGAGTACAGAGACATCTATTATAAGCCAGGTAAGAGCATCTGCGGGATGGATAGATATGGAAAGATACTTTTCTTGATGGTCACAGAAGTTATTTCATTTAGCTATCCTTACATAAACCGCTACATGTATTCATTCCAGTATAATAGCAAAAGTTAAACCATTTTTATCTCTATGTGTTGCCTTGTATGCATGTTTCATATACTGATACCAGAGAGAGTAAAGCCTGGAATTCACTAAATTGTCACACATTTAATATCACAGAGCCACTCAGTGCATAACAAGACGTCAAGGGTCCCGTGACTGCGCTGTGGGTCGGGTACGATGCCGCATACAGGCAAACGCTCATGCCGCTCAGAGCGCAGAGGGCAAACCTTCGAAGGCCCCCAGTGTGGCGGCCTGCCTTGCTGGGGAAGTGACCTTGGTAAGAATCGCGAGCATTCCCTCCGTACAAAGGACAGGCGGTGATGAAGAAAACAGAGCAGGATCCTCTCCTCTGCCAAAGGCCCGGTAGCAGGGGCTTCTGGGAATTTTGGGCCCGTGGGCTCGGACCCCTGGGATGTCATCACACAAAGCTTTAGCAGCCATGGGTCATACATACTGCTGCACAAGATAGAGATTGGATATTCCACAAGGAGGCTGCCTCAAAACAAACAACCATGCCACAGAACCTGAGGTATGTTTAAAGTAAATGTTTAGCGAACTTTATTAAACGAAGTATCCAGCTTTATGTCACACCTGGGGCTCTCTGCTGGTTTAGCTCACATATGCTTTGATCCTAAATTCCACTATAGAAGTTGACAACTGGGGAGGGGTAGCGACAGTAGAAGTTGTGAATGGGGGGGGTTGAGGAGGGATTTAATGGCGATTAATTTTTTTTATTGCACTATCTGTCATCTTGCAACCCACTTTTGGGTTGTGAGCCGCCAGCTGGGAAGCACCATTCTAAGCTAGTGAATATCTAGACTGCATTAGCTCCGCACCATATCCTGTGGAAATGATGTATTAAGTGTTGATCGCAAACACTCTCCTGCTCAAATTGTGTGGTCTTTTCATCTTCATCCCTTGTCCTGTGAGACGCACTTCTCCTTGGATCCCAGCGAGGCGCACACGAGAAACCTCACTTACATCATCGATGGGAATGGCTCTGTGGCTTAGTGCAGGGCCGCTCTGGTGTGCCTGTCCGCTTTGCAAATGGAAAAACAGGCTGAAGACGCCACAGGACCCACGAGCCGCGGAAAGGCGCAGACCGCAGAATCAGGGCTCCAGCAGACACTGACCCCCTGAAGTTTGTCCCTGAGGCTCATGCCACTTTGATCTTGGGGATCTAGGAGTCATTCGAGGACCCGTCGAAAAATGTGCCTTTTCCCCACCCCTCGATCTGACACAGTGGAAGGGGTCTCTCTCGCTTCCTGACTGTTTTGGTTTTGTAGGGATCCCAGTGCCCTCGATCTAATCATGACATCATCCCAAGCTGAATAGTTTAAAGATGTTAACAGACTACTCCTTGCTTCCTCGATCTCCAAGCTTCTAAATTAGTTCTTCCTTCCCTCATCGTCGCTGTGGAGTGGATGGAGCTAGCTAATTTCCTCTGCTTTCAATACCCTCGGGGTCCCAGAGGGACCCTGTAGCCGGAGAGCGAGAGTACACACTGAAATAATGTCTCTGTAATGACCCCAAGCGTGGCGTAAAAGCTGGCACTCGGTGGGGCTGGAAATGCACTTGGCTTTGGAACGGCCCTTCACTTGTCACCTTACGTTTCGGACAAGAGGTGACTGGACAGTGACGAGTGCTGCGGCTCCCTAACATGATCAAAGGCTTTCTGCCCGTGGGGGGTGCTGTAAGAGGCGGGGTCGTGATTTTTATGATTGTCCACAGCATTCAAAATCCCCAGCTCCATCAACCCTGTCGTAATTTATTAGAAGGCAGCATACTCACATAAATATTTGCAGGACACTCACACGACATTCAGATGCTTAGTCGGTGCTTTTGTCCAGAGAATTTTACACATTGATACAACCGGATATTATGGTAATAGATCAGTTCAGGTTGAGTCACTGCTCAAAGAACTTTCATCCAAGGCCTAAGCCTAGCAGGCAGTCAGTGTCATTCATCACTGCAGTACCTGTGTTTATATAATTTGTCACTTGTTTCAGAATGGAAATTTTCACAACTTTTGTGTAGAACTGCTTGAAATACATACGTTATATAGTGTTATATAATGTTAACTCCCACTGAGCATTAACCAAACCTAGAGTTTAAACCTCTGTGTACCAGTCAGTACCCAAATCCAGCATCCATCTTGGGACGGTGACCCCACTGGTCAAGTCCCACCCCCCCGTCTCCATTGGAAACATGGCAGAATCCCACTCTGCGTGTCAGACCATTCAATGGAATTCCGTGAAATGCAACTCATTGAAATTACGGAATTTGGGCCAAAAATGCACATGTTTCCCATAAAATAATCATACACAGGCCTTTTGTATGACAGGACTCTTTTAGCAAAGAGACTTTGGAGTATTGTCTGGATTATGTCACAAAAGTAACAAATACAATCTTTCATAGCAGGTTTGAAAAACACAAACACCAGCGATGAATGTACGAGATGCGATTTCGCTTCATTGGTTCATGCTGTCTTAATTAATCTGGGTATAACTCTGGAGACACTTATTTCATTTGAACCATTCATGTCAAGATTGCAGCAACTGACCAACAATAACAGGAACTAATTTAGAAGTATTTTATAAAATTAGAAACCCTGAAAAAAATAACTGTTATAAACAAAGCACATGTATTAATAAATATATTATGACTGGTTTATAAATTTACTATATATGTTGCACGGAGTAACCAAAATCAAATAAACTGCATATATATTTTTATTATTATAGGAAGATATCTGAATTTGTGTTAATGAAATTAAATAATCTTTCATCAAATAAGTATCTACCAGTAGCTATGTAGTACATTGTACTTTGCAAAATAAAGGAAAAAGTCATTTTTCATTATTGTTAGTTAGCGGACAAAAAAATAGGTAGAGTTTGGCACTAGTGTATTTACATGTATTTGAGCGTGCGAGCGGGTATGTATTTCTGGGAAAGAGGGGAAAAAATAGTCACCAGGAATTTATATCTTTATAGCCTGCTGTTCACAGAGCCTGTCCAGAGACAGCTGGGCGCCTTCTACAGTTAAGATCACAGGTCTTGATAACCTAGGCCTTGATTTATGGACAGTGCGGGCTTTCGCAACACGGTCTAATGAGCGAGACCAAAGTGTCAACATGTTTATTGAATACCCAGAACCATCTGTGACCTGCGCGGGCGACATTTATCATAATATCTCCGTTTCCGCGTGGGACGCCCAGCTCCCCGCCGTAATGGGCCCCTCGTCAGCTTCTCCTTTGGTCTGACTGGCTGTGCTTTAAAACCTCACCGCGGTGATTCTCCGCACTTAATTGTGCCCACTTCAGAGGTCCCTCTCTCTCGCTCCCTTTTTGTTTTTAAGAGTGCCCTTTATTCTTCTGATGTCTGGGCCCGCTGAGTAATGCGAGGGGTGATTTACACGGTGGAAAACCG
>JABFEA020000119.1:3931301-3946276 GCA_019775915.2 Cyphomyrus plagiostoma | reverse complement strand
TATATACACACACACACACACACACACACACGTTTTATTGGAAAGCGCGCAGTGCATTTCTGTTGTAAACAACATACAGAGTTTGCGTGGTGTTAATATATATTTCATAAACATAGATAATGTGCTTAATACAGCTCCCTGTGGTTTGAGGGATGTCTTACAATAAGGAGCAATAACATTAAGGGCAATATGGATCAACTTGCGTATATGTCTCCCGGAAAAATTTTCATCGGGCTAAAAAATATAAAAACCGCAGTAGCATTTAAACTCACCACTTTACGGATCTTTAGAAAGTAATATTCTGTTAATTGTAGTGTGTTGTAGGGGGAGAGAAAAAAAAGTTTTTTGCCAATTGCTGCGATTCACAACAAAACTTGTAGCCCAGGGAAATACTGTTAAGATGTCTAATAGACCTATTTTACTGTTCAAATGTCTCAAAAATAAAAGACAAATATATTTCGATATAGTAGCCTATATCTATTAAAATGTACGATTAATAGGGTGTTATCCACCTCTGTACTATCGATTTACGGGTTTGCTTACATCCTAATTAAGAGAAATAACAAAAGTTATTTAAAAATGTAATGCCGTTTAAAACAAAGCGGTTTTTTTACTTTTCATGAAATTTGATAAAATGGTATTTATGCGACGGTTACTGCTTGTTTCACATGCTTTGTGGCCGATTTTATTGGCCCGAATTTGATTCTTTTCGATTGAATATGTATTTAAAAGCTTAAAACCCCGCCGCACGCGTCTGCCCTCGGGGTCACGCGGCAGATTGATAATACACGTCATGCTACACGATGTGTATTTTCCCACTTACTGCTGGGTCGAGAAGCGAACATGTGCAAATGTTTAAAGGAAGGAGCTCTCAGTCTTCCTTTGTAGGAGGACCAACTGACAGCTGGAAACATCTGCTGCATAAAAATAGTGACTGATGACAAAATTATAGGCAACGCGAGGAGTCACTGGCTTTGAAAACGAGAGTAATGTGAAGGTAAAAGGTTCAGCGCCGGGTTTCGCCTCTCGGCATGTCCACAGCAAGAGGTCTCCTGATGTCGGGGGCCGGCCCCTCCTGTGTGCCTGAACCTGTCGTCTGTGGCCCTGAGAAGTCTGTGCTAAATCAGGAGGCTGCAAATACTCTGCTGTACGGCTGCTGTGTCGTCGAATCGGCCAATAACAGTGTCAGTCCCTCTTTTATTTTTTTCTCTAGCTTGTTCACCCGGCTTGCCTCCAAAAATAGATACGCCGGCAAAGATCGCTCTGTTTGTTTGTTTGATTTAGGGTCTTACATGAAAACACTTTAACACGGACTGATGTGGACTGGTTAAAAACAACCAAAAAAACTTGTTATGAAACGAATATTTTCATTGGCAAGGTTTTCCAAACAGGAAAAGACTCGCACCAGGTGGGCTGAATTCTCCAGATCGGCTATGTTTTAGGTATTATGATCATTAGACGGCCAATCTTAATTAGCATGTAGTTTGATGACGTTACACGATAGCGCAGAAAAACCAAAATGTTTAATTTCTAAGCATTATAGATTGCCCGCCTTTTCTCAGTCGTACAGCTGCAGTTTTGTGTAGAGATGCGTGAATGTAATGTAGCCTACGTTCACGGTATATTTTAGATTTCTATTAGCAATGGTCATACAGGATCGATCAATTTCTGAAATATAATATAAATGAAGTTCTAACAATGGGATCAACAGCTTTTCACGTTTAGAAGTCATTTTCATTATAACAGCGTGGATTCAGGACTCCTGGTGCGACTGAAATGTTGGTCAACATCCTCCCCTTGTGGGAAAACACGGCACTGTGAGCGAGTCCTGGTTCGGGCTGTGAAAACAGCTGTTCGTGCTTTACGAGCATTCGTGAAATATGCTTTTTTGTATTGACGTATCCTATTCGGCACAGATCAATGAAATGTTGAACGTTATTATTTTACAATACTAACATATAAAAATTAAAGACTCATGGATAACTTGGAGGTCAGTTTTATTTGTCCGCAGACATCCATGTAGTTAAAACCCAAATCAGGTTATGCCTCAAGAGGTTGGATAAATGTCATCCCCAAACACAGATGCTCAGGTGAGTCGTGTCCGATGGTGCCCGTGGTGTCGCTCTAGCTTAACGTGGAAAATATTCCAGAGCTCACCATTATCACCATCCCCATCACAGAACACCTTATATACTGTTCCTACTCAGTTCACGTAAATATATTTTCTAGTATAATCTCCCCAAACCCCGTTGAAATACAACACTGTTCTTAGAAACACAATATTCATTAAAAAGATTGACTCGCACCGCAAAGTTACTTCATGTGCCTGAATATGTTTTAGATTTCTACAGATATGAGATACTTCAGGCTTTTCACTTCAAATGTTTAAGGTCACGTCATTAAAATATAGGACTTATCAGTTCGTAAGGAGCGGCGCGTTAAGTACCTTATAAGAGATGAAACGCGATGCCACTACGCGATGTCAACACTGACCACACGCATGCACACGTACGCGCACTCCCGGGGCCATCTGTTTGTTTTCACAACACCTCCGTTTCTCCAGAGGCAGACAGTCGGCTCCCAGCATTCCTGCCCGTGAACAAAGCGGCCCGACAGCTCGTACATCATAACCGCTGGCAGCGTCGCTCTAATCTCTGCGTAATGTGATACGCCGCGGCGGTTCCGTGAGAAGCCCACTATGCTCATCAACGGGCCTGAATCGCTGAGGGCAACGTACAGGCAGAAGGAGCTGGTGCAATTTATTATTGTTGTTGTTGTTGTTGTGCGTCTTTTGCCTTTGAGGACAGTCGGAGTTGTTTTCAGCATACGATTAATTATTGTGTCTGAATGGCTTCAATCTTGATTCATTTACACGGGCGAGCCCCTGGTAATATGCGTAACAGGTCAACAAAAACAAGCAACTTCACCATGGTATCTGCCTTGGTGACTCACCTAACCCTCGACTATTATCACTTTAATTATTCGTTTTATTTTATTTTATTTGTTTAGCAGAAGCTTTTAGGCAAAGTTTTTTTTTCCAAGAAAGCAGAGCTCAGACTGTCCCTGGGGCAATTGGGGATTAAGGGCCATGCTCAGAGGTCTGACAGTGAAGTCACTCTATTGCCCCCAAGATTTGAACCTATGACATTCTCACACAGCATCTTGACTTGAATTCTGTTTTTCCTCTCGCAATTCAAAGGGTTGTTCGTACACCCGCAGTGTACGCCATTTTCCTTGAACGCATTCTTCCTGAGTGCTTCTCAATTAGCACAAGACTCCACTGTCACCCTCTGGCCCTACAGCCCCTGAACAACTAAGGCCTGCCCATGACCTTCTGTACTCGCTACCAAGCCCCCAGGGCCTTTTTAGCCACGACAAACACAGCGCGCTACTTCACAACCCCATGGAGACGCCTAACTACGGCTCCTCACCTACCAGCTAAGCTTACCATATCTCCACACGCTGGTCAGATGTGGACACATCTTCCTAATACTTGGATGTAGCCACAGCGAGCTGTTCCACTTCTGTCAGGGACAGACAAGCTCGGCGTCCGTGTCTCTAAGACATTCACAGAAGTCCTTTCTGTGGTCGATGTGCTTCTCTTTGTTTAAGTAATAAAAGTGTCATTCCTAACAAATTTGTGGTGCAGGGGAGCCATCGTCACAAATATAGTCAGACATTTTCTCCCATATACAGTGTATGTATACAGAAATATATTTTATAGAGTCCCACATAGGCTGATCTTTAAGATCTTTGAAGTCGACAAGTGCTTTCATCTTCCCGGCCCGTGTTTACTTTGACTGGAGTGTTAATTGGGGTTTTCTTGGGGCCCCAAGGAGGCTGGACCCTCTGAGGGCGATAGAGCAGGACCAGGAGGGAGATTTACAGGAAGGCACCCGACGGCCCGGCGCTCTCCCACATTCCGAGACTGACGTTCGGTTTGCCAGAGCCAGAGACGCTTGCCAGGAGGCACAGGGTTCAAGCAGAGCATGCTGGCAGGCCACTGGAGGGTTACCTGCTCAGGCGGCGCTGGCTGTCAAGTCAAGTCAAATTTTATTTATAGAGCACAGGTTTAACACAACCGCAGTTGATCCAAAGTGCTTTACAATAGAAATAAACAACAAAAGGTAAAACAAATATAAAAAGAATTAAAAAGAAAATTCATAACACGACAATTTAACAAATTATGCAAAATACATGCACAACATCACCCATATGCTAATGAGTAAAAATATGTTTTTAAGCTCGATTGAAAAACGTCCAATGATGTAGAAGCTCTGATGTGCAATGGTAACCTATTCCAGAGTTTTGGGGCAACTACTGAAAAAGCCCGATCACCCTTCGTTTTACAACGTGAACAGGGGACGGATAATAGTAATTGATCATTAGATCTTAGAGACCTAGAAGCTGTCTGACCACTAGCTGCCTCTTGGTAACTGCCATGGCGCTTGGTCTTAGCTGACAGAATAATGCATCTGTCCCCCCCCCCACCCCCCTCCATATTTAAAGTAAAACATACACGATTTTTTAATAGACTGTTTAGCTTTGTGTAGGAGAGAGTTCGATATTAAATACAAAGGTCTATTTAATGGGGGGAGGATGAATGAAGCTAATTAAATATCAGGGGGTACACGGTCCCTGTGGTCCCTATGCCCCTGCTTAGACTGTTCGAGTACAATATCTTTATTTTCATTGAACATGTGCAACAAAACCCTTTTGTGCTTTCTGCATCACATTATTTTCTATACATTCTAAAAAATAAAACAAAAATAATATATAGAGATGTAGTTATCTGTGTATATTGGTAGCTAATCGTATATAAATCTTCAATGTTTCCCCGACATACGTCACCAAAAAGTAACTTTGGAACAACGGGTGCCATGGACAGGCTGGCCCGGCTTTATCTGCTCTACCTGATAGCGGGCTGAGGTGCAGCTGCGGCGTGTTCTTAAGGAAAGGAGAGGCTCGCGTTTGAAGGTGCTGCCTCAGCGCCGTGTGACAGGTGGCTGAAGAGCTTAATGTCGGGGCGGTTTCTCACCAAGCCTGCGGAATCTTTCCCACTTCAGAGGGATATCTGTTGGTGTTTGTACGAGATTAACGCGCGGACCTTAATGCCCCACCACTTTCCTGAGCAGGATTAAGCGCAGGTCCCAGGAGACCGGAACCCTATGGCCTATTAATGGCCGTGAGGGTTCTCAGACAGCTGGTTCTCTTGGGGGGGGGGGGCGGGGGCTATATTGTGGTGAGAGGTGGATGAAAAATCTGCTCCCCTACCTCACACCCTATAAACCCAGAGCCTGACCCCCCCCTGACCCCGGGGTGTTAGACGTTTTTAACTGGACCCACCACGTCGGCCCCACACTTCAAAGCGCTGATGCCTCGTGGCCCCCGTCACGTGGCCTGCTGGCTCCCAGGGCCGAGAGAGGGGCCCTCCCCGGTTCATCCTGGGTTCAGAGTGGGACGGCGACCCGGACGCCTCACCGCTGGCACCTGTGGGAGGGGACAAGAGGATACAGACCTCAGCTGCGAGTCTGAATGAAAACACGGCTGATGCCAATAGCAGCAGCGCCCCCCAGTGGCGCCGTCACAGAGTCACAGTCTCTGACAATAAACAGTATATTTGTTAGCATTGAGTCTTACATGCTGTTTAGATTTTAATATCTTCATTGAGAACCTAATTTTCACTCCATTTAAGGAAAATATTTGTCTAATTCTGCCATTTTTATCACGTTACGAGTATTTGAAAAATTTTAAATACACTGTAAAAAGTTTGCTGCACTGCTGAGCCCTGGATAAGCAGTGTAAGGGATGTATTCATTGTCACAGCATTGTATATTTTCCAAAGATATCACTCTGATCTACCTTTACTCTGATATCCTAGTCTTTATAGGGTAGAGCGTGATTTGGTGGCTTGTCCTCAGCGTGTGGGACAGCGTCTGTGTGTGTGAGTATGAGTTTGCTGCCAGCCTGCCTTATATCCCAAATCCCCTGAGACCAGCCCCAGATAATCGCGACTAAGACTGGACAAGAGGCTCCGAAAAGGAGAGAAATGCACCTTCTCGCCTGTCGTCAGGTCAGTGGTGTGTCGTTTTTAGTTTTTTGTATATTTTTTTAAAACAAATTTCTCCTCCTTTGACACATATTTGGGTTTCTATGGCTCCTGACCCCTATCCAAGACAATAAGAAGGCAAGGGGACAGTGGTGAGAGTACGGCTTCCTTCCCAGCCCTCGGACTGTTCCGGAACAGCCTAATGCAGTTCACCGAGAGAACAGGTGAGTATTGTTGGGCTAATAGGCCATTTGTGGAGGGTATTCAGTGAGAGCTCCCCCCCTCCCCCATCACAATGGCCATCAGAGCAGCAGCTCAGTGCTTTGACTTATCAGACTCTCCATTCATTGACCTCGATCGCAATGACAATGGAAACGGCCCTAAACCTTTCTTCCCCACTTTCAATTTCTGCAACCGTTCGGTCGCTTCAAGGCTGTTTCGTTTTAAAGTCTGCCGTCGGATTGGGCACTTTTGTCTGACCTGACCCTGATCTTTAAATAGACCCTCGTCCTTGCTCCGGCCGCCTAATTAGGTTGGACTGGTGTGTGGGGGAAGCATTTCCACTTAGTTCTGCAATAGGAAAAGAAAAACCTTCCTACAGCAGGCGGACCATCTCACATAATAAACCTTGAAAAACTTGCCTGCATAGTTTTTCTTTACCTTTCAGTGTTTTTACCTGAAATGCATAATTAATCCCATCGCCCCACCCTGAGCAACATACAACCTCATAGGTAGTGGAGGTGGTTAGGACTCTGATCAGAAGGTCATTGGTTCAAATCCCATGATCAACAGAATGATGTCATCATGGGCACTGGACTCACGTGTGTCTCTGGAAAGGCCCTGACCATGTGACCCTTGGGACAGTCAGGTGGTACGTGTCCAGCTAGCACAGTATTCTGTGGGTTAGTTTAGGTAATGGGTCCTGGGTTACGTAGCCATTGTGTCTGCGTCATTAAGGTACCACAGTAACACGGAACAGGTGACAGGGACCCCCCTCAGTGTTGCTGGGGGAAGAGCACTCGTTCGGCCTTTTCAGTCCCTGAAAAAAAAACTGCGCAGCTGTCACTTCTGATGGCAAATCCGTCACACACACAAAACGACCACATTTAAAGCGAATCATAACAGAAATTAAGGCAAGGACTTCAAGCGAGGTGCGTCGATTTTTCGATAATTTAATAATTTACTAAAAAAGAGTGTAAAAGATACAGTTCTTTTCCCCAAGATAGATCTGACTGATATTGATATTCAAAATGATAACAGAAGTATCAAATTTGCAAACGTGACGTCTTTTTCCTTCAGCGTACTCTCACTGCAGTACACTGAATGAGGCCACCAATCCTCAGCCCAGCACTTGACAGAATTTTTTTTTGATTTTTTTTTTAAAAAGTCCACTGCGAAAATGCTTCATAGGAATCACATATGATAAAATAAATCAAACCAGCATGAAATATACAGCTTTTCAGAGTTCCAAAAATGTAGCTCAAATGGGTATGTGTACAAACATGCGAGGGGTTATACAAATAAGCAGGGCTATTCAAGAGAGGCTGAAGAGGAGGGGAAACAGGTGAAAAGGTCAATGGTTTGATTTACAACTTTTAAAACCACCACTAAAATAATGCATATTAGTTAAACATACAATACATTTTAATGCTCAAATGCATACTTTTATATCTATTGCCTATTTCAAGTTTATTTTGCAGAAAAAAAATCATAAATATATCTGCATTATTTAGTTCCTTAACTTAAATCATTAAATAAAAAAAGGCTAAAAGACAACATTTCTTGATAGTAACCATAACAATAAAAAAAGTATAGGAAACTAAAATGCAGAGGAAGGTAGCTCAGGTCCAGGAAGTAAAAATCCAGACCAAGATTTTGCTTCAACCAACCAGCTGCGTACTCAGTCACTATGACTATACTCAACTGGTTGGTTGACACAAATCTTGGTCTGGATTTTTACTTTCAGGACCAGAACTATTCACCTCTGCTAAAATGCAATATCTTTGATAACAGATGTATATTTCTTGATTTTTTCATGAGAATTCTAGGAACAGACTTTCCCCCTCATGTGGCTGATTTAAGGAGGTATACACTGTATATATATTTATATATATATGTATATATCAGGGCTAAGCATGAATTAGCTAATGACAATTCAGCCAATAGTGACTGTACGGAAGAGCTCCGGTCAAATAATGAAAATAAAATATGCTGTATATACACTGAAAACTGTTGCAGTGAAGAAGTAGCAGCCAACTCAACCAATGGGTACTACCCAGCGATGTCGGCTGTGTGAAATGTGGCATCACCGCGTAGAATGAAATATGCGGAAAATGTTGTCAATGGTGTATGTTTCTGCTGAATGTTTAGGCAAAAGTTCCCTGAAGAGTGTGTAAAATAAAACAAAAATACAAATTAAATTAAATCAAATAGCTGATTGCCCCCAGTGTTTAGCCCTAACATATACTGTATGCATTTATATTACTAGACGCTATATATACAATGACCTGTATATATGGCATTTGACCAACTTCTCAAATTTTTTCCAAAATATTTACTGATTGCAAAGCTGCTTTAATTAAATTTGGAGGCCTTGATTTTTTTTTTAATTTCAATTTTTTTGCTTTAATTATTAAAATAATTTCAATTCTTTGTAAATGTCAGTTTTACAATATACACAGTTACATAATTTTTTTTTTTTTTATTATTTTTGGGTTCATTTCTCAAAAAAAATCAGTCCATCGCATTTGCATGTATAAGAGTAAAACAGTCACTTAGGGGCGAAGGGAGAGAAAGTGCCTTTGTCGAATGTTTATCCTCAGAGGACACTGAGCTCTTCGTCCTCTGGCGCGATGTTGGCATGGATGCTGTTAGTAGCACGTTAGCAAAGGACTGCAAGACAAACTTGGTACGATAAAATACAAAGAGGAAGTCGTGTGGCTGAAGGGAAGGAGTGGCGCACCTCCATGGAGACGCCCAGAACTCTGGGTTAGCCTCCTGGGGACTGATGAGCCAGAGGAAGATGGAGAGATGACTGGTGCGCATTCTACAGGCTTTGGTCCTTAATGCTGGTATAACTTTACCCAGGGGGGAAGGGGGGGAAGTTGTGGTAAGGGGGTCGCACTGGCCTCATCTGCCTCTGGTCCAAGAGATACACTGGATTTCCAGTGTGGCGTTGGGGGGGGGGGTCCCCATTCCTTCTCACTGCCTACACCACCGCACGGACAAGACAAAATATCGCCCCCTGCTTCCTCTACCTGCCCAACACACCACATGTACCAAGCCGACGGCAGGTCCATCCGATGGCATCAGACACGTGCCTGGTTTGGCCAACCAAACACTATCTCTGAGTTTCAGCGTCTTCAGGGAACAGCTCCTGGTTTCCTCTGAAGGCACGCCACCAACAGCTACCACCTCTGAAGGTTATTAATGATTCTGCGCCCATTTCTTGGCGGCCCGATCGTCAGTGAGTATTTCTACATTCTACTGACGCCAGCCTTTCTGTACAAGGGCGTTCTGGCACAAGACCCAGAAGCAAGATGCAAGCCACCATCTCCCTGAGTATCTCTCCAGCGGTGTCCGAAATGGGGCACAGAACGACTCACATCTTCCTGTGTTTCCAAATTGTGGGACAAGGCGAAAGATATGCATCTCCAGACATCCCGTACGCTCAGCCCAAGAGGGACAAGTCTCAGGGATGCCATCCGCATTTTAGGTCTACAACAGGTTAAGTATGGCATTGTACATCTGTGTGAGGACAGCCAGATGCACAGGCAGGCATGAACGACGGTCTTGGGTTGCAGGACTGCAGGTCAGCCAGGAGAGGGCGTTGTACTGCTCCAACACAAACCTAGAAAAAATTGTAGCAATGGGGGGGGGGGGGAAATCAGGATGTAGATTTAATACAATTATATTTGTAAAATACAAAAATCAACCAAAATTATTTTTTTGCCACAGTTTTCTTCCAAAACATTCAGCGTTTCCCTCCCATGTATAACTGGATATTTAATTAGGGCAATTCAAATGAAGCGTGCATCTCTGAGACGACGACCGCCGACACCAGAGGCCCCTGTTTACACCCTTAATCACCAGGCTTCCTGCTGTGCCTCCACTTCATTAGCTACCTCTCTGCCTCAGGAAGCAAAAGCTGCACCAAGAAAAGCAACTCGGACAGGACATTCGAGGGTCTGCCGCATTTACCGTTGCCGGTCTCCTGGCAACAAGTCGCAGCAGAAAAAGTGCTAATGTCATTTTGCGAAGGAGAAAACAGACTCCGTGGCCTGGTGCGATGAGACAGGGTCTACTGCTGAAAAGTGGCAGGACAAACTTCGGTTTGGAGCGGTCTGCGATGGGACGGAGTACCTGAGCACATCTGAGGTGGTCTTCGAGTCCAATGGATGAGGGCTCCTTTGGGACGTCTTGTTGGGGAGGAGCTCGTCCGTTTGGGCGATCGAGATGTGATGGTGCAGGGAAGCCTGGGTGGGTGGGACACAAAGGGAGCTTTTGAAAAGGCCGATAGTCAAGCTATGAGGAATGCTTCTTGCCGGGGTCACAAGTACACCCACGTAAAGAGACGCTGGCTTTTTACCACCGTCGACGGTACAAAGCAAGCGCAGTTAACGCTGAGCGAATTATGCTAATTTATTCTTGCGCCTGTTTGTAAGAAAACACCCACAGAAACTTAACCCCAGCACAACCTTTCCAGAAACGGAAGAACAACAAACATTACGGAGAACAAAAGCAAATGAAGCCGGCGCCTTCAGAAGCTGGGGTCATGTCAACAAAGTAAACGGTCCGTGCGGAGCCACGGGTAAGGGGCAAAGGCAAAGGCAGTGGGATAAATGCTGAGAATTAACATAATTACTCCCTGTCTGTCCTTTAGTTTTAAAATAACTTTTCAGGAGAGATGGAAGATTTACAATGCAAATATAGGTAAGCTAAAGAGAACCGTGATGAAAGTAAACAAACTACATTAACGGTCTTTTTCTCAAGTACACTTTTGTTTACTTAGTTGAGAACCAAACTTTGTTGACCTCCAGCTACACTAAAGCAAGATGCAGGAGTCCTCACCTTGAGGAAGAGCGGGCACTGGTTCTGAGCTTGTGGACAGGAGGCCCAGAACCAGTGTGGCAGGTCCTCGGCCCGGGCGGTGGACACGTAGTAGCCCAGGGCCAGCGGCTGCTGCTTCAGTTCCTCTGGTGCCTCTCTGGAGAGTAGCCTCTCACCCTGGCTCTGTGGCAGCACATGGATCAGAATTAGCTTTATTCATGGGGCGCTAAGTGTGGACTGGGAACAGAGACAGACACACAAGAGGAGTGAGACCAGCAGGGGGAGCTGCTGGCAGTACGTCAGGGCCATTCAAATCACAGCCCTCAAGGGCCGATTCCGGCTGATTTTCCAGCATTCCTGTACCTGTACGCCAGGTGTGAAGCCTCTGTGGCCAATCAGAATCAGTAATTATTACACTAACTACCTAGGAGAAGTGAAAACAAGGCCAGGATTTGAAATCGAGGGCCTTTTTTGAAGGGCCCTGGTACAGGAAATTTTTGGTGGAAGACAGACAACATACAAAGTTAATTTATATAAATGACAAACAAGCAGTGACCAACACAATATGGCAGCCTCTCGTATGAGTTACTGCTTGCCACAAATGAAAAACTGCAGCTTAACAATATGATCGTTCAGCATGGTATTAATTATTGTGCTTAAGCATCAAGGTGTACAGTGAGAGCGAAGTGGACAGCACTCAGCCCCTCTTATTCAGCTGAGCAGGAAAGAGGCGATTCATAAATAAAATCAGCAGCTTGAGGTCACATTCCCAGATCAGTCACAGAAGCATATAGAAGAACACAGGGATTACGTGTCAGGCCACTGCAGAGGGTCTTTCGATTTTTGGCTCAGCCCCGGGTCCCGGTCCGACTTACTCGGTTGTGCTGGAAGTGAGGTCCCGCACCGCAGGGGGAGCCCGGGGAGGGTACGGGGGAGGTGTTCGGGGAGGGGTGCAGATTGGTGATCAGCATCATGTCGTGCCCGATGTCGTTCTCCAGCTCGTCGGGGAAGGGCAGGTCGAACAGGTCTGGAGGCAGCAAGCGGTCACATCGGGGTCACGCATTAAGAGCAGGCCTCAGCCTCCACAGCGGGGCCTTAGTCATTCAACCCATCCTTTACATTTAAGGTACAGCAATTTGCAAAAGGCACCACTGACAACAGCGCCGTCTGCCTGTGAAATCTGGTACTGCACAATAAAGCAAATATAAATTACAAGAATTACAAAAATCACCAGTAACCGAAAAAATATCCCATACATAAAGGCATCAAATGAGAACACATCATTATGATTAAAAAAATCAGTCAATTTATATAGGTCAAAAAATGAAAACATATTCTCACTGTTCATCTAAAATGAAGATAACTGGCATTGAAGCGTTTCTGATGGGAGCCCAGGTGGGACAGTATTAGTGGGTACGGCCAATAGGGGGCACCAAAAAGCAGGAAGGGGGGACCTGCGTACCGGGGTTGTCCTCTGTGGGGTAGGTGCCTGGGGCCACCTGGGTCGTGGCCGAGGTGGGGAAGACCAGGATATGGGTGCAGGAGGCATCCTGGGGGGTGTTGAGCTGAGAGGTCTGGAGATTGAGCGCCGTGCTGCGGCCAAAGACGGAGCCCATGGTGACGGCGTCTGCAGAGATGGAGGGGGGGTAAGGCGACCCCAAGATGCGGGCAGGTTACACCGGGCTATAACACCCGCAGCACGGCACCGCCGGGCCCATGCAGTCGGTATGGCATCACAGCCTCACCTGGCATCACCACGAAGGAACCCTGGGGCTCCATGGCAACCAGGCAGGCGCTGAGGATGGAGGGCGAGTCGGTGGTGGAGATCCCACACATGCGGCACGCCTCCCGCAGCTGGTGGCTGATGGACTGCAGGGAGTGCTCACCCAGGAGCACGCTCCAGTCTGGGGGGGGTGGACCATGTAAGGAACCATGCGGGAGGGGTAGACCCTGATGGCTCCCACAACTAAATAAACACTTAAAGTAATGGGAATCAGTAAACTTCAAAAGGTTTTATTTTGTAAAACAAAGGAAAAATACTCAATACCTCAGAGATACATCTGGAAAAGTAGCTATTCATATAAGTAAAATATATGTGTGTGAGACTTTAGATAACAGCTTTAGAGAGGTTGAGTACTTGTAATAAAAGCACATTAAAAATTATAAAAATATACTTGATAGGAGTATTACTGGGGGAAGCACAAAAAAAAATTAAAGTCAATAAACTAAGAAATGTGTTGTATGGAAAGGGCATACCCTTCAGCTCTCCGTGGCCCAGGCGTCCCAGCCGGCCAATCACAATCCTCCAGGGTAATGAGGTCATCTGGATGATTCCAATGCACCACTCCCATACTTTCTGCAGCCCAATTTTTCTGGGGGAGACCTTGGACTTTCGCGCCCTAAGGGGCAGGCAGAAATAGCGCAGGAGCACGGAACCAGAAGTGTGAGTGGGGAGAGGGAGACTTATCGCACCTTTTTGTACTTTGAATTTTATGGGACCTTAATAAGCTTTTTTCCAGACAAAAATAGTCTAGGGACGTGTAAGGTCTACAGTCAGCATGGTTAAGCAACTCTAGTTCACAATGTTTGTAACAGAGCTTATTGACACTTTAACAAAAGGCCGCCTGCCTTACTGCTTCCTCAGTGCTTCCTCGCCAATTTCGCTGACATTAGCTAAAACTCGAGGCGTGTTTTATCCGCTTATTCTGAGCAAACAAGCCAGCATCTCCTCCACACGTACCTGTTGGGCATGTCAACGTTAATGATGCAGGTTTCCAGCAGTTCCCCCTGCTGGTCGGTGCAGGATACTAGGATCCAGCGCTGGTCATGGGACAAGCAGTAGCCCACAAAGAGCACGCCGTATCGAGTGGCCCCCTCGGCCCAGGCCTCGCCGGACTCCGGCTGCTTGCTACGTGTGGGGCCGAGGATGAAGGGCGGGGAATAGAGCTGCATGGGACTGGGGTGCTGTGAGCAAATGAGAGAGATAGAAAGTGTGTTGCCACATTTCATTGGCTAATAGACTTCTATTTCACCCAATCGGATTTCAACAGATACCATCAAGGGAGTTGTGAAAAGTGCATTTTAAGTTGTGCAATATCCAAAGGACTAAAGGAAGAGGCCTCCTACAGTCCAGCACACCTGTGTTTAACTAAAATAATGTCAACAGATGGATGCACTAATCATCGCCCCATGCAACACGATTAAACAATTATCACAATGAAATCAATGTACCAGTTCTAAAGCATAGCTGCCACAGAGACCAGAACTGGGTGGATTTTAGGGCCCGGAATTCACTGAATCACTAAGTCAAATGACCAGCAGATAGAGCTGATTAAGGCGGCAGCTGATGTACATTTTTGTGATGCCAGGACACTATTGTGGGGGCGTTGGATAATTTAACATGCAGCTGCAGCACGACTCAGAAAACGTACGGTTTGTTCTTACAGATAATGCTGTATTTTTACTTCACATCAGATACGTAAAGTCAGTTACACAGTGCTTTTTTTTTTTTTGTTTTTATTGAAGCATCCCAGCTGTATAAACCTCTGCAAAGACTGGCACCTACACACTTTTGGGCAGAAGTCCAGATTGTTTTAGCTGAAGCCTCTTTCAGGTGAAGTAAATCTCTGATTTATATGTTGAGGCGCACAGTGTTTGTGTGGATATGCACACATTTCAGCATGCGTTCGGTATACAGTGGTACCTCGGTTCTCAAACTCCCTAGAACTTGAATTTCTTGAAAGTCGAACAAACTAGTTTGACCTAGAACACAATCTGAATATCAGAAGTCGAACCATGAGCGCTGACCTAATATAAATTGTACGTGCCAAGAAATGAGTCATACTACAATGCAATTCTTACTTGAATGCCTTCTTCA
>JABFEA020000119.1:3914555-3931201 GCA_019775915.2 Cyphomyrus plagiostoma | reverse complement strand
ACCGGAGTACCCGGAGGAAACCCCACGACGACACGGGGAGAACATGCAAACTCCACACACATGGAACCAGGCGGAGATCAGAACCCGGGTCCCAGAGGTGTGAGGCAACAGTGCTAACCACTGCACCACCATGCCGCCCCATTACCTTACATTTGTCTATGTTAAATTTCATCTGCCAGGTATCGGCCCAGTCACTAATTAAATGAAGATCCTGCTGTAGCTGCTGAGCTGCTAGTTCAGTGTCTGCTACACCACCCACCTTGGTGTCATCTGCAAACTTCACCAGTTTACTGTATATATCGGTGTCTATATCATTTACGTGATATTCGGGAGAAATAGCAGACGTCGGAACTGCCTGGGATACAAACGTCATGCATGTAACTAAATTCTTCAGCCAATAAGGGCAAAGGTGTGTCATCACGGAGGTGGTTCCAGGTTGAGAGGTCGCAATGCATCTGACCATAATGCATTGCGTCAGGATCAGAATGCGTTGCTTTAAGCCAGCGCTGTAAGCAAGTCAAACTCACCCAATGACTGAACTGGGGAAACGAACTGAAACGTGGACTTAATACAGAGGACTAATGACAACAACCAGAAACAGCTGATGGGAATCCCACACGAGGTTAACGAGGGGGCGTGGCACACAGAAGGAGCGGACAATCAGGGCAGGACAGGGGTAATGTTGGGGTAAGATCTTTATTGTTTTGGAAGCCATTAAGAAAAAATGCTCTTCTTGTTTTATCCTGTTCATTTTGTGTTTAAATGCTAAGCTAATATATATATATATATATATATATAGGTGTAATTTTGGGGGGCCAGGAACCAATTAATTGGTTTTCCTTTATTTTATGGGGAAAATTCAAACAGAACTCGAACTTTTTAGGACTCGATCCGGAATGGATTAAGTTTGAGAATCGAGGTACCACTGTATTTATCAGTGGGTCTGTCATGGGTGTATACAGGGGCGGGGCCATTGTGACACTGGTGCCAGCTGAAATTTGATTGGCTCCTGGAT
Organism: Cyphomyrus plagiostoma; assembly: GCA_019775915.2. Taxonomy (NCBI): domain Eukaryota; kingdom Metazoa; phylum Chordata; class Actinopteri; order Osteoglossiformes; family Mormyridae; genus Cyphomyrus; species Cyphomyrus plagiostoma. The sequence goes on along the minus strand of JABFEA020000119.1, from coordinate 3,930,186 downwards.
TCCCCACTCCCCTGGTACTGACCAATTCAAAATATATATTACTGACTAATGATAAGGCTGGCCCCTCTGTATGAATTGTGGCCCCTCTTGTGCCCCCCGGCATGTGTTCTGCACCCATGTCTATTTACATTTGTGCATATGCGAGCATACACGGTACCAGTCTGCATACAGGGCCCGGCTGGGTCATACCTCTGGGTTTCTCAGCACCCCGTTGACAGCGGAGGCGGGTCCGAAGCCCGTCAGGGATTTGATGTGCGTCTGCATGGGAAGGAGGCGCCGGCACTGGGAGTACGTGGAGAAGGCTAGGGAGCGGAGGTGCTGCAGGTAGAGGGGGCTTTCCCCGCTAGCCGGACGCAGCAGATACTGACAGGGTACCACCTGGGGGCGACGTGGAGGACAAAAAAAACTGAGCACAGTACAAGAGGGCCATAGCCACATGCACACAGCAGCCTGCACGCAGATGGGGCTGTACGTGCAATATACCTGGAGCACCAGTGCCGCCTGCAGGCTTTCGGGGAGCTCGCGCACCATCTCCGCGTAGCAGCGCAGCAAGCCCAGCAGCCACACGCCATCAGGCTCCGCCTCCCCGTCCGCTCGCCCTCCGCCACCACCCCCGCCCCCACACAGGAACGGGTTCACCAGGTACAGCACTATGGCAGGTGGGTGGGCGTGGCCATCAGCCGGCTCTGCCACAGTGGGCACGCCGATGCGCTCCCTCTCGGCAGAGCTGCAGGGGTGGGGGGATCATCATTTCACCACGCTCTCCAATAAGTCTCACTTTCACATAGATGGTGGGTGGCCCTCACCTGTCCGCACCCTCCAGCGCTGCTCCCGGAGGTACATTCTGCCCATTTTTGGTCTCCTGGGCGTCGCCCTGCGCCGTTTCTGCTGCAGCCGGCTGCCCGGGTGTTGCCCCTGCTGGTGTCGGGGCCCCGTCGGTGCCCGAGGAAGAGCCAGAGCCGTCCGGCGCCACGAGGGTGGGGCCGGGCTGGCCCAAGGGGGTGGGCTGGGAGGCGGGAGTGGCAGGAGTGGGAGGAGTCTGAGGAATGGGAGGTAGGAGGAGACTGCTGTCCAGGGAGAGGGCGGCCAGCTGGGGGGCTGGAAGAGAGGCACAACGAGGCGGTTAGGGGCCCAGGCCGGACTCCTCAAACACGGGCTGGAGGATGGAGGGGCGGGACACGACTGCATCTCACCCAGCTGCTGTCGGCACGCGTGGGCATACAACTTCAGCTTGGTGATGTTGCCATCCTGCTGCTGGCCGGCCCAGGGCTCTGTGAACCACTGCTCTGCGGACTCTTCTGCCAGCACCTGGGGGCTGAGAGAGCCCACGCGCACGATTCCGTCCCGCGACACCCTCGCCAGGGGGCGGTGCTTACCCAGGCGGCAGGTCTAAGGAGACAGGGAGACAGGGGGGGCCATGGGCACCGACAGGCGTACCAGCTCACGGTGATATCCATACCACCACATTTTCGGAAGTTTCACCTGTTATGTGTATCAGAGGTCAGGCATGCCTCCATATGAGAAGCCTACCTTGGCACTACCACAGACCACAGTCTGTCCCACCCAATCACAGGCATCAGGCCTGTCCTACCCAATCACAGGCTTTGTTGACAAAGGTTAGAAAATGCCCACCAATCACACATTTTTAAGAAAATAAATACAGCAAGCAAAAATAGTTACAATTAGACTTCCCAGATTTTTACCAGCTGCCATATACCACCTGCAGTTCCGACCAGGTAAATCATCTGAAGCTAAGCAGGGGAGTTCAAAGGGAGACAAATTAGGAAAACTGGTTTTGGTGTGGACAACAGGTTAGCCTGTAGTCTATGATTGGGACACTGTGCTGTAAAGATGGCGCTGTCCTTCGGATGAGACGCAAAACTGAGGTTCTGACTCTCGGAGGCCATAAAAGATCCATGGGCATCTTTCAAAAAAAAGAGTAAATGATGTCCTTGTTAAAACTGCCCACTGTGGCCATTTCAAATCTGGCCTCCCAATCATCCCCTATATCTAACTGGTGAATGCTCTTCACCACCTTAGCTGCTGTATGGTGAACGTACTGTGCAGAATGGCTGCTGTCGCATCTTCCAGGTGGGGGTCACGCGGCTCCCCATTCAGGTGTCTTGAAACATTCATTACAGCCAAACACTGGGACACTGACCTCGTACACGGCACTGAGCTCCTTGAAGAAGAGCCCGGCGCCGGCCTGCAGGGCCTCCGTGTCGGGGCACAGCACCAGGAAGACCACGTCCCGGGGGGCGCCGTACGGCTCCAGAAGCAGCTTCTCCCAGAAAGGCAGCGCCAGCGGAGACAGAGCCAGGAAGTCGCGGTCATGACCCAGCAGAAGCGTTGGGATAGGCAGAGGCTCCGGGGACTCCTCCGAGCCTGGGGATGGGGGGGGGACAGCGGTTTAATGAAGAGAAGCGTGTCGAGGATTGTCAGACGACTCGGTGGGGGGCCCAGTGACGGGCCCCCGGCCTGGGGCCGATCCTCAAGCATAGCCCGAGTGCGGGGCGCCTTGGGTCGGCTCACCGTAAGAGCCGCGGCCGGCCATCTTGTGGAACTGCTGCCAGGTGAGAGGGCCCTGCACGTGCTGGATGTTGTCCCAGGTCCTGCCCGTCCGCTTCTTCTGGATGGCATCCTGCAGGAAGGGCTGCAGAGAGAGCAGCATGCGGACCACGTCCTGGGAGGACAGCATGCTGATGTCGAGCACTGCGGGGGGGTGGAACACACACACACACACACACACACACACACACACACACACACACACACACACACACAGGGGCCGTCACAGACCGCTTGCCACGCCGCCGATCAAAGACGCGTCGCTGCAAGGTCAACGCCAGCATTAAATATTCCACAGAGGTACTTAAAATGCTCTTCCTAAGCCGGGGGGGGCATCGGGGGGGGGGGGAGGGGAGTCGATCCAGCACATCAGTAGAAGAGACTGTGCGGAATGGTGAACTGAACTTGGGGATGACGGAGGGCGCTGCCGTTGAACCCACTAGAAGGCGATTACCCAGAATGCTTCAGTGATGACACTCAGAACCATAGAAATCGACAATGTGTAGCTGCCATGCATTAGGAACTTAATATTTTTACAACACTAAAATCGGAAGGTCGGCGTTTCAAATCCTAGTGACAGCAGAGTGATTGCATGGTTGGGTCCTTCAGCAAGACCCTTTACACCCAAGTGCTCCAGGAACTTTCTGACCCTGCATTCTCATAAATGTACGTTAAATAAACTTTTAAAATGTAAATGTAAACATATTACATCCCCAAAAGGGCGACCCCCCCCTTCCCCAGTGGGTGGCCTTACAGCAGTTGTGGGGCCAAGGGTGCAGGCAGGTGCTCCTGACGATGGCGGCGTCCACTTTGCCCCCTGCTGGGTTGTCCACGTACTGCAGGCCCTGTACCAGCGCGTTGTAGCACTCGGTACAAGCGTCGCCGCCGTCTGCCCACAACTTGTCCGCCGCCCAGCTCTGCAGCAGCGGCTCCTTGCGGCTGCGGCAGGAGCAGGCGGGGGGCAGGTGCAGGGAGGCGAGGGAGACGATGGGGCCCGAGCACTGCTCCTGCAAGAGCACCAGCAGCGAGGTGGGGGCATCCTGGGGCCTGCGGGCAGCCGGGTCGCTGACGGGCGGCGTCCGGCGGCACAGTGCCAGCCTGCGCTCGGCGGCCCGGCCCACCTCGGAGCCGCGGCCGAAGATATCGAGCTCGTCCTCCAGGAAGAGCCCGGTGCCGTGGGCTAGCCGGCGGTTGACAATGGCGCTGAATCCACACATGCAGCGGTACTGGTCCTCGCGGGTCGAGTCGGGGATGTAGAGGCCCACGTCGGCGCCTTTGACGTTCATGTTGCAGGCACAGATGCAGCAGCTGTCAAAGTTGCGGTCCTTGAAGACGTTGAGCACCGAGTCGGACAGCAGCAGCACGGCGTAGAGACTGTGCGCCTCCGGTAGTGAGGGAGGAGCCAGGGGCTCCACCGAGCTGAGCGGCCGGCTGGTGGAAGGCGTGGAGGCCGGGGAGCTCAGCTCCGTGCCCTCCTGCTTCACCGAGCCCTGGCCGCTGGCCGTGCCCATACCGCGAGGGGTGCGAGGGGTGCGTGGCGTGGGCACCGAGAACCGCGGCGTGGCGGGGGAAGGCAGCACCCCACCGCCGCCACCCAGGAAGGCGGGGCATGCGCTTGCCTGAGCGTAGTCCTGCTCCAGCATGCTGTTGACGCTCGGAATGTTTCTGGAAAACAGATGGGGGGGGGGGGGGCTCAGAGCGACATCACTGCATCCAGGAATAGGGCTCATGCCCCCAAACACACATCTGCCAGCTATCCACCACGTTAAGCACCTATTGGCAGGCGTCCTTCACAAACAAGGTTTTTTCTCACACTGCACCTCTCGCAACAAGGGGGGGACATGCAATTTGTTTTAAAAATCACCCCTCTTTTCAGAATTTTAAGCTCTAGCAAATCAGTCTGGACATAACTCGTTGTGTTGCCAAAAATGGTCTCTACCTCATTCTGCCCCCTGGTGGGTGTTCAGGGGAATTGCAGCCCACCATAATACTCACACATATCCGTCTCGGCTGTATGGGACCTGCAGGGGGAGGGCCAGGTGCTCCATCTTAGGTGGGAGGGCCCAGGAGGGTCGGTAGTAGCAGTTGTCTGGGATCTTGAGGGGTGGCAGGCACTGGCTGGGGAGGGTACGGAGGGGGGCGAACATAGAGCAGCCTGGCAGGGGTTGGACGGTGGGCACGCGGTACACAAATGAGAAATCCTGCACAACAGAGAACCAGAGAGAGGATGAGACCCCATTTTGGGCAGCAGGCAAGCAAATCAAGAGTTACAGTTAATGGAAAACTAGGCAAGTTTCGCAATGAGTTATAAAGATTAATTTTTTACTGGGCAACTCAAGAGCAGGCCGGACTGGTCAACAGGAAAAGCCTGTGATGTAAACCAATAACCAATATCTTACAGGTGCACATTTATAAGTGCTGAGCCACCTGCTGTAGACCTTACACAGGGATCTGGCTCAGAGGACCAGATACCTAGGTGTGATTTCTCCTGTCTAGAGATGCCTGTGGTTCCACCGCCCCCACCCTGTATTGGGGCCCACCCCCACCACCCAACCTTAATGTCCTCTGGCCTGGGGCTGGCCAGCCCCTCCTCCAGCTCCATCCTGAAGTCTGTCAACTGGGTAGCAGGCATCGGCCCTGTGGGGTGCTCCTGGCCGGCAGTGGGGGCAGGGGGCTCCTGGCTGGGCGTGTCCCGATAGGTCATGTTGGGAGAGAAGGCGGGGTGTTGCTCGAGGGAGGGTGGCGTGGGGAACATGCGCTGCAGATCTGCGACTGCTGAATGGATAGAAGGACAGGGGGAGGGCGGGGCATGGTGGAACACAAGGTTATTCATTGGTCGCTTCGCACCTGCATCGCGCACACGCATGCGAGCGGCTGCGTCAGCTCACTTGACGGATATGGCACTGCAACTCTCGCGTCCTTCCCCAGGGGCCGGTCTTCCACTCCTGCAGGGGGCGCCTTTGCTGACTGCTGGGTGGGGTAGTTGTTCTGAGAGAAAAGGGCATCACACACACAGCATATAAATGAGAGCTAATCTTCAGAGCGGACCACATACGGCCAAACCTTGGGCCTTCAAGCTGTCTGAAAATGACTAATGAAATCAGGAAGAGCACTTCCAGTGGCTTGCTAATTAATTAATTGCAGGCGGCTGAATTTTTTCATACAATGAAACATACACAGCTTGAAATTCTAAATATCATCCAATTATGAAGAGGTTTATTCGACAAGACACTTCAGCCTAAGTATCTGTCTCTAGAGCAAAAGCAATAACCTTTAAGCTTAAGTACGGCTACCTACTGGCAGCAACGAAGGCAATGACAGTGCAGCCTGAATGGGTAGCACCAAGATATTCATACCGCTGTGAGCTGGCAACTCACCACGAGGTCTTCTTCATCGGAGTTGTCGAAGATGTTCTCTAGGTCCGAGATGAGGACGACGAGGTCCGTTTCCCTGGTCAGAGGCGGGTTGGCTTTGGCCGCTGCGTCGTCCTGCTGCGATTCATCTAGACGACACACAAAAAAAAACAGCCCTCAGGAAACAGCAGTGCTATCACCTCTGCCAGGAGGCCACCAGATGAGGGGAGGAATGCCTCACCAGATTTAGGCGCGGAGCTGAAGATGGACATGGCATCCTTCCCATCTGGGACAGCACCATTACCCAGCACCTCATCCCCCTGCAGGACAGGAAGAAGAAACACGAAACAACCAACGCTCAACACAAAACAAATCCACTAAACAAACCAGCCCTTCAGTTAGAGTGCTTTTCCACTGCACAAAGTACGGTACTTTCGCTTTTCCATTGACTTCCGGTCGAGTACCAGTACCAAAAGCTCGAGTACCAAAAGTGCCAAACCAGCTGGCGTACTTCTTTGGTACTTTGGGGTGGGACTTACAAACGTATTTGCTGCCAATTGGTTGTGCAAATAGCCTGCCGCTGAAACACGAAATACACACAGTGAACAGCAAGAAACTAAATAAAAAGCAGTAGAAACAAAAATATAAAAAAGTAAAATGGAAGGATGGACAAACGAGGAAACACAGGCTTTAATCGCCATATGGTCAGATGAACAGATCCAGCGGGATTTGGATGGCACGACTCGAAATAAAGTTTCCCTGTTTTCCCTGTCGCGTGCTGATTTGTGCACGGGTTCGCTGTGTTTTCATGTCTTTTTACGAAGCTCTTGAGGTAAACAAGCCATGTATTTTAAAACATCATATGCCTTTTCGATGTTTTTTGTTTTTACAGATAATAAATGAAATTATTTAATTCGCTGGATAGAGATATTTCTTGATGAAAACGGTATAGTATTGCTTATAAGACTATATTATGTTTGACTACTGTATTCACATACAATAATGTACCTGAGTGATTTTCAGACATCTCGCATACATCTTTGCCTAAATATTAGGAGAAACATTATTTCCTGGCATCCAGGATATTTGTTTCCCCCCGTTAAACCAGGTATACAGCAACTCTGGGCCTCGGTACTAATAACAATTCTGTATTCACATGTAATAATGTACCTGAGTGATTTTCAGACATTTCACGTACCTCTTTGCTTTAATATTAGGGGAAACATTATTTCCTGATAGACAGGAGAAACATGGGGAAACCGAATTGCCCGGAAGACCGTAATACCAAGCCGCTTGGAAGAAATGGGGCACACGCGGAGCACTGAACAATGCCGCTTAAAAATCAATAAAAAATAATTAAATAATTTGTTTGCTTTCAAAAGACTGAAAGCTGTAAGCTAATGCTTACTGCTTTGATCAGCTTAGTCAAAGAGTACCTACATAAACGTAAATAATGGCAGCATTCATGCAATTTGGATATTACTGAATCTTATACTGTAATAGAAGCTGACATAACATGACATAACAATAAACCGCATTTTCCAGCCTTTGTGACGATGTCAGTCAGGGGTGGTCACTAGCTGATGATGTCATTTGGCGCTGGTACCACTTTTTACGCCAGTGAAAAACCGACATGAAAGAAGCGCCATACTTTCAGTACTTTATGGAAGTACCGAAAGTACGGTACTTGGTGCGGTGGAAAGATGCCTTCAGTGAACCCCACACAAATTTTAGTAGTTCCTGGACACCCTGCCCGGGACCGACAGAAGTGCCTGCACGCGCAGGGCGGACACGCGAACATGCTAATGACTGCATGCTAATGAAGACTTCCCACATGGGGTTACAGACAGCAGATGTTTACGCTGCGTCGCCTCGTTCTGCGCGGCCTCATTAGCATAATAAATATGCTCGGAAAGCCTCCGTTAAAATGTCATGCTCGGCTCTGACGGCCGACATATGGCGCTAGCCTATATCCGCGGCCGGCGAGCCAATCGGGACGTGGACGCCTGCACGTGACAGGGCTGCTACCTTCATCTTGCGGGCCGGATCACGCTCCTGTCCCTTGAGCCTCTTGGAGGTGGGGAAGCTGTATTCCACATCGCCGTCCTTGAAGTCGTAGGGGTCGTCGCGGGGCTCGGCGGCGGCCTCGGGGCCCAGAGGCGGGGGCAGGTGGCCCAGGGCACGGATGTGCTCCCGTACGCGCTCCTCACACACCTTGAAACTGCAGTGCGTCTGGGTGAAGAGTCTGTCGGGGGGGGGAGGGGCGGGGGGGTCACCAGGAGAGCGTGTACGTGTCATCGGCACACTTAGGGTTAGGGTTAGGAATGGAGGTCCTTACCTCTTCAAAGCAGCCCCTTCACTAGTGGGCTCCAGCTTGCCCTCCAGCCGATCCGGGGGCAGCTCCGGAGCCCGGAATTCAGGGTTTTCCGCATTAGGCGTCTTATAGCCCCGCCACCAGCCCCCGCCTGGCTCCCGATGCCCCAGCGGGGCCACGTACAGTGCCGTATCGCTGTGTTCCAGCAGCCCGGGGGTAGGGGCTGCTTCTGGGCACGGAGCAATGCCATCAGGGGGGTCTGGCGCTCCAGGGTCCTGCATGCGCGGGTGAGGGCTCAGCGTGGGGGGCAGGGGTGACACCGGAGAGTGCAGCAGCGACTCGGGTGCCTTGGCGCTGTCCGGCAGCGGCTTAGGGTACTTGCAGCCAGGCAGGGGGTCCAGGGGGGGATCGACGGCTGGCAGGGCGAGCTGTGGGCCTCCAGTGGAGTCCTGATCCAGGCAGGCCTCCTGGCCGGCGGGCAGCCGATGGTGGAAGGGTGTCACCGCCGGCCGCTTGGGCTGCTTGTCCTGCCTCTCTGGCTTGTCGGATGCCTTGTGCTTGGGGGCCGGGGGAGGAGGCGGGGCCACGCCGGCCTGGGGGAGGCGGCCGGAGCTCGGCTGGACGCCGCCACTCCCTGCGCTCACCTGCCGCTGCTTCTGCTGCTGCTTCAACCTTCAAGGGGAGAGTTTTTTTTAAAAAAAGTATAAAGTCGGCCAGCAGCCGCAAGAGGCTCCCTACATTCCCCATATTTCGGATCAGCTGCTGAAAGAATAGAAATGGAGAAGATCGTACGCAAGTGCTGTAGTGCTACAAGCGCCTGAGAATCCCCCCAAAAACACAGCATTACCCCACCTGACCACCATCAGGCCACAGGCTGGCCGCATGACTTATTTCAAATCGTTTCATCGTCTTCCCCATAATGGCGGGTTTGACTGCCGTTGGTCATACCTCGAGCAGCTACATGACATCCTCTCACTGGGGTTGACGAAATCCCACGCCGGCGTGCCATACTGAGGCTCCTCTCCTTGGGGCGTGGCGTTGGGAAGGCCACACCTGCGGAAAAACCCAGCGGCCATCGGTGATCAGCAGAGTGGGCCTTTCTGTCACATGTCCCACCCTCCCTGGGGGAGTATGTGATTGGCTCAGCAGGACCCAGTAACTTACTTGTGCGCCTGTGACTGGTTCACGTAGCATTCCCTCCACGCCTGGTGCACCGCCTGATTCGTCAGTTTCTTCACAGAGTGCTTTGGGCTTAGCGTGGTGCCTATGCTACCCTCCTGCCCGGAAACACTGGAGATGGATGCCTGGAAGCCACTGTCAGCTGGAATAGACAGAGGTACACCGAAAAAAAAGAGAGAGAAAACTCCACATGAATTCAGAGAAGAAAAACAGCTTCACTTGGACTTCTGTATCTGCTGTTTCCTGTAATGAACCGTAACTTGGAAAAACCACAAGAAGCACTTGTGATAAAAATCGTTAAAACTATTTGGGGTTTGCTTATCCCAGCAGTTGTTTCTCATTCAGAAAAAAGCCAATAAAATATTAATTTATCATTAAAGAAAGCGCGGAGTTTACCCAGCTCTGCCTACTTGTTGCACATCCACTTAAAAATTGCAAAGCGCTCAGTAAGTTCAGGCTGAGATGCAGTGACTCATTTCAGCTGATTAGACACTTGTCGCGGTGGTTACCAGTTTCATACTCGAGAGAGCCATTTCTTTTACTGAAACTCCAGATTAAAGCCGCGCAGTCAAGAGCGCAAAGGCGGAGGCCCCAGTGGGACTTAAACCCACCCCCTTCTGGGGGATTTTTGCAGGCTGTAACCAACGGCCATGATGTCACATTTCTGAGTCACCGGAACATTGACTGAGCTGATAAGTAGATTTAGGGTGTGAAGGTACGCAGGCACGTGAGGGAGGAGGTGGGTGGGGTCGCTACCTGAACAGGGCTGCTCTGGCGAAGTGGGCGGGGTCAGGGGGATGCTGCAGTTCAGAGGGTCCCTGACGGGCCCCTGTGACCCCGAGGCTGGTGGGGTCTGCTGCACGGGCAGGTCCCCCTGAGCTATGAGCACAAATGCTGATGGGTAGATCATCCTTACACCACCTGCAGGAAGACAGATGCATTACACACAGCCATTCCTACACCACAAACACTGAACCCCACCTTCTCTCACTCCATGTTACACATGACCATGTGGGACACCAAGACTCTAACTCAGGGTTATTTTCCCCCTCCCACCAAGAGCCCTACCTGCCGAAAGCCCATTCCCACACCCAACGACCTTAGTCAAGTGATAGCTCTTCTTAGGAAACACATGACTATAGCAAGCCCTGGCCACAGAAATGCTTTCACTATTAACAGGCCCAGGTAAAGGGTCAGCCAATGGGCAGCCATCCCCGAAGCCACGCCCTCAGCAATGCTCCACCCAATCACCACTTACCCAGAGTAAAGACACCAAAGGTTTTCACTGTAATTATCCCCAAGTACCTCACGCCAGAGCCCAGACTTCAATTAAGTCAAATCGATAAACAGAGGTCAGAAAGTCAATGAGGTGATTAAAACGTGCTCCATGTCGCTTCCTTGGGGATTTAACGAGTTTCCCTCCTCATTGCGAGGCGGCAAAACGCATCCATGGACTCCGGGATGGGGCGGGGCGGGAGACGCTAGATCAGGAACCGACACCATCCTTCTTAACCCTGGGCTGCTTCACACCGCCAATGAGCCAGTAACTAAGATGCGTGGATCAAAGTCACCCCTCCTCGGCGGCCGGGGGCCAGACCTCAGAGGTGCCTTACCTACGATGACCTCTACGGCCACATGGCTGTGCAGGTCAAAGGCTTGGTCGGGGTCTTCGCGCTCCAGCTCTCGACGCCGGAGCACCATGGGGTAGAAATAGGACCACTCCTCCATCAGCTTACGGACAGCGGGCTCCCGGATGCGGTACGCCTGGCCCGTGAGGGTGCCAGCCAGTCCATAGGGGCTCAGGATAACTGGGGGGGGCAGAGCAGGGGTGAAGTCAGTGAAGTACGCGCCGACAATTCACGACCCAAATCTTATATATTTACGTGCCGTTATATGGGCATGTTTGCGTGTCCCTGGTGCTGTTTCTCACTTATTTCCTGTCATTCATCCCTGGCTGCTCTACTTAGAGTCTGTAATTCTCCGGTGTTTATGCCGCAATATGGTCCTGCACATGTCCCGTGTGTAAGAATACCCTGAATGACCGCAATAAATGTGCCTTATGAACAGTCCTGTTCCATTAAAAAAAAAAAAAAAAAAACACACTGAAAAATGCTGCACTGTAGGTTACAGCTGTCATCTAAAAAAAACACAAAAGCAGCACATGGGGCTTCCCACAGCAATTCAGTCTATTTAAACTATAAGAAAAATAACTGCTTAATTTGATTGCGCTGGAATACTCAATTAATTAAACATTGTTCGTTTTCAGAATTGATTTTCTTTATTGTTGGGTGATAAACTATGGCTAATTTGAAGAAATTTTGCATTAAACATCCACAGCTTACAGAATCAGTTTACAATTTACAATTTAAAATGGGGGGGGGTGGGACTAAACCATCCCTCCCCAGTCCCCTCCCTGAAATGTATTAGGAACACGGGTGGGGCTACAGGAGCACTGGCCCCAGCAGAAAACTGACTGGCCGCTTCCCTTGTCACTCACTGATTCAAAACACATCATTGGCTAGTGATAAGCTTGACCCTTCTGTAACATATTATGCCCATCTCTTACGCCCTCAGGAAAATTGCCCTCGACTGGGAAAAGGAAGAGAGAGAGACAGACGTGCTCAGTAAGACGGCGGACATGTTGGTGGGTCCGAGCTTGGCTACCTTGCACGGGGGAGGACGAGGTCTGGGCCAGGGCGACGTGTTGCTCGTTGATGCGGTAGGTGGGCTGGTGCTGCCCTATCTCCACGCTGGTGCACACATTGCTCTCGCCATGCAGGAAGAACGTGAAGGCGCAGGACAGGTGCTCGCTGCAGACGGGGCGGGGAAGACATGCATCAGCTACGATCACGTCACACCACACCCCCCCCCCCTTCCCTGAAGGTGAGCAGCTCCATCCCCAGACCTCAGGGAGCGCGTGTGGCAAACCATTCATTAGCATACTCAATAACTGCTTAATAATTAGCACCATCCTTTTACAGCTCTTTTGTGGGCAAACACAAAAAAAAAAACTGCCCTGCATCCAAGAAAAAAGAAAATTTCGATTAGACCACAGTTGCCCAACTCAGTGCCTTTGTTGAGAAACCTGGACATTACACGCTGATTGTAGCCGTGACCTGTAGAGGGCGCTTTGCACACAAGGTCGCAGACAAAAACACGCAAACGAGGCCCTGCCAATTCAGCACTGCCATTCAAAATATAGGTGATTAATTCAAATTTATCCTTCACTGACGTAAAAAGGCATATTTCTGCCAAAAAAATAAATAATTTTCTCCAGGCTCCCCAATTAGGGTGTCATGTTTTAAAACACAGAATGACAGATGGAGTTCATTCATTATAATAATTTATGGAGCTCTTTATGTGTATTATAATAAAATGTAATTTACTGATTTATTGGTACAACCGGTTTTGATAAGCGTCGTATTCCACCTGTTTTATACACAGATTAAATGATGTCACAGTCCTCGTGGTTGAACCGTGTGTTTAGCTACTGTATCTAGTCAGAAAAATCAAACTGACAATGTCATATAAAGAAAAAATTTAAAATCAGTCTTTATATACATGAAATACGATTCATCAACCAACCGGGGATTATTTTGCAGGTTTTCTTCCCCCAGTGTAATGCACCAGGCATTCAGATTTTTTTTTGGTCCACTTATCCCAGCTCGGAAGGCTACAATTAATCTCCCTAAGAGCACTGTGGCTGCCATCAGCGATGGAGGTGTAGCAGGGAGCGATGGAACCTCGGTGGAGCTGAAGTGGCCTGTGTGTCACACGCCCCTTCTCCTTTGCCTTCGCACAAAAATGACAGCGCTGCTTCAGCAGGAACGCGGCCCAAAAATAGCCGCCTCACAGGTAAAGCGTATCGGTTAACACTAATCACTACGGTAACCGGCACATGCTGAGGCTCTTGTGAGATTCTGGGATGTTTACAAAAAACCTCCTTGGCCAAGAAGCAGCCATATTCCGGATGTCTGTAAGAAACACCGAAGCAATTCAGCAATCTAACTATTTTTTACTGCAGAAAAAGACGAGATTGTGCCAACTATTCAGACCTGCGTGAAGGCTTAAGGCTCACAACGACCTACTGAATTTCTCTCTCACTCATATTCTATTAATAATTTAAGAAATGCACACATTTGCAAATAAAAACAATTGTATTTACTGCTGTAAAGTACATACAGACACGTATACAGAAGCTACAGAAGGCGCTGACACTGATACAGCCCGCAGACCTACACTGCTCTCCACGGATCTCTGCCTTTCTGTTATTTTAATTATTAATAAATCCGACAAGAAGGAAAGAGCCTCATGATCTCATCTGAAGATGAGAGGCAGCCCTGGGAGGGAAGCAGAGAGAGAAAGACAGAGAGACAGACCTGGAGAGCCAGACAAGCCAACCCACTGCACCTGGCCCCAGCCCTCAGGAAGCGGACCAGCTCTGTGGCTGTGGCTTGGGCCAAGCAGGGGCACCTACGGCCATGAAGTTTACTGGAAATCTCCCGAAAGCACCAGGAAGGCCATCGACATTCCTACGAACAGTCACACTCTAATTTGCTTTGGGCAAATTTGGTTAGATCAAGGTTCCTAGGTAATAACACAGTTACCGTGGGCTCCTGCCTGTCAGAGGGTGGTCATTTTCACACCAGTTGATACAAATCGCCGATGGTGTCTGGTCCGGCTGACTCTCCAAGGCCTGCGCCGGGCCCCCACCACAACCTCCGGGTAAAGATTTCAGCAACAGGCTACGGTCCCTTATCCAACAGGCCTCCTCAACATTGACTTAAGCGTTTTCATTTACAGCTTGAAAGCCTTCAGCATGAGATTTCATGATGGTGTTGTTTCTCAAGACGCAGACCAGCGTGGCTCCTCATTCACCTTCTGGGCTCTCTCTGGTGCTTCGATGTCTCTCCGCTGCCATCCTATCCAGTAACGGATGATTCATGTAAACCGCTCCCCACACGTGAAACCTGCTCCTCCAAAGCAGATCTAAGTGATCTAATGAAATCCACATGGATTACTGCAATCCACCGGCATTTCAGTATCCCGAACCATGCCCAACTTCATGAATTAAACCCAGCGGACTCTCGGAGCAGACATTTACAAGCTCCTCATCTGTGATTTCATTTAGAATGCAAACCTGACATTCGTTTTGAATGTCGACGGACTAAAAGAATATAGAAAATACTTTACTTTGTCAATAGTACTGTAGAAGAAGAACATCTTCCAAAAAGAAGGACCTGGAGTGGGCAGCTAGACACGCTTTTTTGGAAGCTCACAGGAAGGCGAATCCGTAGTACTAATAAACAACAAAGGGGATGCGGTATAAACACAAGTTCAATACTGATGATTTCTGGGGGATCAAAGCCTAAACTATTCCACTGCTTAACACACTCAGGGGGGGGGAGCTTCCGTGTCACAGTTATTTTTTCTGAAAACAGAAACCTCTGTGACCTACGCTCCGGCAAACGAGAACGGACAGCACGCAAATAATCTTAAGCAAGAAGGTTTTGTTTATGTTCCACCCCCTTTATCCTATGTTGTTAGTGCAACAGCCTTCACAAGCTTGAATAATTTCTGCAAAGCATTTTGGGAAATGAAAAAAGATCAAAGATACAGGAGTTCATGACACTGGCACAGTTGACACCCCTGCTGAAATCACCCTCCCCCCCCTCCCGAAATGGCACGAGAGGGCGATTACCGCTTAGTAACCCATGTAAGCCGCACGGCCGTTGTTGTGACGAGGGGAAACTGACATTCCACTCAGAACACTGCCGGCTAGCCAGGCGTCGAATAGCAACGCCTTTGCAATTCAGACTAAACAGACTAAACACACAAATGCAAATACTGAGTGCTTGAGACTCGAGAAGCAAACAAGCTGAGGGGGGGCACACACAGTCAGAACTTCAACGCAACAAAAGGGGATTTCAAATGGGGGGGGGGGGGGAGCCAAACGGTTTATTTTTGTTTTTATTGGGGCCAGGGGTTTTGTTCAACACGAAGGCTGGTAGCGACCGGCATTGTAGAGACCGGATTGGGGATGGTTGCGGGGACCGGGGGGAGTTAAGCTGGGTGCATTCTTACACACTCAATACTGAGATCACAGCGCAGTTTAATGGGCTGCTGCCGTGCACAATTAATGCTCCGCTGCTGAAATCAACCAACAGGCGCCGCTCGGGTGACAGGTCCCCCCCCCCCCCACCTCCACAGCCGTTCC
>JABFEA020000119.1:3883480-3894312 GCA_019775915.2 Cyphomyrus plagiostoma | reverse complement strand
GGCTGCACAGAGCTCCCAGTGTGGAGGAATGAGATGGGGGCCAGAAGAAAGGATCAAGGTGGGGGTGGGATGGGGGGGGGGCACAGATAGCTGCCGCCGTCTCGGCAGCCATTCGCCCGCTTTTTCAAGCGGCAGTTTCAGCAGGCGGAATAAAAGGCCCCTGTCACACTCAGGAGGGGAGGGGGGCTGGGAGTTTGTGGGGGGGGCATCACTGTGAGCCTCGCCTGATAATCCAGTCAGCCGCTTCTCAATGAGCCACAGAAACATAGGGATTGTGTGTTACGTGACCCCCCTCCTGACACACTCACACACCACATAGGCATGCACTCCCAATGAACCATTCCAGACAGACAGACAGACTGACCATCACCCCTCCCCTATCTCTAAAATTAAATAAATACATAAATAAGTAAAAACCATGCATCACCCTTCAGCTTTACTTAGTCTTGATTCAAGGCTGGTGTATACCGGCAAACCCTGTCATCGTTAGGCAACCATTCAAAATTCTCCCCTGTGCAGCTTGTCACCAGTGGCAACTGATGACAATGTGACCAGAGAGGCCAAAAATGAGAGGGGCAAAGAGAGAGAGAGCGAGAAACAGAGAGAGGGAGGGAAATCAGGACATCAGCCACACACTCATTAAAATTCACTCAATGCATGGGAGAGCGAAGCCTTTTTTTAACATGTATATCATGTGCAGCAAGCTGGTGGAACCACATCCGCGTCAAAAGCACTACAAACGAGATAATTACACCCAGTCGTGCCAAATTCCATTCACATATCTGGCTACCCAGGGCCTAAAAGTGGATCTGCAAGACTCACCAACACCCGTGTTTAAACAGCGTTTCAAGTTCAATTCAACTCTGCTGCAAAAGCAAGGTCAGGGAACAGGTAAATTCATTCTTCACCAAACTCTTAGAGCCAGACTTTTTTTTTTTTTGCAGCAATGAAAGGTTTTTTTTCATGTTTGAAAAGCCTCAACTGTTGTTTTAATTTCCCCTTGACGCCTCTAAATGAGCAACGCTAATGTTAATTTAAAAACACACCTGAAGGAACCTTGGCGGCATGGTGTAAATCACACAGCGGCCCAGAACCCACTTTGCCATCACCCCGCTCCCCTCCCTACGTTGGCAGCCACATCACGAACTCGAGCTCCGCCCACCCACCGCGTGAGTCAGCCCCTTTAGCTGAGTAAACCGAATTCGGTTTGATCGCAAAAGGCTTCCCTTCGGCCTGAAAGAGACCCCAGCATTTGTGCAAGGCGCCGTCCGAAAACAAGGAAAGGAATCACATGCTTGAAAATCATTACCTCTGTGAAGGTAAAATATATCTTCACAAAACCACGCCAATGGCAGTTATTAACGGCATTGTGAATCCGTTAAAGTAAAATTTTACGCTTTTCTCCATTCCCGGCCAATAGATTAGTACATCTTTTTTGAGTATCTTTTGCTGAGATGAAATAATTCTGCAGTATAGGTCACATCTTTAAATGTCACGTTTTTGAAGGGAAAAAAATAAAATCGAGAAGCGATCATAAGCCTATCTAAATAACGGAATGTCGACGTTAAGAAAGGAAAATCTGCTGAGCCAATTGACTTGCCGGGCACATGCTCCTGTGGCACAGCATGCAGTGTAGGAGAGATGTCTGAGTCGCTGTGAGGAGCATCACCATTCATAACCAAAAAAAAATGTGCATCAAACTGAATATTCCTTTTTTGTCCCCATGCAGCTCCGCCCCACCCCCGCACAACCAATGCCCACTTACTCTTCCCCCGCATCCAGTTCCAGATCTCTTTTGCCTCGCTAGTCACCGTACCAGATATTCCTGCGCGCTCACAGCCAGAGAATGCAAATGCCCCTATAAATAGGCCAAATTGTGCTGATGGCGGCAACTCTTTCAGGTGAAGTGCACGGAGAGGAGGCGACGACCAGGAAAGATCCTTCCACAAGCACAGTGCATGAAGGAGCGTCACGAAAACAACGAAAGACATTCAACATCTCGTCTTCCATCTCCCCTGGGGCTTCAGATGAGAATCAGGCAACCAGGAAGCCTACTAAAAATGTGAAACCAGCCAAACATCTGAGCATCAGGACCTGGGGGGTGGGGGTGCTCATGGAACTCACCCTCCAGCTCCCGGTGGATGACGTCAGTCAGGTTGGGCTCTTCGCCCCACCAGAAGATCCACAGTTCCTTAGCGTCGGGCTTGGCACCGCGGCGCCACACGCACAGCAGGTTGGCCTGCACGCAGTGGACGAAGCTGCGCAGGATGGGGTCGTCCTGGGCGGGGGCTGAGATCACGGGCCCACACTCCCCCCCACCGCGGAAGATGTAGCGTCGCCATTTGATGCCGGTCAGCTCCGCCTGAAGAAGAGAGGGGGGCAAACGGGGTGGCGGGGGTAAAACCGATTAAACAAGTTAATACATTACAAGTGAATCAGACAAAAAAAAAACTCCTGTGCAAAACTGGAGCGGACATGCTCATTATCCTGTACATGCATTTGGTTTTACAGTATCCTTCATTAAAATGTAATACTTAATATCAATGTCAAAACAGGGGGGAAAACATACTGAAGGTGACCAGATACTGAGCATCCCCCTGTAATCGAAACAGTCTAAGCCCCAAAAGACTAACCAGAAAGTACCAGTCCCTATGGAGCCCAGGATCCCCGGGGATGTGTGGCGATGCCGCCAGTGGGCTTCGTGCAGCGGCTGGCAGACCCGCGGCGCCTAACACGGCAGGGCACTGCTACACCCTGTTTACAGCAAGGGATCCATCCACCTGTGTGCTCGAGAGCTCAGGAGGTCCAGCGGGACCTTTTATCGCATTTCCATGATAACCATTAAACGTAGCCAGTTGTGTGCCAGCACTACACATTTTCTTGAATAAAATAAATGCATATATATTGATGTTTCATTATTTTGCAAAGCATGAACAACCAGGTAAGAAAGGGCATATCGGAATTTACGAAAAAAAAATGTCTATTGTATTGCGTTTATTGGTTAGTAGGCATAAAATCCGCATGTTATACACACAGCTAGCTTGTTAAACCAATGTACTTGAACTGACAAATGTCTATCCTGGGATAACAGGACACGTTTTTCCCGCCACCTTTCTATACAGCAGTCTCCAGCTGCAAAGCCAAACATTAGCATACTGCCGCTAATTTTTTATTGACTATAATCACGAGCATCGAGATCGTAATTCTCCGACACTCTAATTAAATTGCTCCTGCTGCTGTGCATTTCTTATAGACGCTTGTTGGGTTGATGTTGTTTGAACCTGTAGGGCAAGTCCGGGTGATGACCCCATTCAGGCAGCAACACCTGACACTGTTAACTTAAAAAGGACCCTGGTTCTATGCACTGGTTCTAGACCTGGCCATCCATTCCACACCAGTCTGCCCACGTTCCTGCATACTGAAGCCAGCACACCTGTCTTGCTCTTTCATTCCTCTCCTCCTGTTAAAATTGATACCTTAATAAAAACCTTCCCCCCAGCTTCCCCATCATGCAATTCCATCTCCCTGTCCTGATTCAAACAGCAAGATCCATCCATCCATCCATCTTTCATAAATGTTTATCCAGTGCAGGGTCAAGATGAGCCTGGAGCCTAATAATTGCAAGTTTTTTTTATTAAAGGATTTTAATGCTCCCAATTGCCCTGTAACTACATAGAGGGGAATAATATTGTGCTACAGCAAGCAAACTTGATCAGCGCAACACGCCCCCAAGACGCGTCTGAAACGCTGGCCAGCATGTCGCCGAAACCCTCCATACAGTCACTGTGTAAAAAAGGCACTGTGGCGTGGTTACCCCCCCCCCCCCCCCCACTGCGGCAGGGTGACATGCTCGTCTTGTCAGCATGATCAAGCTTCGCCGAACCGATGGGTGAAAACAAAAGACAGAAATGGAGGGGGGGGGTGTGGTGGGGGGGGTTGTCAGGGCCCAGTCACTGGAACACTGTCATTTTCTGACAGCCTCTCATTTTCTCCAGATTGAATGAAGCAAGTTTTCTGTACGGTATCAGGAGACCAGAGGGTGTGTGTGTGGGGGGGGGAGGTTGCCACAATGCAGCAAACAGCTTGGGCAAATAACAGGAGGGATCGGTTTATCAATGGACTGTAAACAGCTTAGAATTCAGTATAAATACACGTTTCTGAACGCATGGATGGGCATGCATGATCATGGGGAGCGTTGCTGGGTGACCCAGTGACATCAGTTTATATTGTGGGTAGACTACCGAGGGGGGACAAGCTGGCAAGGGTATCCGCACAGGGAAAAAACAGCATTTAATTTAAAGCCGTACTCTTGTAGGACCACGACGAGGTCCAGGAATGCTACTGGAAACAGCCGATGAAGACCATCCCTTGTTTCCCTCCGCCAAAAAGCCCGGGCCACCCCTTCACTGCTCCCACCCTTGGCACCGGAGTGCTGGCACACTCAGCGCTACCGTTCACATTCAGTCAGCGAGGTAAAGGTCAGCGCCGTGCTGCCACAGCCCAACCCAGCTGCACACCTTACAATCGACATGCGGCTAGAAAGCGAAGCCACTTTTTTCAATTTGACGTCAGATTCAGGAGGTGGAAAACATCTATACTTGCACCAGGTCCACACCTTTTCCATTACAACCAGTGGGAAACTTCAGAGCAACCCACATATCTAACATAAGGAATAAGGAATGTGGCATGGCAGAGAGCTGTAGCTCTTAAGAGTGCCTGTGCACTGAGGGGACAGGGCAGGAGCACACCTTGTAATTACAAGCACTGTAATGAGAGAGCAAAACGTAATCGGAGATATAAAGCCCTGCACGGCGATAATCCGGGCCTAAAAATAGGCAGGAGGTCCAGGAAGCACTTTTTACCCAGAAGCACGTGGTCAGGGGGAGTAGAGGCAAAAGCCACCAAAACCAGATCCATACCCAGTTCAGGGGATCCCGCGGGTCTCGCCATCCCGTCTGTCAAAGAGCACACAGCAGCGGCGAACACTCTCCATGTTAGCGACCCCGACACTGCTGACCAAACAACACGACCCCTACCCCCCCCCCCCCCCCAATCAATACACGCCAATGAGCGCCGTCAGCAGGCTTCAAACAGCAGTCTGCTCGAAAACAGGTTTGCGGCAAAAAACAGCAGCGGCGGCGTTGACACCTAGCCTCCCTGCCCCGAGGACTTCAGCTCTCCTGTAGAAAGGGGAAAAAAAACAGGCCTATTCTTTATTTTCTCTAGTGACTTCCTGTTGTCATTCCCCCTCCCCCCCAGCAGTGTTTCAAATGAAGGAATCTCAAGGTACGCAGAGAACTCATTTTGGCTGTATGTACAGTCCTTGCTAGCAAATAATAAAGCTATGAAGCTCCAGTCACCTCCACAAGAAAAGAAAAAAAACAATAAATAAAAAAGTTTGCTTGAGAAGGACTCCTATCTCAACAATTAGAGCGATGGCAGGAGCTCAAAACCGCTGGCCACACAGATGATGGACGACTGCTCCCGCAGTGTGTGTCCAGTGGGTTCATTGCAAAACACGGCTTGGAAACAACTCCTGAGAGCCATGTGCCAGAGTGACTTGGCCTGTAGGACCCGGTCAGCAGTATGGCACCAGTGACGGCCATCGGTCACCGTCAAGCCAGGATGAGCTGTAGCATTTTGGGAGCGACCAAATGCAACGTGTCTGGTTCCCAAGCGACCCATTCAGTTCCCCAAGCCCACTTACCGGACCCTGCTATAGCTAACGCTACCCTTGCCTTCACCTAAAAGCTACCGTACATTTCTGCACAGCAGGTTGTCTTATCAGAGCCTTAACAGATGCATCTAATGGCTGTCCACAGATACGCAAAGAAAAACTAAAGTGGGTGCCTGGGGAGGACAGCCAACAAGATGCAGAGTAAGCAAACCTTGGCGGGAGGAAGAAAACGGCACCAGACACAAGCATCACCTTACGAGTCATATATCAAGAAACAAGGAGCCACAGCGGCATGTGGGATTCTTACAACAAAGGAATCAACGTTACCGCACTTTTATCTCAACCCAGGTCCTTTGAGAAGGTCACCAGAGCCGGCGTCAACATCAACCGAACGTCGACAATTCACTGATGCTTTGGGCCTAGTCCTGCCTGCTAAAATCCCGAGGACCACAAACCATGCCCTTAACCCAAGAAAAGTGGAATCGAGGATGGAAGACCGCATGATAACCCGTGATACCGCTTCCTGGGTACTGAATGGGACAGGAGAGCTGACCAAGAAACAGAGAAGCTAAACATGCAAAAGACTGAGGGCTGGGTGATTGTTACTCCTTAAAGGGGTTTCATAACAAGGTGCTATAATCATTAATGCAACAGCCTGCCCAGCAGTCAGACACCCTAGCGAAGCTTTCTGGAGGTAGCAGAATCAGTTCACGATCTTGTCCCTAATGACCATTCCGCAATATCACAGGTCTGCTTACTAGTACCCATTAAAGCATCAAGAACCTCAGCATTCAATTAATGGGCACTGCCATCATTTTCAACAATAACATGGGCACACTACCTTCAACCGTGTGGCATATACAGATTTAAATAATCTTGAGTACAGGAATTTGAACCTGAATGCAACACTGGAGGATGATCTCTCCCAAAAGATTAACATGCTGCCTGACATCATGGCAAGATTTTACTCCAAAATGACATTGTTCCCAGATGCAGAAACAGTAACGTTTTACAAGATCTTAAGGCAGTAGTGTTCCTCCTGAGAAAGTCATACGTTATTCATCTGCCAAACAGTGTTTCTTTGGTTGTTATATTATTCTACTCTGAAATTCTTATTTTTTTCCCAGGCATCTTAAAAGCTTTTTGAAGGATGCACTTCAAGAAAACTTTGGTAGATGAGAAGACTGCCCTGCAGCAGAGCCTGTGTCCTGGTCTCTCCTCTGCCGCTACCACTCCTTGGTGGCTCCAACCCAGGAGAACAGGTGCTCCAGACTGCACCACGAGCAGACTCCTCACAGCATTATCCCCAGGGGGGAGACTGAGAGTACACCGTGCCCTCCAGACCGCTGAGCCCACGCTCCTGGTAATACTCCCAGTAAAAGATCCGCAATGAGTAAGAAGATCCCTCCCCACCCTTCCTCAGTGCTCAAAAAAAAATGAATGTAGACAAACTCATCTCCTGTGTCTCAGTGGCTGATCTTCCAACGGCCAGGAGAGTAGAGCCACAGCAGATGTGTCTGCAATGGGGGTGGGGGGGGCGCAGGAGTGCCACGCAGGTGTAGCTAAGAGCCTCTTGGGCACACGGCACTTAAACAGGGGCTTTTATTCGATCTTCTGCCGGCACCTTTCCAGGGCCCTACAAAGGAGGTGCGTTATTTGATCTTCAGTTCAGTTGCTGGATCAAGCCCTGGGAGGCGAGCAGAGCGAGCGTCCTAATTAGAGCGACAACCGTCCCTGGGGCGGAGTGACAGATGGACCTGCCAATCAGCGGCGGCTCACAGCGAGCGGTGCACCAATCGACCTACGACTAGCCACCTGGGGGGAGGGACGCAGGGTTAAGGGTGACAGGGAACAAGCCCAAGGAAGTCCAGAAACTAAGGAAGTCCTGGAGAAAACAGAAGCCCACGGCATCAGAAGAGGTGGACAACTTCAAACATCGGCCCCACTACACAACCCCAAATTAATTATTAAATAGCAAATAAATAAACCAAGCCTTCCTTTACTATCATCCTCATGCAACTTAATTAACTCTGGCAGGCTGGAAAGTCATCGAAAAGGGGCGAGAATGAAAGTTGGGGGGGGGGGGGGAAGAGACAGTTGCTAAGCAACATAAAACATCTAAGTCGTCTGCAACTTGTTCAATTTCCGAGTATCTGTCTCCAGGGTTACAGGAGGAAGATAAAATTAAAGGAAGTAGTATTTTCACTGTGAGGCTGGAGTCAGCTCTGGCGACAGCCAAGTGGCCCGATGGTATACGCCAGCAGGGTCGCCATACTGTAAACTAAACTCTCCAAAGGCGCCAGAAAGACATGAAAGACGACAGGAAGGAGAATAAACAAAACCTCAAGAATACGGGGAAGTTCTCAGGGGCTGCCATTATGCAATAGTTTACAGAGAGAAAGAGGAATCCATGTTCTCAGGCTGCTGGTTGGTCTTTGCCATGCTCACATCCTTGTAGGGCATGACCCCAAAGGGCAAGTTCAGGCTGGGTGAACAAGCGAAATCAGGTTCCCCCACAGGGCTAGGAGAAGGATCTGATCAGAAAGTCCCTTTTGTGTCATCAGGAGGTCGTCTCTGCTTGGTGCCTTGACGTCGTGCCTTTTCCGCAGCCTTTCTACCCCACCCCAGACTGCCTCCATGTTCACTGGCCGCCCTCCGCACTTTCTACAAACATCTGAAATTTGGGCCATTTTCCCGAATCCCATAAGGAAAATCTAATAAGAACGGAAGACTGTGTAAACACTACTTTAAACAGAAAGGCCATAATCTGCTTCTGTAAACAACAACCGGCCCATCAGCTTAAGAAAGAGGAATAAAAAAACAACATGGCTTTTCCTAGGTTATTATTAATTTTCCCACTGTCCGGAAAGGATAATACTACAGTCTTTGACATTCTTCAGTCAGTGCTGCTGCTCTTGAGAAACTACAGTAGATGCTTACCAAAATACTGTACGGTTTCCTTCAAACACAGGCACACAAACATTCCTCTGCTCTCCAGGAAAAATCTGCGGCTCCATCCGGCATGCGTCCTCCATCGCTGCAGCCTTCAGACAGCTAGCACACGCTAGGTTTAGCAACTGTTGCTGTGGCGATATAAACAAGTACGGCTATTGGTCACCCCGCTAGCTGTTTATTTGAAGGAACGCTCTTATTTTCTGCCAGCCACTGGGCCGGCCGTGTTGTGGATATGCGGCATCGCAACCGCAGCATTTTTCCAATTAATTCTGGAATCCATCTGCTACAATCTGATCTGGTGACGCTAATGCCAGCATCTCGCCGGCATATCCGGAAGGCTTTGATAAGCAGCGCGGTGGCCCATTAGCGCGCAGCGCAACACACGGCCCCGTTTCCGCCTGATTGCGGCAACCGCCCGACGCGGAGGCAGGTCCGAGATGCTGCAGAGCACCGTCAATCTACTCCTGATAATATTGGGTTCAAAGAACGCGACGGCAGGAGATACCATCTAACAAAAGGCACTATTTCTTGACAGCAATAAAAATGACCCTCCACTGACCGATATAATGTACATCCTTAATCACCTGAACAATCACAGCAGTTACCGTTAATGCGTGAAACACACAGACAAGCCATATCTCAACCTCCTACACTCACCATCTAGTAATATAACATTACAATATTTACATGTAAATAAAAATAAATGTAAAAAAGTGTGGTATTTTCTTTTTCATTTCAGCTTTCCTGACAGTTACCAAAAGTGATTAATTTGCATAAGAGTGCAGAGAATTGTGGGTCAGCGGCATCTCCTGCCCACCAGCACTGTGGCGGACATGTGCTGGTTAGCCACTCGCTAGCTACCATAATATGAATGAGCTGTGAGGGGGACCCAGCTTGATGTTTACAATCAATACATTCATCACCAGCATTTAGAAATGACAAAAACATGAGGAATTTATAATAATAAAAAAAAAAAAAACCCACATAGACGAGTAGCGTCACACGGCGTCAAATGGCCCGTGTGGGACGATAAAAGGGAAAATGTCTCCCTGTCGCTGGAGGTTGCGGGCGGCTCGACGGCGTCATTCAGCACTGCTTTCCCTTAACCACAACGAGTGTTGTGAGATATAACGCAACATATTGCTCTGTTTTTTGTACAACGTCTTTCATTGCAAAAAAAAAAAAAAAATTCTAAATAAAAATGAGACTGCAATTCTAGGTGACCATAATAAAAATTAATGCAGCAAACACTGTGTGTGTAATGTGTTGCAAAAAAAAATCCCTCATCTTAGATACCGTCGTGCGCCGAGGAGAGCTTTCCCCTCATGAGGCGTCAGTAGGCAAACAAGCAGAGGGCATCCGTGAAATCAGCACTTCATCCCACAAATAAACTCAAAGCTCTTGTTTTTGCAAGACTAACAAAACATCTCCATCCTGCCCTGCCCCCCTCTATCGGTGTGATACTCTGCTGTGAAATTTGCAGTAAGATTTCCTTCAGTTATTTAATTCAAGTAGGACTCAACCCAAAGCGCATTTACAAGATAAAGTCAATCGAATGGTCCAGTTATGTTAGCGCCCCCCCTTGACTGGCTACCTGATATAACCGCAGAGCGGCGGCTAATCTCGAGCACCAGCTCGCCTCCGGAACACGGTGCAGTCCGTCTTGCGTGCCGCGCCGTTCAACCCTAAACTATTTCTGCGAGGCACAAGTTTTGGCATCGTCTTTGTCTATAAACCTATTCAACCTGATAAACTTTTCTCAACAAGGCAGAGCCCTTTGCACTCCCCGGAGGTTCGAACCTGCAAACATTTAGACAAAAGAGTTCAGCTCCCAAACCACAGTACCTGGGGGCGAGAGGGTGGGGGGCAAGCACTGCCAAATCATCCCACAAACATTTTAATGGAGAAAAAAAAAATGAAAAAATGTAACAGGACTCACTTGTGTGCTCAGAAGGGCGCTTTGAATTAGGAGGTTTAAAAACCTCTAAGCATCTTAACTCCTTAACTACTACTTCCTGCAGTAACTGCTGGAAATTAACCAAACCAACTGCAGACTAGCACTCCCGAGTCATCTGTAAGCATGGCCTCCATCTGATTACAATGCTAGCAACTGAACATGGCAGCTCCCCCACACACACACACACACACACACACACACACACACACACACACACACACACACACACACACACACACACAC
>JABFEA020000119.1:3866922-3882283 GCA_019775915.2 Cyphomyrus plagiostoma | reverse complement strand
GACCTGGCCCGAGGGACAACTCCTCCAGAAAGCGGAACGACTCACCCTATTCCCCCTACACCCACAATCACGTGGCATCATGACAGCGATTATCGCTAGATCAATTTGTGGAAGGGCAATGAGCAAAGGGTTGAGGGGGGGGTAAAGTGGGGAAACCACATTCCCGCCCAACAGTCGGGGCAAGCTCCCCGTTCGATTAGGAACTACGAGACAAAATGGGGCGTCAGTTAGGGATAATTAGCCTGCTCCAAGGGCCTCTGGGATATCCGAAATAGAAAAAAAAATAAATGCAAGCGCTAACAGGAAAGGGGGTGGGGGGGCAGTAAGCTATTGGCTTAGGACCCACTACCTTGAGTCACATGCCCGGATGGACTTAAGGTCCAGGGCTACTAACGGGACTCCCAGAGTGGCAGCACCCCAGCCAGGCATCCCCACAGGCAAGCCACTAATGCACATATGGCAATGCATCAGCGGGCCTGAAGCCTACACACATCCGGATGCCACAGTGTCGACCCCAATCCCTACCCCAAACCTAACCCCCATCCTACCCACTTAAGTCTGGGAAAAGGGCTTCTCCAGAGCAGGTACCGTACACACGTGTGCACGTTTACGGCACACCCTGCATGTGTCTGCACATGCATGTGCGTGTCTGTGTTCACGGCTAGCAGTGGCATTACTCCCCGCATTACTGCCCGTACATTCGCAACGCTGCATATTTCAGCAGTGACTTCAGCATGAGTCAGAGCGCAGGACCTGCTTCAGCTGCAGAGAGCCGACTCTCAGAAAATGCACATCGCTTTCCTAAAACGAAAACAGATTCCCTCCTGCCTCTCGCTCTCTCTCGCTCTCTCTCGCTCATTTTTCCCCCACAGCACTGGAGCCCAGAGCTACGCCACAATCCAACAGCCTGCTTCTGGTGACTTTGGGCCTCACCCGATTTTTTTTTTTCCTGTTAGCATTTATACAATTTCCACAACTCCCATGACTCAAATTTAAAAACAAATTTCCATCGAGATGCACTTTTAATCCTATTACTAATAACTTTATTCATATTGTTTCACAAAACATCCATATTAGGCAGAACTCCCATTCATAGCTTTCTCCATTCACGGCTTTTCTTTTTTCTACCTAAAGTTATTCTGGGCTGGTTCATTTTACCACATCAGCTACGTACTTCCTATAATACCCATCTGAGAGAAAAGGGAAAAAAAAAATTAAAGAAAAAAAAAACCTTACTCAGCCACCTACTGACCCATGAAAAAAGCATTAGAATAATAATAATTTTTCCATTTAAAGGCCTCACATAAATGACATTCTCAAAGCTAAGGAAGTAGCTACAGAAAAGCAAAGGGAAAGAAATATTAAAGAGAATAACAGGAGGAAATCGACTTCAGACAGTTGTTCTTGAAGCAACCCAAACTGATCGGCACCCAGGCACTGGAGACCCAGGTCACAAACCCAGGCAGCCGGTTTTATTCTCACAAAGCCCTCAAACACAGCCCACGTCACTCACGCGAGGTGTAGCCCCAGCTGTAAATACTCCGACCAAGAGCCTCCTCATCCACCTCCTCCCCCCCCCCCCTTTCCAGATAAACTCGTTCTCTCAGATGCGTGGAAGTTTGCCAAGATGCCATGCCACTAGTTCTGAATGAAAGTGTCTCTCCCACGGCAGACATGGCATGGAGGGATTCAGGAAAAAAGGAACTAAAAACGGTCAGCTGCCACGCCCCCCCCACCACCACCACCTTCCACCCCCGTCATTACCATCACGACCCACCCCACCCACCCAGCCAGCCGACCGGCTGCCATCAATAACGACGGCTCACGGGGCCCCCGTGTGTATCATTGATTAATTATAATCAATACAGCACATTAGCGTGTGGGACCCGCACAGTCACGTCTCATTACCGCCTGTGTGATATGAAGGCCCCTGATGATGACACCCCCAAGTGGGGCTTCAGTTCACCCGGCAAAGTGTCCAGGGTCACACAGCATCGGTATTAAAAACTATTTTCACCATCGGTATCGGTCACTGAAGATGATTACATCCATCTGAATCATCTACCTCGAGGAACTAAACCATTATTAATATTTACACACTATTAACAAACTGTTAAAGAAAAACATATCCTCATATAACCATAAATATATATGTGGATTTATATATAATTTAAAAAAACCATTATAAAGTTAGGTCCACCAATAGCACAAGGTAACGTTGAATACAAGTACCTTATACTCTAAACTACAGGTGACATGTTTATCTAAGAAGTAGGCCCTGTAGTGTACCCTTAAACCAGACAGGCTACCGATCATTAATTACTATCCATGTTTGGAACCTTCTTCTTGTACGTAAAGAACAACGTGACACATTCAGCCTTATCTACTTCCTCTACGGATTCATCGCCACTTCTTCATTAACCACTTTAAGCAAGTCGCAACTGTCATCTGTGGGCCGTAACACTCTCTGTACACCTCTGTTCCTTTTATTTCTAATCAAACAAGACAGGGGCAAAAAAACCTTATCTTACACGTGGATACAATGCACAATTTACACAAACTCCCTGCAGCTTCAAAAAGGTCCAGAGGAATGCATTTTGTAAACCCTACAGGAGAGAGGCTGATTGCAAAAAAAACACCTTTTTAAAGAGTGTGCATGCCTTTAAGTATGGCTTGCCGAATCTGCTCTGTCGAGATCAATCCTGCGCTCACGCCGCGTTTTTAATGATCGGTGTATCAAGCCACCGGCAAAATTGTTTCACCTTTGCACCGCAAATCATGCCCCGTTTCTACAGAAGCTTTCCATTTCCCTGTGTATTTTTAAAATCGCATGCGGCATTTTGTTTTGAAATAAAATTGCTAATCTGCTTTTTTTTCTGTACCAGTGAGAAGAGGTTGGAATGGCAGTCTTCAAGGCTCGCCCCGTTAGCCACCCAGTTCGCCGCTGTAGTCATAATCGTCCGCCGACCGGGTCGTCAGTGCTGGGCATGTCGAAATCCTGGGTCGGTACCACGACCGAGTCGCGACGGCAGATCGTTTCTCCCCCAAGCCTCTGTATCTTCCGCCGAAAATACGGGAAAAATGACAGCCAAATAAGGAGACGATGTGTCAAATTGAATCTCCTCGCAGCGACATCAATTTTTTTTATCAGGCTAATTGATGGACCGAAAAAAATAAAAATCAATGATATATTATATATAATCTCCGGAAGCGCCGAATCCAAACTGGGCTGTAAGTTTATTCGAAACAATATGTGGCCAAAATTAATCTTATCTTCACCGCTTTCGATCTTAACACAAAAGCCACCCGAGTTTATTTTGTAAATCCATACTTGTTTTGAAGATTAGTTTAAAAAATAAAGGTGGGGGGAAAAAAATCATAGAATCCAGGTCAAGGGATCCGAACCGACTCATTGCCAAAAGCGCATATATCGAAGCGGATTCTTGTATAATCCTCGCAAGGGGAAATGTCTTACTGCATCCATGGCAGTCCTTCGCCGCGTCGTTAGTTTATCGATTAAAGAACAGTAAGGCTACAATCCACACGTCGTGCTGCCCTTCTCTACAAAACCATCAAAATGGGGAAAAAGGTCAACAAAAACAGCCGCGATTTCATGGCGATGGCAACTTTACGCTCAAAAAGGGGAAAACGTTGTCGTCAAAACATTGTTTATTGTCATTGTATTAAAACAACGGCCATGCTGGCGGTAAAACAAATACCAGCGGAATGCAAAAAAAAATAAAAAATTAGAAACCGCCAGATACACAGCCCCCGTTTTACGTGCCAGTGGTGATAGTTTTGCTTTAGAGAATTGCAACTGCTATTTATAGTATTTCTTTCTTACCAGCAGCGTTCCCTGACAGTGTGGTACCACGGGCGATAGAGAACAGGAATGTTTTTAATCCTTGTTTCACTTTGCAAATAACAGCAGACTGTACAGCGACAGCCACCGAAGGGCTGCCCCGCTGCTGCGATCAAACCAACGCGTCCGCAAAGCGTCGATCTCGCAGCCGAAACGCCTGGATATTCGTTTTTTTCCACGGTACGGAGCCCCTTTCGCCGATTCTTCAACAAACGAGAAAGTATTGTCTGTCCATAATCAGGAAAACGGTAGTGCACCCGACCGGGGCTAAAAAAATCCTTCCTTCCTTCCTTTCTGTTTTATATCATTACGAAACGTCCTCCGCCGAAGCAGGTCGCAGCCCAAAGATTTGCTTTTAGCTAATAACAATGGCTCTGTGATAATGATAATCGCGAAGGCGATGGTGACAGCTCAACAATGGTGGCAATCCTCCGTGCTGCGTTATGATTAATAAAACGACTATAAATGTAGCGAGCAGCCTGGCCGGGAGCTCAAAAAGCACAACAGTGAAAGCGGCGCACTCCAAACCCACGTCTTTAACGTCTTGAAGAAAAAAATATTGTCGATAATAACGATGATCGCCGTGAAAATACAAGCCAAGACGTCTTCTTAAAAATCATTTTTTAAAAAAATAACGCATAAAATGCCGATGTGCCATCTAATGTACACAGCGGGCTCCAGATGATGAATCCGTTTTCAGTCATCTTATGTCTCAGGCAGTGTCTTTACTGTTACATTCGTGAGTGTGTGTGTGTGTATGACTATGTGTTACTCTTACTCCGTGTGTGTGTATGCGTGTGACCGCCTGCGCTCGCAGCCTCTCTCACGTTCCCTCAGCCCACCACATAGAGCGATGTAATGGCGGCGGGCAGCTGAAGCCAGAGACTCGCTTTCCCATCCGGCATCGGGCGGCCAACGTGACCAGCGCAGAGAATTACGGCGGCTTCTTGGGATCGCTGACACGGGCCTCGCTCGCGACGCTGGAGGCGCCAGCCGCGCTGATCGAAAGTGAACGCGAATAATTTATGCTGTGTATTGATCTGAAGGCATAAACTGCCTTCTTATTTATAGGCCTTTTTGTTAATATCCATTGTTATTTTAAAGTTAATCGATAAGAAATATTTTGTGTAAAAGGAAATAACAGTCATTTTAACTGTTCAGTTTTAGCATGCTAAAAAATCTGTGACAAAACATGGCCTGATTTATTAAGCTTGTGGACCGTTGCACAACTGCAAAATGTTGCATCCATTTAGTAAAATTAAAAAGAAAAAAAAACCCTGACTTAATTTGGCATATTTACTGTATCTATTCTTTGATGTTTTAATATTGTTACTAATCTCTATTTCAACTTAGCGAAAAGCACATATTGCATACAAATATTTTTGTATTCTTCATTGTTCACAGGAAGTATATGTATATTTTGAAGCATTGTAATGTTCCAACAGTTCCAAAGGTATCCTTAGCCGAAAATCATAGCCTCAGGTGTGAAAACAGTAGAAAATTCACCTCCAGGGTCCTTAGCTTAACTGACTGGTCATTATATCAGGAAAGTAGGCAATTGAAAAACCAGGTCTTGAATAAGGTAAATAAAAAAGCCTGACCTTTCTCATTTTACACATTTTAGTGACTATTTTCTTTGCCAGGAAATCTTTTATTAATCGCAGCCATCTCAAAGAATAGCACAACATTGCATAAGTATTCAGAGTTAATATTTTGCCTAGTGCTAGGCTCCTCAGCCTCCTTCAGTGCCTCGTAGGCACAGCTTCAGAGGGCTCCTGGGATCCTGTTTCGAGGAAACATTCCCAGTGAGAGGTGGGTTATGACCGAGTTGCCAGGAAAATACCTAACTAGAGCAACGGGTGCCACAGTGGATACAGACTTTGACCTGCGATCTGTCTCCAGTCCCAAGACGGCCTCCGCTGTTGTAGCCCTGAGACAAATATGGAACCTCAATGGTGCAATAGATTTAGATTTATTGTCAGGTCACGGTTTACACACATATAAATGGTCAGTGAAATTCTTTGGAATGCAAGGCTCTAACAGCAGTGCAATATCACAAAGCAATAACAGCACAATATGAATAATATATAATACATATACAATAGTAATGGGAGTTAAATATATATGTACAAATACGACATGGATGGACTGATAAATAAAAGTGTAGGAGTCATGGTGAAGTTGTGCCTACCTATGTACTGAGTAAATGGAGCTGGAGCTAATGCAGAGGGCGGCTGTCCAGCAGGACCATGACCTGGTTATGGACATTATTCTGAAGGCTGTTAGTTCAGGACCCGATGCTGCTTAGCCATCGGCCTGATGACTCGGATTGCTGGGGTCGACTGACGATCTTAATATGCGGCCACATATGTGTAAAACTGTAAGCTGTGCAGATTGTATTGTGCAAAGAATACAGTAAAAGGTTACGCATCAGTGTTGGTTGTCTCCTTAAGGAAGACGTAGATGTGAATGAAATTAGGCCTTATGACCCATCCGGAGGGATGCCACACATCTCCAGGTATAGAACAACACACACACACCCTGTATGATTCATGTCCACTCTCTACTGCACAGGCTTCTTCCTGCAGTCCAAAACACACAGCTAGGCAGCGTTGCCTCTCTTCTCTTCCAGGCTGTCCTCCTGCCCCATGTTTAATGAGATGGGCTGCAGGCTCTTCACAAACCTGCACAGGCTAAGCACTTGGATGGATGGTTAAAGTGATGCTTTATTTGCCATTTGCACAAGTCTGAGTGCAGGTGCCTTGGAATGCTTCTTTTTGCATATCCCATCCAGCTCTGCTATGAGATACACAAACATATATATGCAGCTGAGAGCGAAGCTTGAGGTTCTAGCGCAGGGTCAGGCCAATTATTCAGCGCCCCGGGAGCATTTTGGGGAAGTTTTGGGCCTTGATTAAGGACTCAATGCTGCCAAGGAGGGGGCTTTGAGCCACACTGCGTCCCCCCCCCACCCTGATAGATAGATAGATAGATAGATAGATAGATAGATAGATAGATAGATGTAATATGCTGAAAAATTGAGCTGTTCTAAATGCAGCAGAGATTATTTCACCCTCTGAAACTTTTTAAACAGCACAAAAATCTAGTTAGAAATGCAGCTCGGTAAGTGGAGTGGAAAATGTAAAATAGTATAGAACTATTATTCTCTGTTGTTTTCTAAATTTTAAATATATTGCTGAATAGCCTCAACTGTTATGCCTGTTTTACCGGTTTAGGGCAACTGTGTAGGAAAAGGTAATATATACAAATAAATGGAATTTAATTAACAGAATTTAATTGATTTGAATTTACACGTTGATACAGTTTTGGTTGGGTTTTGGGATAACCATGAATCACTCAGTTTTATTTGGTGTAATTTTGGGCAACATATTTCTGAGATATACTTTCAAAGTGACGTTCTTTAGCTGCTATTTGCATGTAGAGCTGGGGTCTCCAACTCTGCTCCTGGAAAACTACCATCCAGTGGGTTTTCTATTCTACCTGGTTTCTGATGCACCACACCTGTTCCTGGTATTTACCTGAGAACAGGTGTAGCTCTTCAGAAGCCGGGTAGATTTGAAACCCTTCTGGGCAGTAGCTCTCCAGGACTGGAGTTGGAGACCCCTGGTATAGAAGCCTCCAAGCTTTGACCAGTTATGTCTATAATGCACAAAGACAGGCTCATCCTTACGCAGCACGTCTTCTAAGCACAAGACAAGCAGTTGTCACTGTTACATAATAATATTCACATGTCTAACAAGTCAGTACATGCGTCAATTGCATGTTAAATGAAATATGTTGATTCAATCATCATGACAGGGACGTTTACAATCAGCACCCAGCCAGATGAATCATGATGCATGTGCTTGTGTTATATGTTTGTTGTGAGAGGTGCAGGTGAAAGGGTCGGATTCCCTCTTGCCCCCCTCCCCCCCCATCCCATCCTCCAACCTTAAAAATAAAGAACCCGAAGATATGAAGCTTAGCTTAGATTTTATTGATCCCCCCTCTCACTCTGGGAACTAAGCAGAAGTCATTTGCAGTTTTCTCCCCATTGTTCAATACCTCGTGAAGGCCCATAAGATGTACTGTGAAGCTGCATTACAGCTTCATCTTGGGCACTGCTTCAGTGCCCTGGCAAAGGAGCGTCGTCCGCTTTAGTGGGGCTAATGAATGCAACATGTCTTCACTTCGCTCTTCACTGTAGCTTGAAGTTGACGAGATGAGTCTTTGTAATTAGTGATTATCATAGATTCCCGGGCTCTCAGACAGAAAATGCACCGATTGGAATCCTTCCTTCCGTTGTAGCAGCAGCAAGCAAATGAGCTGTTGATTATCTGATTTTAATAAGTGTTCACCCCAATAAGTAAACACAACAGTAGTTTTTACAACAAAGGCTTCGCAATAAAAGGTCTCCTCCAGTAAAACAATTCTTTTTGGACCCGTCAGATCTGAAAAAAATTCTTCATGCAAATAAATTGAATTCATTTATTTAAGTCAGTGTACCAAGTCTAATCCTTTGAGGATGAAGCACTTGTTTTAATATGCAGCAAAGGAGCAATCTAAATAAACAAATGACAATGTGCAGATGTAATCTTTCAGCTTCTGACCCCATCGATGTGCTCTTTTCACGTAAGGACTGGATCCCCACACTCAAACTGAAGTTTAAGCTCCATTCGGGTGTTATCATGAGTTCCACGAGAGCAGGACAGAGTCGGCACTATTCCAGGGCTAGATGGAGGGAGATTTTCAGCAGGGCCTGAATATCTGAGCTGGCGGCTTTGGAGGCTCCTGCCACAGGTTGGCAGAACATACAGACATGCTGCTCCTTTAGCTGGTGACAGCACTCTTTCCCCGGATCATTTGAGCTGAAATCCTCGAAGACAGAGGTGAGCTTGGATGGACTAGGGGCTGCACTGATGAGCCGACTAGTTGACAAGTCGACTTAACTGCTCTGCTATGATTGACGTCGACTAGTCGCTGATCACGTGATTATGACAAAAATATCATGGAGGCCTCAGAGAAAACCAGCTACTAAGAAGTGTGAAGGGAAAAGAGAAAAAATTGTGCAGATGGAATTATTTTTATTTCAGTTATAATTAATGCATTAACAAATACTCTTTTACTTGCGTCTCCATATTTCTACCTAGGGAAATTCAATCTATAACATATACTTTTGCCAAATATCACCTGTGTGGTCGGTGAAACTTGCTAGCACTTATTAGCGGAATAAGGTTACACTGTTTTCTTATTCTGTGGAACATGAAAGATGAATCTGCTGGCCAGATTTAATAATGACTTATAAATATGTTGCAGGTAGTATAAATAAAATATAAATTAAAAAGATCGCAATTGATCCCCCCAATAACTAACAAATAATTAACGAAACAACTTATTTATCCTCCATTGTTTTATGGTGAAGTTCCTGAACTTTGGGGGTAAAGTGCCTTAGAACAACAAGGGGGAAGCGTCCTGGCTGGATCTTGCGTGAATTTTGTTTTCCTCCCCAATTGTTTTCCTGACATTTCAATCCTTAGTATTTCACACTTAAATGGAAGAGTAGTATACAAGTGTTATTGTTGCATAAATTGTTGCTGATGAGTTGCAAACTACTGTTGCTACTTGTTTGTATTTCGTGTTAAAGTAGGGTGACCAGATAATCCATATCAGGGAGGACACTCTGAGCTACGACAGGAATTGTAAATTACTATTTCAATTAAACGGACCTGGATTTCACTTAAGCACTGAGTTCTTGCTGTGTGCTGATTGGTCAGTCTCCTATAATCATGCAGGTGTCACTAATACTAATGTGAGACAGCTGGTTGAGTCTTTCAGTCAAGGAAACAAACCAGTCAAAGCGCAAGAAGAGCTGAACTATTTAGCTGAGCACAGGGGCCTTTCAGTTTGTAAAACCCGAAGTAGCTCAAAGTGTCCTCCCTGACTTGGATTATCTGGTCACCCTAGTGTTAAAGATATCTTTATGAGCTGTCTGTTTTGAGCATATGTATTAAGTTTTGAAAAGACATCAGCCTTTGTCGATTAGTCGATGTCAACTCAACTTTTATCAATGTTCACGTTACGGGGGGTGACACAGTCTGTGAGCCGTGATAGAAGCTGAGATCAGAATAAACTGATCGGAAGATCAAAATTGGCAATTCCATTAATGAACGTATGCTGTCTCTAAAATGTTCCACTAAGCACATAAGCATGTTCGTTTAGATGCATTAGAGTCCTTTAGAGTAACGAAGCAACTTTGTTACTGTGGCACTTTTTTCATTATTGTATGCGTGGTCGCTAAAATGTTTGATGCCTGCCCTAGAGAACGTGGCCTTTTATTCAAAATAGGACAATTTGCATAACTTATTAATTCTAGCATAATTTATATAGCAGCAAATTAATTGAAATGTGCACTATCTGGGGGAGGCATTGTGCTAGAAAAAGCAGCAGTTGCTAAACAATGGTGCCGACACACAGATGAGTGTAGGGCGGCTGGTCCACCGGAGGAGATCGTATTGTTAATACTGTAACTGATTTATTACCACAGCAGGAAAAATTGTGTGTTAAATCTACCGAAATCACAGAAATCTTCCACAATCGAATATACTATTCTCCCCCCTTCTCTCGGTGCTGTGAGAAAACCTCAAAAAAATCACATGAAGCACCTAAATAACGTTACCTGGAAAATGGCCACTCTCTGAGAGGGATATATGGTCTGCATTATAATGAACAGAGCCTGACACCGGCCCATCCATCATCCCGCCTAGGAAAATTACAGTAGACTAGCCAGCAAGAAGCCCTTCATAGCCACTGTCCTTAGTGGTATCACGGCGACTGTTTCCTGGCTGCTGTTGCTAGGCCGACTCTCCCGTGAACCGCATAACGGAAAACGGAAGAAGGTTTTGTGCATGGAGTCTGACGTGCATTATTTTATCTATCTGTCCAACCATCCGCTAACTTTTTCATTATACTGATGAAGATTGTGGGGTGTTTGATGTATTGTGATGCATTTTTGTACATATATTTTAAAATAGGTTAGTTTCTGCCTGTGTCCGTTAGCTTGTGAGTCCAGGGTGTTGAGTACATCTCCACACACTTTACGGCTTTGCTGCCGATGGCCAGGCATGTAGTCACTGCCAGAGTCACGCAGGAAAAAACTGCCTCTCCCCAGTTCATTTGCTGACACCGACATTGTTATCCCAACCAGGGTGCCCCCCCCCCCTTTGAGAGAGGCGGCACGGGACCAGGCGCTCGTGCTTGCTTTGTCATTAGTGCTCATTATATTTAAGCGTCTCTGCCGTTCCTTTTGACAGATACTTGGTCACCGGCTGGTCATGCGTTTAACAAGGCTGTGAGCTGTAAATCACCCACCTCCGAATGTGCATTTCATTGGTCTAATTAGGACTACAGCACCGGGGAATTTGAATCGGACCCTGTCGTTCCTTAAAACACCTGAGGCTTGTATTCGGCCTCCAAATGACTCCATGGATACAAACGTTTTCAGAAACGCTGTTGCACATCACAGGCACCAGACTTATCAGGAGATAGACTGTGCTAAACATTTTCTCATCCGCTTGGGGCACAGGATAGAATTCTCCTTTTTGATATCTTCTCGGGTTTTTTTTTTTTTCCTTTCCCTTTTCACGACTGTTGCAAAAACGTGTCCCCGGAAAATGAAAATTAATCGTTGCGAAATCTCACAGTACCCTCTAGCCCTGATGCTAATGAAACTGGGATTTACGATTCCCATTTGTCGCCATACCGCGCAGTACCGCGCCGGGCCGCGGCTGTCCCAGCTTTCTGACTCCCCTTTCCGGAGTCATGCCTTATTTTCCCTTTGTCTTGCTTGTACAGACGCTCCCGCTCTGCTCCGCTGCCTCTGTTACTTCCCGCTATCCCTGCTCTCCTGCGCCTCTTCTATACTTATGAGGTCGACGAGATGCCCTGATTGTTCTGCGGCGAGGAAACTGGGCGGCACCTGCTTTTCTATGGCACATTATCGATAAACTTATGAGGCGTAATTATCTCCTGCCCACACCAGCTTACTTATTTCTTAACCAGTCATAGTGTGTCCGATGGGGACACAGCCAGGGGCACTGAGGGTCTGAGCAGCAACTGAAGGCTTTGCTCTACAGATGATCTGTTAACTTATGATATTCTGGTGCTGTCTGTTGGGATTGCGTAATGTGAGGCAGGTGCGTCCCCGTTCCCCCGGTGCACTCGCTACAGGGCATGTGCATCGTTGATTGCCCAAAGTCTGTTAGGTGTAGCAGTCAAACACGTTTATCAGTGGCTCAGCAGCGCGGAGGGCAACAAACCAATGGAATCCTGAGGAATTCCTTGAAGAAACACAAATATTATGTAGTAACAGAGAGTCTCAATTCTTTCCTAATCCTGTTCTATTACCTTCTATAGCACTGATTTAAGTTTTTATTGAACCACTCTATCAAGAAATCCATCTCGGGGTGATGGATGGATGTCTGGTCATTTTATCTGCTGAAGCTTGGCAAGGTGGTTTATTGTATTTGAGATGAAAGAACTTTGTTGATCCATCAGGATATTCTGCAAAGTTTTGACAAAATAACAAACTTCTTGGTATTATATGGTTTTTAAAAAATGGTTTAATATGCAAACTGGTAATTTAGCAATTAATACATTCTACTCAGGCACATTTTATGGAAAGTCTCAGTAAATCTATGCAAATTCCTAACAAATTCTATTATTAGATCAACAGGGGAATCACCAGAAAAGAGTTAAGTATTAGAGTGAAATATTCTAAATTACCAGCAATACATCATCAGTCAAGGTAGTAACACTGCAGAGTTTCCCCTTAATCAGATCGTAATTAGATTCCTCGCATAGAACTTCTTGTCTTTGAGAGGCGCATTACCCGCAGCCTGTCTCAGAGATGATGCTCCCCTCTCTGGCATTCCCTAAATGGTTCCAGAACGTTAGACGGGACAGCAGAGACAGTCTATTTACATCCTGATAAGGTATTTAGGTCACCGAACATAGCACTGCCCTAAGAAGCAGTAGGTTGCATTGTGTAGTATATATATATATATGTATGTATGTATGTATGTATGTATATGCGTGTGTGTGTTTGTTATTGTCTTCCTGTTGAAACAGGAAGTAGTGTTTAAAACGGGAAGCCTTTCAGGTAGTCAGGTGTCTGTATATTCCCAGTATGCCACCAGACACATTTCCCATTAACTCTTGTGATTTGTGGCATTCCCCCGTGGCCTCATCTGGCTGCACGCAAACGACCGTGATGCCAGGAGCAGGTGGCATAGTTAAGTGGGCACAGGGCATGGAGACAATTTTTCTGAGCTTTGATCACCTGCTTTCCCAGCCAAGCGGGAGCCAGGAATCCATTAGGGAGTTCAGCTCCCCCCCCACCCACTTCCTGGCTCAGCTGCCAGGTTTCTAAAACACCCGTCGGGTTTATCCTGACGTAGTGACGGGTACCTGCCATACGATATTTGGGGAAAGTATCCCGAATGCTTCGGTAACGCTGCCCGCGTTCAGCTTCTCGCGCAGGACTTACGCTATCAGCCAATATTGATCGAACGTCTGATTGATTTCCCAGCTTTTTAAAAACAGAAAAAAAAAATGGGGGGTGGAGGATTCACAAGCTAGGAAATATCACAAGCCCAGAGAGAGATGAACGCCATGCTACTTTCCTACCCAGGAGGATGTGGGGTCAGGAATCGTAGGAAGCTTAGAGTGATTAGCGCTTAGGTGAGATACAGAGGATCAACTCAATGCCAGAAACTGAGCTTCAGGTACCAAGGATTACATGACGAAAAAGTCCCAGCAAAGAAAAAGGAAGAGCCTGGAATCACGGTACAATACAGTTCTACAGTGTTCACAGGCCTTCCACATTAAATGATCATTATTGAGGCATTCGATTCAATCCAGTCAAACGTTTAAATCAAATTGACCATTAAGCCATCCATAAATTACACTTAATGATGGTATTAACACACATAAAAGCAAATATGTACCCGGAGAAAAATAATAGGACGAACTTGAGGAACAGGCTTGGTAATCTTTAACCCAGTGAAAATAGGAAGGCTTTCGATATGTGTTATCTCTGTCAATAGCCGAGATTAAATAGCATTTTCATGTGTGAATGATTCTGCAGAAAGAGATTTGGGCACCTCAAACGGTGAGCAAACACTGCTATCTCACTGATCTAGCATACGCATCCCCTGAAGCTAACCCCAATGAATCAAGCTAAACACTTCAATTATGTCTATATCATGACCCCCAGACCACAACACCATTGATTTGCTTGTCATGAACAAATGCTGTAAAGTGAATATTTGTCAGATATGGCAGCAGGTGTGGGGGCTATACTTTGTCTTTCTGCTTAGTTTACTGTAACGTTAAAATGATTTAACACCCTTGATTTTTGGACATCCATGCTTGCTCAGTCACTATATCAATTGGTTATGCCCCTTCTGAAGCAACCCTGTTAAGTTGCACGCCAATAATTCCCACATGACAAAGGAACGGGGAGGACTGGGTGGGATGGACAGGCTCCTGTTTCACCGCTGGTGGGACTGGACCACAAGCAGGGTGGCACAGAGCCATCAAGCAGGCTTGACTTCTGATGGAAAAGGACTTTGCGATCATGGAGTCTTCGCAGGCACCCCAGCAGACATGCGTCGGGGGAAACGTTATCCGTGGTTTCATCTGCTCTGGCTCCGCAGCGACCGAGCCCCCTTCA
This sequence comes from Cyphomyrus plagiostoma, assembly GCA_019775915.2. Lineage (NCBI taxonomy): Eukaryota > Metazoa > Chordata > Actinopteri > Osteoglossiformes > Mormyridae > Cyphomyrus > Cyphomyrus plagiostoma. Next base: position 3,867,689 of record JABFEA020000119.1, on the reverse strand, counting down.
GCTCTCTGCGAAGAGTGGAAAATAGCTTCGTCCAGGAACATCTATCAAGCACTGCTCTATATAAAAGGGCAGGCAGGAGAGCAGGGTGGTCTAGTTTTTTTTTTTTTTCTTCTTCCCTTCGCACGCCTTTGTAGCGCCGTCGTGTCCATAGCTTAAATTATGATTGTGAGTGTTTCCTTTTATCATGCGACAGTGGCATTCTGGGTAACGGGGAACCTGCTTAGTTATGCAAAGACAACAAACAATACGAATCTGTGACCATAGCGTCTCCCATGTGTTGGTACGCAAGCCTGTGGGGGCTGGGAGTGGGGGGGGGGGGGTGTCTGGGTAAGTAAGGACTGTGTGTGGGGGGGGGATGAAGAAGGAACCTGCTTTCCCACTTGTGGCCTACAATGCGAGGCACAAATCAAAGAGGGACGTGGCCATCAGAGTGACAGATGAACAATGTCCCCATTTTCCCAGACCCCTCGTAACACCCCCATCCATCATCGGCCGAGAGATTAATTCAATTCATCAGGTCTTTGTCTCCGCGGGCCGCCTAATGCGGCCTGATATCGCTCGAGGGAGCCACCTAATAAATGTTTGTGGATCTGATCTGGGGCGGCCTCTTCACAACCAAATTAAAACATTACTCTGAAGCCTCAGTTCAGCCGCGCTCCTCCCAACCTGCCGATTGCAGCAGAATTCCAATTATTCTAATGAGGGGGAGTAGCTGCCCCCAGCAAGAAAAAAAAAGTGGAGGGGGGGTGGAAACACTAGCAAGGCAC
>JABFEA020000119.1:3824573-3835346 GCA_019775915.2 Cyphomyrus plagiostoma | reverse complement strand
CTTCAAAAAAATTTTAAACCCCCCCCTGCCCCCCCCCCCACCCTTGGGCAAAAAAATAGTTGTCCCCCCCCCCCCCCTGGTTTTTTTGGGGGGGGGGGGGGGGGGGTCAGCATCCACCTTTCAGCCAAAGCCTCCCACCAAAAAATATCCTGAAGACCCCCATTCACAATAAGTGACAAGGGTACAAACACCACCCCCTCCATGATTTCATATTTAGACCCCCCCCCAGAATGGCAAGGAGGTCAAATTAAGGACCAGGAGATAAACTCATAGCTGGGGTAGAGACACGTAAAGGGAGGGAAAAGTTACACAGTTCCATATTACATTTCATTACTTCAAAACAACATGATGTGGTGTGTGTGTGTGTGTGTGTGTGTGTGGGGGGGGGGCATGTCCCTCTCCAACCAAGAAAAAATGTGCTGAGCATCATTCATTCAGTCTAGATGGGGCTGGGGACAAACCCTCACCACAGACTGTAAGATAGGAAACAAGACAGATGCACTGCAATTATCGCTATTACCATGACGACTCATTTAAGGCAATGAAGCTGTCTGAGAGCAGGATCCACGCGCTACTCCTACACCCTTTCTGAGAAGTCTGGGCAGGTTTTCGGTTGAGGGATATTAATGAGGACGACTGCAGGAAGCCCCAGACTTGCCCACAGCTCCCTCACACCAGAGCATCTCCACCACTGCAGGCGTCTGGGGCCAGCGCCTCGTAAGAAGCCTTCCTCTGCCCACCGGACAGGCGCTCAGCACAACAGGAGCCTGAAGCCCCCTGGCAAAGGCGTTCCGGGTCCTCCTCTTCCTCCTCAGGCGCAGAGCTGTCGCCAGCATCTATCTGGCACACGCACACCTCGATGCCAGAGTCGCCCGTCACGTGCCGACGGCGGGTGTTCATCTCCTCCCCGGAGGGCGGGGCCTCAGGCGGCTCCGCCTCCCGCTGCATCGACTGGCCAGATACCCCGGCGTCATCAGCTGGCTGGCCGGCCGCTTGCTCCCTGACAGGCCCCGCCCCCCCAGGGGACCCTGGCGATGATGGCTCTACAAGATGTGCAACGGGAAGGACCTCAAGGGGACTCTCCGAGTATGGTGGTGGCGGGGTGGGGGGGTGGCCCACTACCTCCTCATAATCCGGCAGCTTGCAGTCAGTCCAGAAGCCTAATAGAAGTGAGAGGAGACTCAGCTTACAGTCCAGCATCATGACAGCGGACGCAAAAGAGCACAACAAACTTGGTTAATAGAGGTGCCCTTTTTTTAGTGGGCAGTAGAAGGCTCTATGAGCCAGAAATCGTGAAGGTCGCTGGTTCAAGTCTCATGGCTGTCAAAATAATGTCACCGTTGGACTCAAAACCAAGGACCTGAACCCCAGCTCCTCCAGGGACCCGCTGACCCTGCTCTCTGAACCTCCCCTGTATGTTGCTTTGGATAAAAGCAGGTTCTAATTAACTGTTAAATAGTATAGCCATAGAAATACAATAAAACATTGAGCACCAGCAAGTACCTATCACAGCTACGGAACACCACCAAAACAAGTACATTCCAGCCCCAGTGATAAAGGATTTGCCAAAACCCAAATGAAATGGTGGAAGACACAAGGCTTCAAATCTAATGCCAAACATCTTTTTTAAACACTACAATGTCTGCATCACAGGCTCAAAGCAAAACTAAATATTCCACTGGATGGCCATCACCTGACAACAAACTCTACACTCCGCCCTAAATTACCAGGATAAGAGCCAACAGCAGAGTTAATTAACAGGCGGCGACACACACAAGATGAGCCCCTGTTTGTAACTCCAGGTTGGATTTCAGAAATGACACTTCCAGTGCTCGTGCCACAGGGATGATCTGGTGTCTGCATCTCAAACGGGCGTGAACTCACGTAGACTGATGGGCGGTGGGGAGACGAAGGAGCTGGAGGCGCCCTGATAGGCCATGAGGCTGATCTCCCGCTGCCGCTGCTCCTGCTGAAGACGCATCTTCACCCGGCGGTGGCGGTATGCGCAGCAGCAGCTCAGCATGATGACCAGAGTCCACACCAACCAGAACCCTGGAGGGACAGAAAGGGAGACCCGTCACACCGTCAGGCTCACCAAACAATAGGATGGATGGATGGTCCCAAAGGGAATTTAGGATTCGTAGAGGGATGAGAGCCAACGGAGATTCCTAAAAGTGACTTAAAGTTGCCCTAAAAAGTGAAACGACGTGGAGAAAGCAAGTAAACAAAGATGATGTCAGAATACTGTCATAGGGAGTGGTCTCAGTTTCTGGGACAAGGATGCCTCAGAGCTATCCGTTAAAAGTAAACAAATTTCATGTTTAAACAAATATATCAGATGTACAAGGAATGACAAAAATAAAGATAAAACCATGCAAATCAAAACCACCAAGACATGTTAGAGAGGTTTACAAATTAAAAATAATATTTTAAGTTTTTGTTTGATATGTGGGGCAGAATCAAATTATTTAGAGCGTAACGAACTTGCTCGAGTCTAATACACCTTCCAAGAAATTCAGAAGGGATATAATGATACATGTATCATTATTTCAATGCACGATCGACATGCACACACGGGGGGAGGGAGTTTTGGAGAAGAGAGGACGTGAAACGGCAGACAAAGAAGCCGGAGCGGGACACCTACACCACAGCTCGTAGTAGTAGGTGCAGCAATGCGTCTCTCCGCAGCAGTAGCCCATCTCACAGCGGTACTGCTCATTGTTGACCCCGAAGCAAAACTCCTTTCCCTGCACGACACAGAGAGCAATTTCCAACCCTTTGAAACTGAAAATGAAGGGGGGGGGATGAGTGCTTTAATCAAAAGGAAACTGGGCCATAGAGATTAGACAATAACGTCCCTTTGTTTCTACCAAGATGAAACCGAAACGTCAGAAGGCACAGATTATATTGTATAAAAAATAATGATTTTTTTTGTTAGTACACCACTTTTGGGGTGGATAATCCACCCCGCCAATCCCGATTAAATTAGGCAATCAACCTTTTTTACATGAAAGCTACATTTTCTAAATCAAAATCCTGGCTGCATTCAGGATTTACAACCCATTTCACCAGAACCGTTTTCTTGACACATTTGCGCAGAATACACAATGTAATATAGCTATTATATTTTAAAAGCCTCTTAAAATTAGATGAGCCAAACTTTCCCTTCTTTGTTGCCATACTTGCACGGGCACGGATAATGGGGGAGCGGGGGGAACAACACAAAATAGCCAACAGGCTAACAGCGACCACAGCGGGACAAGCTAACCGGCTGCAGGTAGCCCTGCCATGCTTACGGTGCCCGAGAAAAGATGGTCAACATGAAATCAGAAAGAGACCAGTTTATTGTCGACCATTTGAAAATGTTAGCCAACAAAGGCTTGCCAGCTAAGCATGGCTACCCAGCCAGATGACAGGAAAACTGCTGAACTGCTGCCAGCACAACAATTCAGCTACAGCATTTCCATATAACCGAATAACAGCCTCACCAGCCCCCATCTTTGTTCAATTTAATCATGGCCAAACTGTCTGGCTATGCAAAAAAATGTGTGCGCTTTTCACGCCGCCAGCTTTTTCCCTTTCATTTTACTGTAAGTGCTGGCACTGATGGAAAGTTGGAACTGGGCAAGTGATGCCAATTTCTTTAACGAGCTAAACAGCCGCACGAACAATGTATATTTATTTTTATTTTGTTCTGCGACATCTCTTCCAACCGTAAGCCAGGCCGTCAAGAATACCCCATTGTTTGTGGTAAATAAAAACCAGCGTCACCAAACTTTTTTGAGCCCATGTTCCTTTGTGACAACGGAAACGTATAATAGGCGGGCCTCTCATCGCAGCGATCCCCGCACTAAAGTGATCATCCATGCCGACCAAAGAACGCGATTGCCGGCTTACCTGCACTATGTAGGTCCCGGTGCAAAGCAAACCTACGATGTGTCCCAGCGTTTTATGCGGCATATTTCTGGGTTGCTGGCCGATCGCACAGTGGAGACCATATAGCTAGAAAGCCGAAGCTCGTACTAGACAAAGACGTCGGTTATTACCATCACACTAGCTATGCAGCTAGCTAGTGGCTCGCCAGCTTGCTAACTACATTATTTGCTTTCGCCCTCACAGGAAGCTTGATCTCTGTTACACCCAGGAAAGCGACAGACCGAACAACCAATAGAGGGCGTGACATTGACACACAACAGGTGAGAAAGTTAAAGTTATCAAAGAGGTTCGATGTCCTCAGCATAATATAAAGCTACCCCATATGCATGTCAAATTACAGAAATCATAGTAAGTAATTATATAGTAATTACACGAAGATGCAATGCAGTCGTCCTGCCTTGTGTAGTTTTTTCATTTTGTTTATATTTAACAGTATACGCTGAGATCGCAGATACTGTACTCAAGATGTAAAATGCTCATTATAACATATAAATATGTTCAGAATTAGACAGTAGTAATATTGATAACAGCCTAGAAATTGAATTGTGATAAAATAAATTTTCACTGCCTTTCTGGGCCTCTACCCTTATATTAGATTTTTCAGTTCTAAAATGCACTGAGATTCATATCCCTATACATTTATCACGAAATATATAGTTTTAAAAATATCAAGCGGGTTATACGCCAATTAAAACTAAGAGCTGTTCTGGAGGAGTAGGCTTACTTATCTGAAATGTATCCTTCCCTTAATGTGTCAATGAGGATATCGATAAGCTTTTATCCTGACCATCATTATGTTCTGTTACAGTTGGTTTTAATAACCCATTTAACATGGTGATCCATTATGACTTGATAGATTGTTGTGGTTATCTCGACGCCTGAAACCACGTTGTCAGTAGCTCTATGTCCCATTAGCTGTATGTCAGAAACATGGATGTTTAAATATATTTTAATTATAAGGTACTTATATTTGCTACGTTTTGATATGTCAATTACACATGTCTTTAAAGGCTCAGAAAGGCAAAGCGAATGGAACTGAAAGCGGTTCGGTTTCTGCCGGCTGACGCGGATCGCAGAGCCGGCGGAACTGCTCGCTGTTTACGATGACGTCACGGCTGCCATAGTTACAGGGAGCTTGGGCGGCTCGGGGAGGCTGTGCCTGCTGGTGAATCCCACCGAGCGACCTCGCGATCCAGCCGAGCGGACCGAACCATGGTGAGTCTCGGGATACTTTCCCGATCCATCTATGATTTCCGTTTCGCACATTATTTGTTTTAAATAAAACGCTATCCTGATGCGTCCTCATGTAGAATTAATCGATCGTGTCCCCCTACCCCGTCCCTGGTACCTGCCGATTTAATAATGACTTTCAGTAGCTATATCGCTTGATGTATATCCGTATGCATTGGTTACGGGACTTCAATTGCGTACTGAAGGCGAGGAACCGTTATAGTAAGATTCTTGAAATATTACTGAGTCCAGATGTGTGTCAACTTTGTGCTCTGCCCCGCGTTTGTTAAGATTGTGCCAGCAGCCAGGCTGTGTAGCTAGCAGGCTAAATAATATGGCAGCGTGGCCTAGCTGGCTTAATACAATTGCATCACTAAAGTGGCTGATCTGACGAAGAGCTGCTCGCCCGTCCGTCTTCGCCTCACTTGTTTGCGGATCTACTTTATTCATCTGAATCTACAGGGTGAAGTCAGTTCTGGCCCGTTATTTTATATAGCTAACACGTTACATTCGGAGGGACGATGAGTAGATTTTAATACCTGAGTTTATTTAGTGCTGCCGTCTATCATAATTGTTGGATCCAATTAAAATAATGTGTATTTGAGTCTTTATTTTACTGGTTACATTCAATCAACTTGTTGTGGGAGTTTTTGCTTGTGACTCGCATAATATTCTAATAGGCTTCTTAATCATGCGTGTTATGTCATCGGTGTCCGACAGTTCAGCAGTCGGATGCTGTGTCCTTAAACTGTACATCCAGTCCGTGCCCTAAATACAAGCGTCTTGGGATTTTGGAGGGACTGTGTTGTTTAAAAATCCGATTGTGCATGTAGCTCTAGAATGTTTTTCGCATGCGATCAAGTATAGGAATAGGATAGGAGAGTGAAAAGTCACGGATGAATGTCCCTAATTATCTGAGTGATATTCACATGTTAATGATGGTGACTGTTCTTTCAACCGTCTTCCGTTGGCTGGCAAATTTAGTCCCACTGGGTAATTCATACACCAGACAAAAACATTTGCATTTTTAAAAAGTTAGAAAGGTTTCTTGGTGTGCATGAAAATGCTAGTATCCACCATACAATAATGTTTTCAATAAATTATATAAACTGATATTTTCAGATGTGTATTTATTTGGGAACGTACCATCTAATAATACGTCACGCGTCACATAAAATTAGGCATAATAGCACCTGCAAATTGAGAAACGCAGACTGAAGACCTGGTGTTCATTTGAGTACAGCTCAAAAATATTAACTAACTCAGTAGTTAATTTGGCTCTGGTTGCTAAAACACTCGTAATGCTTTGTAAACTCCAAACGCGCTCGTGCCCCCAGCTGTCCAATCAGAGACTGCGTGACAGCAAGAGGCGGAGCGCTGTTGGCGTCCCTTTAATCTGCGACCGTCATGGCAGCGCCAAATCTTTGAGTGATCGGCACGGATTGGGCAGGGCGTACTTCAAACGGGGAGTCACATAGGGTCATTTCATCACTGCATCACTGAAGCCCGATTTCTCAAGAGCAAGCCGCAAAACCTTTTTGCTGAATGCTGTTGTATAATATATCTAATTTAATTCGACTAGAGCCTTATATCACAGTCCTATTGTGACCACTACTGGCCCTATTTTTCAAATGAAATAAGAATTCCATCTATCCACTTTCTGAATCCACTTATCCTATTCTGGGTCGCAGGGGTCCAGAACCTATCCCAGAGGCTACTGGCACAAGGCAGGGAACAACCCAGGATGGGGTCCCAACCCATCACAGAGCACAGTCACACACCGGTCAGTCACACACGCACACCTATGGGAAATTTGGTAATTCCACTTGGTCTCAGCATGTTTATATACTATGGGGGGAAACCGGAGGAAACCCCAGGAACAACAACATGCAAGACTCCACACACGGAACCCTGGAGGGGGCAACAGTGCCGACCACTGCACCACCGTGCTGCCCCTAAGCAGAATTAATATCTGAAATAATTATAATGATTTAAAAAATAAAAAAGTAAACCTGCATTCATCCATTCCATTCATCCATTTTATCATAATGATTGATCAGATACACAGATGTGTGGTGGCCATTAACACCACCAGCAGCAGAAATTCCATGTACATTCCTGTCACTGTACTTGGCAAATAAAAGTGATATTAATCCTAGCGCCTGCCAGACAGCTGGTGTTTTGATTGTAATATTTTTGGCTCAAACTTCAGATATCGCTACTTATTCAATGTGGCGAGCCCATCTTGGGAAACACAAGGCATGGTAACAGCCGGGGGCAATGCGGATGGACACGGAGAATGCAGGCAATTACACACCAGTGCCAATGTGGGGATGCCAGCACCAGAGTCTTTAGCTTGGGGGAGGAAACTGGGGTGCCGGTAGGGAATTCCAGAGAGGACATGAAGGCAGGATGGGCCATGAGCCCCGTCCCTTAGCCCCCACGCTAGAGCCTGTCTGGTCTTTCTTACACCTCCCTGCTTGGGTGTAAGGCGAGCCTCAGCCCCGCGTTTCACTCCAGCCTCCTGTTACAGTGGAGGAGGGCGGCTGACGTCTCGCCCGTACATCAGTCACCGTCTTCTGTCCGCTGAGGATCTCAGGGGCTGCATCTGACAGCTGCCTTTTGATAGCTTCTCTTAACAGCAACACCCTCCTGGCAAAGATGGAGATGTTTCATTATTCATTTAGATTTTATGCATGATAATAAGCCAGGCGCTGTGCGCACACTGTGCCGTTTCTGTTACCTGTCAGTAATTTACGCATGGAAACACTGAACTTTGACATTTACTCATATAAAACTGCTCTGGCATATGGAGCAGCGGACACAATGGCAGTATCGTGGTATGAAAGAGAAATTGAGGCATACTGACAGGGAAGAATTTTAATCCTGAAGCTATTTTGGCCTTTAGCAAAGCTTTGTTTTGCTGTATTAATGGTAGGAAAGGGTCTAGCTGACTCTGCTGCCGATGTTTGTCATGCATGAGGGTCCGTCATGTTTTGTGCCACAAACTGGACAGCATTAAGCCAAGAAGCAGGTGACAGTTGACACCCGTGTCACCATGGGGGTTATTTTTCGGCTGATGTCAGCTTCAATTGTACCTGAGGGATCACCGATGTAGAGGAGAGTTGAGGACATGTGGCAAAGACGGGGGAAGAATTGTGAATATAGACCCACAGAAAGTCAAGTCTTAGCGAGTTGTGGTGTGACCCGTCTACAATGTGATCCACCTTGACCCTGTCCTTCCCTGGATAGGCTCTGGAAGCACATCCAGATTAGGTTACGAGCTGTTGGATGGATGGATGGATGGATGGATGGGTGGACGAGTTGATGGATTGAGTATATTCTTCTGGATTCTCACTGTTCTGCAGGGCTTGTTGTCAATCCTCCGGAAGCTGAAGAGCTCTCCGGACCAGGAGGTACGTATCCTGCTGCTTGGCCTGGACAATGCGGGCAAGACCACCTTGCTGAAGCAACTGGCTTCAGAAGATGTGAGCCACATCACACCCACGCAGGTAACCATGCCATTACACAGGTACCTCCTCGGGTCGGGATTGGGGTTTCCCTGGGTTGGGCTTGGACCCCCTCTGCTTTCTCCCTAGGGCTTCAATATAAAGAGCGTGCAGTCTCAAGGCTTCAAGCTCAATGTGTGGGACATCGGAGGCCAGCGAAAGATCCGGCCCTACTGGAGGAACTACTTTGAGAACACGGATGTGCTGGTGAGCTCCATTGGTGGCATTAAACACTCTCCATTCATATTCCCAGCACCCTGCTGTAGATTTTTTAATATTCCTGAATCTGTAACAGCCCTACTGGAAATGGATCGCCCGTGGCGAAAACCATACTCACGAGAGGTGAACCATGGCAGAGGTACTCTATTTGGCTGTCGTACAAAGATCACAGCCCCAGAAAAGCCATGAAACCTAGTGAGGAACAGAAACACAGCTGTGCTGTGTCTTTTTTTTTTCCACGTGGGGGAGCAGACCGACATGGGGTGGTCTCAGGTGATTTATGCAGAACGAACATGTCCCTTCCCTGACTAGGCTCCAGGAAGGGTTTTGGGTTTCACTGCTTGAAAATGGCGAGTCTGGTTGTTCTCATTGCCTAGGTGACAGAATCATGGCGAGTCGTTCTCCGGGTTGGTGTTTCTAGCTCATGACCTGGAGGAGGGCCGTTTTCTAAGGTGATAAGTTAGTGATGGTGACCGCATATTCACTCACAAGGCCCTTTTCTCTGTGGTCTTCGTCCTGACAGATCTACGTCATTGACAGTGCTGACCGGAAGCGCTTTGAGGAGACAGGCCAGGTAAGGGAACCATCCAATCCAGCGTGTGCAGCCGGCGGGATGGGGAGCGGCGGTTTACACGGGAACAGAATCCATTACTACAGTGTGTAGCCATTGTGGCAAAATTAGAGCAGATTATAACTGGATGGAACATAATGTTGAGGTAAATGAAAAGCGGGACGTCTGCAGCAGGCCACCCAGGACAGATGTGGGAGTTTCCCTGAATGCATAGCTTCACTCTCCATCTCCCCGTCACCCCTCCTCCCCAGGAACTTGCCGAGTTGCTGGAGGAGGAAAAGCTGAGTGGCGTACCCGTCCTGGTGTTCGCCAACAAGCAGGACCTCATGACGGCTGCCCCGGCTGCAGAGATCGCCGAGGGCCTCAACCTGCACACCATCCGGGACCGGATATGGCAGATCCAGGCCTGCTCTGCAGTCACCTCTGAAGGAGTGCAGGTATTGCCCCTGTCCCACAGACAGGCACTGAACTGGTGATCCCAGTTATTCAACATTGTAATTTAAAATTAGGAGAAATACGACATTTGATTTACAGTTATTGCCAGTTTATGATGTCCTTATATGTGTTTATTAAAGGGGCCCTATTATACTCGTTTTCAGAGTTCATATTTGGGGGGGGGGTGGTGTGCTAGAAGCGATTCACATGTTTCAGTGTTCCAAAAATTATTTTTGTCGTGCTGTACATTTCTATTCACACTTAACTTGGTCTGAAACGCTCTGTTCGAGCTTTAACCCCCACCCCTTATAAGCCCAGTGTGCACTGATTGGTCAGCTTGCCCTATTGGTCAGCTTGCCCTGCACATTCTGCCCCTGTCTTGCAGTCTGCAGACAAATCCATGCAGGTAAGCATCCAATAAGGATTGTGCTGCAGTGTGACCTCACCGTGTTATGGAAGTAAGGGTTGCAGGATGAGTACTTTCTGTGGTGAGAGTTACTCTCTTTGGCGTGTACTTTGGGCCTTAAGACTTTGCAGATCGTTTACATGCACATATAGCTATATAACACACAAAAGGGAAGGGAGAAGCATAATCGGTCCCCTTTAAGCTTAAGTGTATTTTAATGGAGCATAAATAAAACCTTATTGTTTGATTTGTTTAACATTTGTCTTGATAATTTTCGAAACCTGTTTGCTTGAGTTGGTCTTGTTAATAAATTGATGTACACTCACCTAAAGGATTGTTAGGAACACCTGTTCAATTTCTCATTAATGCAATTATCTAATCCACCAATCGCATGGCAGTTGCTTCAGTGCATTTAGGGGTGTGGTCCTGGTCAAGACAATCTCCTGAACTCCAAACTGAATGTCAGA
>JABFEA020000119.1:3812983-3824535 GCA_019775915.2 Cyphomyrus plagiostoma | reverse complement strand
AATGCCACGTAGAATTAAGGCAGTTCTGAAGGCGAAAGGGGGTCAAACACCGTATTAGTATGGTGTTCCTAATAATCACTCACATAATCCCACATCTGAAAGGCTGTTGGGTCAAATCCAGTATAACGACATCGCTTTAAGGTCCTTAAGCAAAACCCTTAACTCTAAAAACTGAAGCAGTGTACTTTTTTCAAGAGTACAACAGCAGTGCCCTTACCGGTTCCTGGTGACAGCTGTAGGTCCCTAAAGCATTAAAAACCATGACCAAGGAGCTGAAATCATCTGTCTTCCTCTTTCCCAGGACGGCATGACGTGGGTGTGCAAGAACATAGCAACCAGGAAGAAATAATGACTGGGACCTGCAGAGATTGTCTGTGTGCGATCTCCAGCAGCTCAACACAGGAATAAAAGGAACAGATAGTATTTATTTTGTATAAACGAACTGCAGCCCTCATGTTAGTGTCACTGAATGTTTGTCAGCTTTGACCACTGGGAACTGTACGATTTGTATGATACAGTAAGTTATTAGGCTTAAAGATATCACTACCTTCATAAACAGTACTTTACACTCAACATCATGACAGACATTCCAACAGATGATGGCTTATAATGAAATACGGTATAGACGTCTCGACCATATATATTTTTTTTCCAATAAGATAAAAGTAGAATGAGTATGACTGACTGTCCTTTAGTGTTTGTGCAGTCTTACATTCTGTTTCATCTCTCTTACTTTTTATAATGGACAGCGTGAGGTTCCAGATTAAAATGTTTAGATTTTGACTGGTTTTGTAACGAATAAACTGCTGAATTAAAACCGTGATTCTTTTCCTCGAATGAAATCGCTGCGTATGTGCGGTTTTTGTGTCAGGTATTAGTCGCTTGTTGTAGTCGTTTTATGTCAGTAGAGGGAGCCATTTACGCGCAGTTACTTTTATGCCTCGCGCCGATACAGCGACCTTTTACGATTTTATTTCCCGGATTGTGCGCGGTTTGGTGTGTTTCTTCTCGGCGTAGCTAGGTAATATACAGGATATGACAAAAGGCAAAAGGTTAAAAGAAATTGTGTTAGGTCGTGAATGGGTTTGGCTTATGTGGTCGTGGGTTTATGGGATAGAGTGCCTTTGGATAAATATAGGTTTGCTCAAAAATCTTTTGTTTATGAGAGCCTGTCACTGCGAACCGAAAAATCGTCAGAAATTAGTTATGCTAATTTTGTACATGATAATCATTCTTGACTCAGATATACATAACAGGAGCGAATACCAAATAAAGTCTATATGTAATGGCCGATTTTAACGAACCGCTGCAATATAACATACTTACACCCCTCATGCATACGCAGTAAGTTATTGGGATACCGCAGAAATTCAATTACTTAAGTGTACACCTTGTTCGCCATGATTTACCGCCAAGAAATTGCCATTTATTGCCTTTTGCCCAAATCTACCCTGTCGACTGGGGTTGAATGCTCCACTGTCCTCATAGGACATTTACATAGAACCTCTTTCCAAGTCTCTAATAGACCTTCAGTACAATTTGCATTTATATAGCTCTCTTCCTACCCGACATGGTTTGGGTGGTTTGCCATGATAAAACAAAACTCCTCTGGCCTTGACCTGCTATATTCTGCGGGGCTGCTTCCCCGATATTAGTTTAGGTGAGCTTAGTAACAAAGGAGTCCCAGAACCATTTGCAGCAAGAGACCCCAGAGTGTGTTGGTTCATTTCAAGGTGATGTATATGGGATGGGGTCTTTGAAGTAGGAGTAATCACTGTCATTGCACAATGCAATCCAGGTCAGAGAAGGTCTTTGCTGACTACAGTATTGGTTTACCTTAATGTGCTTTTATTTAATCAATATGAAAACATGTTAATTGTTGTGATATTACTCTAGCTGTGAAATAATAATAAGATCTATTGGTGGGGTTGGTTCAGGTGGACAAGTCTTCCAGTTTTGCTGAGTGGCACATGGAAGTGTTTCTGTTGTGGGGTCTTCTCCAAAGCAGACGAAACTCAAAGCTCAGCTGATATTTTCTTCTGTTCCACTTGGTAAGTACTAGCAGTGGCTGCGAATAAGTTTTAAGGCACCTGAGTTTGTGCACCAAAGATAGCTGTTAAAATCTAAGAAGGGAGCCTGCTGGTCTGCTTTGCACAAAGTGCCTCAGTAAGTATCCCCTTATATGACGGGTGACATGGTGGTTGGAAAAGAGCGCTGTCGCTTCACCTCCATCACCCAGCCATGCAAGTTGGAGTCGCAGTCTAGCCCTGTGTGGGAACGTTCTCTCCATGTTCATCTGCATTTCCTGCCACTGTCCAGATAGGTGAATCAGCGACTCTTGTGTTGCAACAATGGGCCTATTTTCCCCCAGCAAGTCACCTACCATGCGCTGTAGATGAGTGCAACCTTGATTGGCTAAGCATTCAATAAAAACTTATGGAGAAACGAGCAAAGTCCCTAGTGTCTCCAATGAAAAACGGCACTCGCTAAATAGTATCTTTCGGCATTATCTGTTTATAATAGATCAGTGAGAAGTTAGCAGTGAGCTGTATGTGCTGAAAAGATCATTTCTAATTGGCTGTTTAAAAAATGCCCATTTTGACATAAGGGAGAAAATGTGATGGTCCTCATGCGTGACGAGTAATAAAATCTCCCTACAGACACTGGGTGCTCTCGTCATGTTGACTTAATCATTAACATCTGATCCTTGAAATGCAATAAGCAAAATAAACAGCACTCAATTACCATAACTACAGAAGCGACTGAGATATCTTTTCTTGAAGAATGGCTCCTTAACGAAATCTCAAAATGAGAACGTGGAGGGCCGGCGTGCACCCCGCCAGCACTGCACTGCCAGCCACCTAGGTCCTCTTTAAATGTCTGATCTCTCTCCTCTTTCACCACTAACCCTTGAGAAACGCAACGCACCCTGACCCCCAACAGGCAAGGGGGAGACATAAATCTGGAAGTCTTCCCAGCCTCGGTCCTCCAACCCGAAAGCCCGTCGGCTCTCTGCTCTGGGGAGACATGAGACAGATTGACAGCGACAGCAGAAAGACTGAGGGAGACGCTGGGACTTCATTAAAACCTTCCATCCTACATGCTTTCAGGCCCCAAAGCCCTGGTCAGCCAGCATTACCTCTCAGTAACAGCAGCTTACGATGCCACTGCTTTTTAATAGCGGTTTTGTGGCCTGTACCCCCTGCCCAGCGTCGCTCTCGCTGTCTGCTTGAACACACGACTCTCCACTCTCACCCACTGCCTGCCCACCATCCAGGCCACCTCAAACCCGTGCCCTGACCACCTAGGGCGCCTGGCTTTCGGCATCTTTGAGTGACCCCATATACTGCTGGCTCCCTCACCACCCAATAAGAATGAAGCGCGCAGCACACTTGCAAGCTCCCAACGGGCGAAACATTCGTCTTAATGTGAGAAGTGAGATGCCAGAGAGAAGCGGCCTACAGGCCTCCAGTCTCAGCAAGGCGCCTTGTCGATCTTCAAAAAGAGCCTTTTTCGTATTGCTGCTCTTTTTGTATTTTATTATGATCTACCCCTTCAGATGACTCCTGCTTGGTCACCCCCCCAGAAGTTTTTACAGCCCGGGAGGTGTCTGCTCCCTGGGGACGCCGTGGACTTGGGCCTGCTGTAATTAGGGACGATATAAATTGCACCCCCACCCCCACTTTCCAATCTCACCACCTCACAATGATTTGTGGCGCTTCCAGCAGGGGGCAGGGGCAGGGGGGCTGGGTCCCAGACTGTGGCAGAGGCTTCACACCCTCGTGTGGTTCAGGGCGGGGCCAGGGGTCAGAGAGGATGCCAATTCTCCATTTACAGATAAGGCAAAAGGGATTAAATAAAACCAAAGAATCTGGTCACAATTCATGTATATACAACCCATTGTATATAATAAGTCCTCATAATTCTTTGGATGTGTGCAGAATACCTTAACATACATGAAGTATATTATCCATTGTAACCCACGGTCACTTTATTAGTTGAAGCATGAATTTTTAATATGTGTCGAGTATTTGTTTCTAAGTTTACCAGGGGTCGACTGTGTTCTCGAGTTTAATCCTCACTCTTCATGAATTTTACTTATTTATGATTACCCATCCTCCCAGGCAACATGGTCCGTCAACTGCCTAGGAGTTAAGCTTTTGGTCTCTCAGGTCTGCAAAATCCCTTTGAACGGTCAAATCCATCCTCTTCGAACAACTCCTAAGCCCAGAAGTACCAGCAGCTCCTGTTTTGCAGTAGGATACGTCCAAGTTGGCACTTTACGCATGTTTTCTCTGGTTTCTGTAGGAAAGACGTGACTACAAAGGTAGCAAGATCGCAGGGCACTGCTGAAGTGTCCTCCACTGCTGGTGAGGACCTCTATTTTACCGTGCGTGTGCCGTGAACTGCCAGTTGCTTTGAACATTAAATTAGTGGGCGTAAACATAAACAAGGTAAAACAGCGAGGTAGCAGACTGTTAGAAACCACTTTTATTGAGTGGTATGTCTCCCTCACTCTGAGATAAGGCTTCACTCAGTTTTATTGCTGGTTTCCTTGATAACAGGCGCTGTGACCAGCTGGAGAATGCAGTAAAGGGACAGTGAGCAGGAGTCCCGCGAAACTTAAGCGGATGAAGGACCGAGGACCCCAAGCACGGTGGTGGCCGGGGTCTCCGGGAAGTCTGGAAGCAGCTAGCTGCTTGGAGTGGGGCGGAGGGCAAAGAGGTCATGCTCTTGACCCCCTGCTGACCACTGACCCACACCCCCCCAATCCCCAGTGAGCTAGAACGGGTTAGGGAAACAACAGTTGTAAAAAAAGAGAGGGGGCATACTTTATTGACTGATTGCACTCATTTCTTCACTGATCTTTTTCCAATTTCCCCCACTTTCGGTCTGTCTGTCCACAACTCATAATTTGACTTTTTATCACCTCTTTCTCAAAGAGAGACTCGCCACGATCAGTCATTACAGCTCACAATGACACCTCCTCACCGATGCATGACAGGAATGGATTTCCACATTTGACTCAATCCAGGGGGTTACTTTAGTGTAACAGATTCGATATTTTTCAAATGAGCCAAGTTATATACATGCAGGCAGGATGAGATGATCTATTGCACAGTCTTAATGGATTTTGTCGACTTCAAAGACTGGGCACTCGCAGAAAAAATGATATAATACCTTTGATAAAAACATATAATTATACATTTGATTAGCTGGGCAATTTATGCCAGTCACATTTTCTTTGTGTTGAACGGTGCTCGAAAATTGTGTTACAATCCACAAATATCTCTGGCAACCACTGGGGGGAGGGGTCCAGGAACATTTAGAAGACAACAGTGGTGAATGGCCACTAGCCTGATGTGACTGAAATCCGGAAGCGTCCATGTATTTCTTCATTATAACAATCCATAAAGTATCCTGCGAAGGGCATCTGGCAGCCAGATAAATACTAATGATTTTCTGAAAATGAATTCAAACTGACAGGATAAACCAAATTACTTTGTACATGCATGAGCTCCAGTTCACACTTTGACATACTTGCACGCATTCATTATTAAGTATTGTTTTAAAGAAAGACTTCTAGTGAAAAAAATGTAGTATACATATATAGATTTTAGAGTCTACACGTCTACACTACATGTTTAGCAGATGTTATATATGTCTATATATATATACACACACACACATATAGACATATATATATACATAATATATATATATACACACACATATATATATACGTATATATATATATATATATATATATATTATGTATATATGAACATCAAGTGAGATGACAAAGAATTGGGGGGATACTGTTGGTTTCTTTATTTTGTTTAAATACCCCCCCAAATATTTTAATGGCCTCTGTTTGTGTTTTCTGAGTGTCCATGTATGCAAGAGGGGGAAGGAGAGTATTCTCAATTTCCCTCTAAAAAGAAAATTCATTTGCAGTTGCTAATGTAATGTCATCGCTGTGTTTACCGAGCGTGGATGATGTATAGGGGATGTTGCATTGAGTGAGACTGCTTAATGATGCATAGAATTAAGTCCGCAGCTTTCAGCTGAGCTCCCCTCTCTCGCGCGCGCTCCTCTCTCCCTCGCACCCGGTGCATTCTGGGAAGGAGGCTGTCTCGCATTGGTGGCGACAAGCCGCTCTCTGCTCCGCCGCCTCACTCCATCAATCAACGGCAGGAGAAGGAAAGAGCAAATAGAGGGGATAGATCTATGAAAGAGGAGTAAGAAAGAGGGGGGGACGAAAGGGGAGAGAAGAGAGGGAAAATAAGCAGGAAGGATAGAGACATTGAAAACCGAGGAAGGAAAAAAAAGAACTCATAGCAAAGCATTGCAAAAATGAACAGAGCAAGATTCATATGAGTAATTAAAGCTTTGTTACAATTATAGCCAGTAATGAGGGGACCAGTAGAAGTCCAACTGTCTAATTGGAGTGGCAGGATGTAGGTAGTGCTGGAATGGGTCGGTGCGACCCTGATTGTTATGATGATGACAGCCATTATGCTCATCTTTATGATTGTCATGATGGTGATGGTGATGATGAAGTTAATAGCAATAAATGTAAATACAGGCGCAGTGACGGGCCAGTGTGACGGGAATGGATCCAGCTCAGTAAAGTCCGGGGCTGCAGCTCAAAAATGCAGAAAGTAAGAGGAGCTACACAGTGAGTCTGCAGTAACCCCGTATGCCGTGCAGCGCTCTCACTATGCTCCTATGGCGCATCGTGCAATATTATCAGCTACCAGTGATTTTCCAGTGATGGCTGAGGCACAGTGCACGATTGGATGGATTGGCATACAGCAATTTGTGTGCATCTAAAATTAATCACTACGTACCACTCAACCACATGTTCTCTAAGGGCAGGATTTGTATGTCATTTAAAACAAGTGCGTTACAAATATGATGTATTATGTCATTTCCAAGAATATGAAAAGTTCCTAATTTGCTAGAAATATTATTGCCCTAATGAGGTTGTAATTACTCTAATTAAAGGCACCAGTCCTAGGATATATATTGACTACCATTTTATATCATATACCATTATATATTGACTACAAATTTATATCACCACAAAACGGGTGTGAACAGACATGAACGTGATGTCATGATCTTGCGATTGTGCGATTCACCAGTGTGTTGTTCCTTCTGAACCTGTGTGACATGCACCTCCCATATCCCCAGGAATCCATGTTGCCGTGTCATTATGGTATTTCTGGGGCTTAACGTAGCATCCTGGTGTTCACTGCCTTAGCCTTGGTCTAGTCCGTACCAACCTTACATTCACATTTTCCTACCATCTCTACTTGTATCCCAGTGCCTATACATAACATATAACTGAACAGTTATATATATACATATAATGTAAATTATTTAAAATATTTTTGGTTTACATAATATTACTGCAAAATTGTACAAGATAAACTTTTTATTGTGAATTGACATTAATATTTCAAAATAATTTAGATATGGTTTTATGTATGTTGACTTAACCTTAATTAAGTGAATCAAATAAAAATTACAACTATAATTTGTCCTAATTAATAATGTTTACTTTTAATGATGTATTCTGAAATTATTATTATTGAAATATTTAAATTACTTTATGTCAGATTATCATTATGATATATTCCTGTTTAAATGTGGTTTCATTACAGTCCAGAAAGGTGGACAGAAACATACTGTTATGCTCGCTTCTTTTTTTTGTCAGGTCCCTGGACGATATTTCAGTGTCTGGCTGATTCCTGTTAGTGACTTTAACTTACTCTCTGCAAATTATTATGTCTATAGCACTGACATCTACCCCCAGAATTCCTAGTGAATTGTTTCCGTTTTTGGTCACTTTTTACAGCTCCGTTGTGATAGATTGATTCTTGGACATTTTCCAAAAGGAATCGTCAGCCTGTAAGGTTAACGAAACTGCATTTATGACGCTAAATGAACCATCGAATTCCATCTTTTCGGAGGACGGCAGCAGCACATGGAACCTTAAGGACATTCGCTTGGCCGCTGTTTTCAATCCATCTCTATTTCCTGCACACCTATCCGAGGCTGCTGATCTCAGAACAGTGGGCCCTCGTTTTCGTTCCGCCCTCGGTGACTGATACGATGTTTGTTTGTGAGCTTTCCGCTCGTCGTGGGCGCCCGGCCTCTCCGTCCGTCCCCGTGCCCCTCCCATCTGCTCCTGTTCTCTCTCTCTTTTCACTCAGTCTCCCTCTCTGATCCACCTGCCCACCCTATCCATCATTATGCCACACAACCCACGTTGAATTATTATTTCTTTGATGTGTTACCAGTTGAAAACAAATTCATTTCACTGCCCATCAATTTATCACTTGGGCAGTGGATGGGAATTCGCACTTGAATTGGAGGGGAAACTTTCCTTGTTTTCACTGTACTGTGTGTGTGTGTGTGTGTGTGTGTGAGAGAGAGAGAGAGAGAGAGAGAGAAGGAGAGATAGAGATAGAGAAAGTGTAAAAAGAGGGAAAAAAAGTGAGAGATCCTTTCCTCTCTCCATCTCCCTCCCAAATCTGAGGCCTGTGATAATTTATCACTTCTCTCAGCTCGGCTGACAAACTATTTGCAGGAAAATGAGATTTTCCAGCACGATTTGTCCTTTGGGATTTGAGGGGGAGCTTCTGTTTTCTTACTCTTACACACACACACACACACACACACACAGGTTCTCCCTCTTCTCTCTCTCTCTCTCTCTCTCTCTCTCTCTCTCTCTCTCTCTCTCTCTAGCTGAGGTCTCAAGTGTTTATGGAGGTGTTTAAGATAAATGAGGTAAATTAATAGAGTCACTGAAGGGAGAGATCCGCTTCCACACCAGCAAATCTGCCAGTGACACTCTAAAGAGGAAGAGAGACCCCCTCCCACCCTGCTTCACCTCTCTCACGCTCGCTCCCTTCCTTTCTCCAAAAATCACACTGGCCCAATCTCCCTTTGCAGTATCATGACTCCTCTTCTCTTATCTCCGGGCCAGCTCCTTCTCACCCCTCCTCCGGACGCGTGGTCCTCTCCCTCCATTCAAGCATACCGCTCTTTACGTGAACAACGTGTCTGAATCCAAAGTGAATGACATAAATACATGAAAACTCACCAAGTGAAAAGCACATCAAAAATATTGTAGAAGGAAAGTTTGGAGTAATTTCCTGATTAGTTCCTGTGTGTGGGAACTCCTACATGGAGCTGAGAGTGAAACAGCAGAGAGATTGATCGGCCGGTTCCACCCGATGAGGGCGTACATGACTTGCCTTTTATGGAGATTGATTATCAATAAGTGTATGACAACTCATCAGATCTCGGCAACCAGCTGAAAAATGGCCCCGGATCACGTGTTAATTATAAAAGTTGAAGCCAAAGCACCTTGCAAGTGAAGAAGATTCCTTATTTCCTGGTACCTTGGGTTCCTTCCACTATTGTGCATCTACTTTTGCAGAAGGTTTCTTCATAGCAGCGTCCTCTTCGTGAATCATGAAAAACAGTGACAATTTTGCACTTTGATTCCTTAGTCTTATTACGATGTCCTTCTTTATGCCAAAGTTTGATACCACAGTGTCTCAGGGGGTGGGGGATACACCCCCACTTTCACCCCTTTGTGACCCCAGCTAGCAGGTCTCATCTCCTCCTGGGTGTTGTCTGGTTCTGCTCAAGAGGCCCGTCTCCATCACTGCACCTGTGTCTTTCATAGAGTTACACTCCATCTTCTAAATTCTGCCTCTTCACCATATATATCCTGCTCATATAGTCCTACAGCTTCAGCTACAAGCGCCTGCTCATTTAAAGCATAGTTTAATGCTGCCTTCCTATACACTGGGAAACCATGATTATTTAGTATATTATTTAGAGGTGTTCCACTTAGCTTACCTGGAGTTCCATGCCTGCTAAATTCCTTCAGCTGCAAATAGTGTGTCAGGATACCTCACTCCGATGGGCCAAGAAAGTGACCGGGGGGGTCTAGGGCCATAGACGCCACTGACAGGGCTCAGCAGAGCCATAACACTGTCTCAGCTGGAGAGAAGGTGTCTGCCTTCAGCCCAAGGCCATGTGTCCTCTGCATATGAAAAATACACTGAAACCCGTCACAGCTTGCGTGTTAGAATAGGGCCATTACCACAGTGTGTCTGAAAAGACACCCTCATTTGTTGCACATGGTTTTACCGGAATGCCTAAAATTTTCCTCGTTTTGTGCACTTTTCGCTAATGCAGAAAAAGAAAAACATCTCTGTGCCTCGGAATTTTAGGCACCACCCTGGTGAGTTGGGCACAATCCCCCAACACCAAACGACCCACTGCATTGACAGACTGAATGAAAGCGTGCTTCCCACATGATAGAGTTGATGCCCTTAAAGAGGAGCCCGGGAGCACCTGGAAAACCAGGAGCCTCCCATTGCTCACCCCCATTCCTGCGTCCCAAACCGGACAGGACATCTGACTCACCCACTGTGACGTTAATCTCCATGGGGGCTGCCGGCTTGATTGACAGGCCTCAGGAACACTCTCACTGAACTTCATGCCCAAAGCTGCCAAACTTGCACAGTTTACCACAAGGCACCTGCACACTCCAGCCTGCCTTTTCTTCCAGCATTTTCAATGTCACACATAAACAAACACTACCACTTATTGTAGAGTCCTTCAACTGGTCACATGCTAACTGTGTGTATTCTCTAAATCACCATTCAGGCAATAAACACACAATTTTTGTCATGATCAATAAGACAAATAAGAGGTTCCATGCTTTGAAAATGTATATGCAATTATTTCTCCCAGGGTTACTTCTTTAACAGTCTTGATCCTTTACAACATACCTAGTCCTGGGAGGCTTATACATTGTGAGAATGCGGAGGCAGATGTTGCGACAGCAGGTCTCCTAGGTATACAACAGCCGATCTTCATCTTCAAGCTTCTGTTTTGTGCCTAAGACCAGCCGTCTGTGAACGTGATGGTCGTGAATGCATTGTGCGTAGCTGAATGCGCCACAGAAGGACACAAATAATCATCAGTGGTTTCTTTTGCAAATATTATATGTTATATAGACCTTGAATTTCCTATTACTGTGCATATTTCGTTTCACTCTGATTTAGTCGTAAGCGGTTTGCCATACCGTATGCACAGGCAGGCATATGCAAATACACACACCAAACAAGCACATATGCCAAAACTGTGGAACAAGTGATACCAGAGAATCATACCTATTCCGGCAACCCGGTTGTTTTGTGCTGTGCGACAAAGAGGTGGCGTCTTTCCACTTTCGTCTGCAGGAAGTGTGAAGCTGCTGCTGCGGGGCACACGGGTACCGCCACCCCTCCAGCTCGAGACCCCAAAGTCTAAACAAACCCCAACTGTGGAGCAAGCAGGGCTCAATGAGGGGCAGTCCGCTCTGTACTAATGGCTATTAACGCCTGTGTGCCATTGTGGCACACACAATGGTGGTCACGCTGGGATTTTGTGAGCGCCTTGCTTGCAACAGTTATTAGCCCCCAAAACCTATGGCAGAACAGTCAACAGAGGAACAAGTAGATTTGGGGACCTTG
>JABFEA020000119.1:3791758-3805226 GCA_019775915.2 Cyphomyrus plagiostoma | reverse complement strand
GCAGTATAAATGACCAGGATTGTTATTCATAATTATATCAATACCTTAGTATTCTGAAACCTTTATAAATCGATAGCCCGTTTTTGTCGATTTGAAAAGAGATTGTGGGAAACAATCACTTCGTATTGACAGAAACTGTTGTACTGTACTACTATTGTAGCCTAAAATGTCGCTTGACTGATCAAATAAGTCAACAGGCATACGAGAGCATTTTTCGTTTTCCATGTAATGTTTTTCTTTATGTGAAGACTTACCGAGTTAATGTTCGGGTATGTATCTGGATTCCGCTGTAAAGCGATTAGAGGTATGATTGACGGTGTCATCTTTAAACCAGACCTGTCTCTGTAATTTCATAATTACACACAAGTTCGTGTTAAAGCCCGCGTGGCAGACATTTCCATTTTTAAAGTGAAGTCGTGTTAAATGAAATTAAAATATTTTTACTCATTTGATTATATGCAATAAAACGAAAATAAATCATAAGTAATAATCATAAATAGGTCTATATATGAAGCAAGTGAGATATAATAACATATATCTTAATAACAATATTACTTAATAACACATAAACATTTAGTAGGCCTAAATGAGAGACGTACTTACATTATATTTGTTAGGCTTATATTCTGGAATATTTATGGAAGGAGTTTCAAAACTTTAATAACCTACAGCACAGAGTTGCCGCTAAGATTTTGGCTAAAATGTTTACAGTAAGTATTTAAACTCGCAATATCTCGTATCGCACTGAAATTATAGGCTATTACTTTTAACGTGAATCCCGGTCTAAGTCGTCCTTGTCCCTTTTCCCTTAGGTACTTAAAGAAGAGGAGCAAATGCCTTAATTAATAATGAGTAAAAGTTCCATACCTTTGTCGTGTTACGAAATATAATTAAAAGCGGATGTTCTTTTACGAAGGCTATCGATTTTTAGAATCATGCGAATGTAACCAGTTTAAATTACGGTTCGGCGCCATGCCGTTTCAATGGATTTAGGCGTTTTTCCATAGTCGGGGAATCTGTCCATTTACTCTTTTACAATATAGGACACCCAGCTGTTTCATTTGTAACGGGTATAATGGAACAGGGGTCTAGTTAACCCACTAAATAAACATTAATCAAGCCGCGCTGTGAGGAAGACTCGAATAATGTTTCAGTATTTTTTTCATTAATAATATTTTAGGACTGGTAAATAAATACTACCCCTCCCCTCTCTCCTTCTCTTAGCAAAAATATAATGAGAAGTCTTTAACGTCTTTAAAAGTAATTTCATGGAAGAGTGAATGAAACGGAAAATACTAATGCCTTGTACAAACGTCAGTCTTTATTTATCTTATTAATTCCATGCACCAACTAAAGAATAATTTTCAATATCTGAGAAAATTAACGTTTCACCCCTCTTTATCCGGTTGCTAAATTTTGAATTGATAGCAGAAACTGTTCAAATAAAAATGTTGATTTGTTTTGCAGCTTATTATTTCCCTTCTACGAACAAGTTGGTATTCGACAAAAAGTCTATTTTGTTAGAGTAACACCAATACCACAAAATATTGCGAAGTCATAAGATTTGGTTTAAGCGAATTCCTCGAATGCCAACTATAGGCCTACGAGATGATACACATAGTGATTGAGGGCAACTGTTGAAAGTTAATTATTGTGAAGTTGTTAATGTGTCACATGTGGCATCTTCGCCACAGTTTTTACTTTTACACAGAGGGTCATCCACCTGACTGCTGAAGCTAAAGGCGATGCTTGCAGACATGCAGAGGAGCATCATTGCCTTGATTATGATTATCTTATCTGATATGATAATTATCGGAGCCTGTTTTCCGACATACGCAACACGTTATTGGCGCGTTGTGTCCCGTTCTTCTTGAGGTGTCTATGTAGAGGAATTTGGCTTTTTCTTCACACCAATTTCTGTTGTTTTTTCTTTCTTAGAAATTCTATAAAACTGTCATTGCGTTTGTCTTGAACTTCTGGTGGTCTATGAACCTGAAAGAAACGTTTGTTTGTGGTCCCCCCTCCCCAATGGAGATCTTGAGAAGAATTGATTGAATCTGGAGCCGAAACAGTAAATGGAAAACATTCTTATAGTTTTCATGCCGTGTTCAGACTCAAGTTTAAGTGAAACTTTTATATGGAGGAAAATCACCTGAAGACACTATCACAATTATGTATTTATATAAAAAAAGGACTGCAATACCAATCCTGAATGTCTGAACATTCTGAATTGTTACGTTATTACGTATCTCTAAAAATTCAATTTACTATTGAACAATTTACGGTGACTATTCGAATTTGAAATTGTTTTTGAGTTGGTGTTACTATTAATTGTATTGGCGGTAGGAGTAGAAATTATGGGAGAAATTTTTATAATTATTCTGCGGACATGTACAGTAATGACATGTAATTTTGTTGTCATTCCGTGATGTGTTTGGCTGCTGCTAATGAGCATCGGCGTTTGTGGGCGACGCTCGGGGATTCGCGTTAACCCCGCTACTGATTTCATTTCGACTAAACGTCCTCCGCCAACTACTTCTGAATTGACAGGATTGTGTAAAGTGTAAAAAGCTACAAAAATTAATGAAACCTGACAAATATCTAACTGATTTCCTAAAATATATTTTTAAGATATAGGCCTACATTTTCTTGAAAACCTGTCGCTTTTGACATGTCACACAAATACAGTATGGTGCCGTTCTATCACTGAAGACAAAGGAAAAAATGAAGTGCATTCACAATTTCAAAAACAAAATTAATTTGAATAAAAATGCTGGAAGGTCATACGGGGACAATCTATATGCAATTAACTTTTTAGTTCATTACACAATGGGGGATTTTCCATCATAGCAGCTAGAAGTTTTTATAGGCTAGGATACAAGTACTCTGTCGCAGTCGACAACAGCATAAGTTACATTAATGCGATTTTTAAGCATGCATAATTTAATCCTCGTTCTGTGCAAACATTTAATTAGTTGCTTAAATAGGATTGAATGCATAAAACGTCTGTGAAAGCGCTATGGGATGTTTTTATTTTTAAAATAAATAAATTATATGTAGCATGGTACAATTCTTAGGCTGATTAATAATATATCAATTTAGGTAAAGAATAGCGGTCTTTAAAATAGGTAAATGGCCTGCAGAATTAAAATCTGATACATTAAAGGTACGTGTAGTTTCTTTTTAGCGTAGAATTAAACATTGTTGCATTGCGCACACATTTAAAGTCCATGCCTAGACTTTTCATTTTTGTCACCTTGTGTTTACTAAGTAAAAAAAGGTTAATTTTGTATTAGCCTATGAAGAGGGTAAGAACAAGTAATTTGAACGTCGTTCTTACTAGGCCGGCAAGTGAAATAGGCGCCAATACTGGAATTAAAACTACTGCATTCACGTTTTTGTGAGCGCCTATGAGCGTGCAGATTCCCCTGGGGCTTCCCACTTTTAATATGTTCTTGACTGGCGGAGCTTGGCGAAGCGATTCTTACTTAGCTACGACCGTTAATAGCGCTCACCAGCCTGCTTCCTCCGTCTGCCGTTTGATGTGGAAATGAATTCAGGGGAGGGTTAAAGGAAAAGCAGGGGAAGCGGCCACAATACGACTGAATGGGTTAAATTAAAAAGCAAAGGGATGCTTAGCGAGTCACTGATGCAGACCATGGGACGAAAGAAGGAGTAAAAAAACTGTGCGACGGAAAAAAAGTTCTCTGACTTATGCACAGATTCATGATTTCTCCCGTGGGTTATAAGAAATAGTAATAAGGTTATACACACTTGTATCGAAATGTTTTAAAAAGCCGGACTTAAAATGTTTAGAAATAAGTGTGTATAGGTAGACGTAGGAAATACTTAAGTATAAATAGTTCGGTATAAAATCCATCCTAATTCAATAGCGTAATAACAGTAACTAAGTGTGTCAGGCAATGTACGCATGTAAAGGTAACCAAGGTCAATAGGTTTGATGTTCAAGTCACGTAGTCTTTACAGGCTACCATCCCCTTCGGGGATTTGAACACATGACCTCTGCTTTCTCTCACACAACTGCATTTAAAACGTGATTTTTAATATCAATAACAAATGGAACGTGGAGATCATTAAAAAAATAAAAAGCTGAATAAGCTAAGATTGACCGCAACTTATATTGTTAGGATAATGTTATAAAAATATTACAAAATCATAAAAAACACATTTACCTGCATGTTATACCACTTAAATATTTCATATTAACAGATGGCATCTCCTATCAGTGGTAACCTGATTTCAAATGAATGTGCGTAATGTGCAAAACCACTCTGGAGGTGAAGCTGGACATACAGAATGTGTTATCTTACACCCATAACTATCTAAATCACCAACATTCTTCCCTTTGCTCTACTAAATGTATCATTTTTACTTAGTAGTAACAGTCTAATTCATATATCGGAACAGCATCAATATTGATCAATAAAGATTACATGTGTGGTGTATTTTTTCTATAATTGTGGTTAATGGTGGAGGAGAGTGCCACACGTGGCAAAGTGCAGATCGAGAGGAACATAATGCGTTTGATATGTTCAATCCAGCCATGTGGGCTTCTGGTTTAAATCCCTGGCTTCTGTGGTGCTGTAGGACTCCGGGGCTGCGGAATGTAAGGATCAAAGGTGTAATATAGAACCTATAGGATGTGGAAGACAAGCGCAGGGCTGTCTTGACCAAGGCCTGTCAAACTGCTAGCTTGAGATGACATGAATTGTTAGTTACCCCTTTGACCACTCTCTCAAAATGCCAGGGTCTTGCTGTTGATTACTTGGTGTTTGAGTATTTGTTCAATTCTGGAAATCGAAATAACGGCATTGCAATATTCCAAAAATGACAAGACTGTAGAGTAATCGAGTGGAAATCTAATTTTTGGGGACATATTGCAGAACTATTGATTTCTGAAACCACCAAAACTTACCAGGTGAGGCAATTTCAAAATCTGATAAAAAAAAAAAAATACATGCAGAAATGCAGGCATTTCCGGAAAAAAATACAGAACTTCATCACAGTGAGTAATACTACTGCTCGAAGATTTCAGGCACTCAAAATTGCAATATGGGAGGACAGAAAATGTTTGCATTGTAGATGTATCATCCACAGTGGACAATAACAAAGAAACTCTAGTACAGTCACTGCAGGGTACAGAGAAGAAAATAAATACGCACTCTTATATTCGTTAGTTACACTAACCTAACTTATTACTATGGACTTGCTGTAATGTGATTGCAGATTTAGGTCACACAGTGAAAGAAACAGGGGGTCATTCCAGTATTAGATTTGCAGTATATTATTTTTATTATAAAATAAAATATGAGGGCGCACATGCAGCACTGCCCAATGGTATTTTACGTGACGCGGTATAGCTAATTTTACAAGAGAAACGCAGGGCGATGTGTTTAATTCATTGACTTTTCACCGCAAACTGACAATCTTTATCATGTCCCTCTAATACTGTTAAAAGAGTTAATATAAAATGCATAACCCTTTATGCTAGTTGCTATACCCTGCCAGATCTGAGTATTTAAATATTTGGGAGACAGTTGTTTTGTCATGCGTGTCACATTGATATAATGCTTTGAGTTTTTCTCAGTTCCGTATCAGACGCTGAAATGGTCCCAAAGTCAGCGTGTTGGACACTAAATCTAACCTAATCGCGTGATACGCGTACTTCATATTTTACTTTAATCTTCTCCGGGGACCCTTTGGTCATTTCTCTTTCTCAGTATGAAATTACACTACACCGGCCCTCCGATTTTCGAGCCGATTACTCCAAAATATACGGGTTTCAGACTATTCAACTAACAGCTCGGTGCGTTCAATGACAAGCCAGTATCAGTTCAACGAGTAGTACAGAAATCCTTTAAATCTGAAAGGAACAGGAACCTTAACAACAAAATGATACGGGAAAAATCCTCATGTTTTTGTTAAAAACAATATGATAAATCTCATGTTAACACGGCAGCTTAACTCCGGCGTAGTTTAATGTAACGCAGTTTAATCAAATTTAACTGTTATAGTGTCTAACCGCGGGGAAACGTTCTCGCTGTAAGTACTTAGTAAACATATGTGCAGCATATGGGCGGCATGGCGGCGCAGCAGGCAGCTCTGTCACCTCGCGCCTCTCGCGCCGCGACTCCTTTGGCCCTAGGCTCTGTGAGCGCGCGTCCGCGCGGCGTACCCGTGTGTCTCTTCCTCCAGGTATCGCGGTACCAAAAAACATGGCGTTCGGGTTGATTTGTTCTAGAATCGGGGTTGCGCGTGCATGCCGGTGTTTAGGGCTTTTCTGTATTTTTGCTTCGCACAGTAGGACAAACTGTTTTTTAAAAGAGGAATTAAAGCACGGGTGTATGGTGTATAAGATAATGAGGCAGAATATGTGGTGAGCTGTATATGCATATCTCAGCTGCAATTCCACCAAGCACATATGCATTTGTAAATTATTAATTAAATATTTGTTTTTAGTGAAGTTAAAATAAAGTGATCAACTTCCATATATTTTGGCATCTGAGGCTAAAAACCATCTTTTCCATGTTTGTCGGCAATGTGTAATGATACATTTTGAATGTTCATGTTTTTATGTATAATTTTGGTTTTTCACTTCTTTAATGCGCTGTCTTTACGTTTTAATATGTATAAATCCTTTTTATTGTCCATCTGTCAAAAGTGCCTAGAGATTTATCATGTTCATCCCCTCTCCTCCCCCAGGCCATGGGGGCCTTAACCAACTAGGCGGCATGTTTGTGAATGGACGGCCATTGCCGGAGGTGATCCGCCAGCGCATCGTGGACATGGCGCACCAGGGCGTACGACCCTGCGACATCTCCCGCCAGCTGCGAGTCAGCCATGGATGCGTCAGCAAGATCCTGGGCCGGTGAGCCTCTCGCCGTGTCCACAGTCGCGGGAAACTGCGGAGGGGCATGGCTGCCGCTGAACACACACGCAAGCTGAACCCGTTGGTCCAATTTATGAAACCTTATAAAAGGATAGTGTTTTTCAGTCCGGTCCACGAGGACCCACAGACAGTCCATGATTTTGCTCCCTCCCAGCTCCCTGGTTCCTAGGAGGGAGCAAAAATGCAGAATGGCTCTGGATCCCCCAGGATCGAATTGGGAAACACTATATAAGGATATCAGGCACTCAGCTAGTTTGCATCATTAGTCTTCACATAGTTCACCAGAAAAAGCCCACGGACCCTATACACTGTACATATATACAGTGCATACCCAACATTGCTTATTGTTCAAATGATATTAATCCCATTGTCTTTGAAAGGGCCGTGTTTAAGAACATAAGGAGATTTACAAAGGAGAGGAGGCCATTTGGCCCATCAAGCTAATAATTTTGAGTTATTGAAATCATATCTAGGTTGATTTAATGGAACCCAAGGTTTTAGCTTGCACTACACTAACAGGAAGACTATTCCACATTCTAACCACATTTAATTTATTTCATCTGATTAAACTCAGAATTTACACTCGTCTCTTAGATAATATAGATGCACCAGATGCCATCATGCTTGGTGGAATAGAGGTGAGATCCCTCAACCTTTTCTTAAGCTCTCCGTTTGATGCCAAGCAAACAGCCCATTCCGCTCACTCACTCCACACCCACTGTGCCCCAGCACACGCACGGACGCACATGCCGTTCTTTTTCCCTGCTGCCGAGCGGCGCCAGGCTCGCCCCGAAGGCCTGGTCTCATGCTCCCTTAGCTGTGAAGCACTTGGGGGCTGTTACCTGCCAGAAACAGAACCGTTTTAAGCTCAACCCCCACACTGTAGGGCTACCTCTATAGAACAGTGGTTTTTAGTAAATATGATAAAAGCAAAATAGCAGAGGCCTATCTACACATTCTCAATCATTTATTTCTGATTTTGATGGAGATTTGTTCAGTGTGATATAAGAGTTTCATCTGTTTTATGTTTGCTACCTACATATAATATGATTCTAAGACTTCCTAAATTTGTGAATTTAAAGTGTGCCCAGAAAATGGGTTGGTTCTCTTACTTTTTGTTTAACTAATACCAGCATTTCTGCCTTCTCTTGTATTGCTTATTGACTGTGGTGTTTGGGTGCTACATCGTGAGATAAGTTAGCACTGTAGCTCGATCAACCTTTCACTGCCCCGTGTTACTTTTGTTAGCAGTGTCACCACATTTACAGTGAACACTCCAGTCTTGTTTCCTGATTGCAAAAGAAAAGTAAATAGATGTACCCTAGTTCCTTGTTTGGCCTCATTCTTGCTTTGCATGGAAAACATAGCTGTATAAAATCATCACTGTTAACATTATGCAATTACTGTGTTTGTTTGCAACAGCAGAAATGAGACTGACAGGCAAAAGGCACTTTCTCACTGAAATCCAGGAGCCTAGATCCTGTTTCTGAGTTCCTTGGCCACCTCAACTGCGAATTTTTGTAGTTCCTGGCCACTTTCATGTGTCACTTTTCCACTGCAGAACAGGAACTGTGACCTTTATGCTAAGTAAGCCAAAAAAAAATCTTATAGGTTATTGCTACACGCCCCACTCCTGGTCGAGCGAAAAGTCCATACACTGGCGTGGGGAATAAAAAAAGATTCTGGAATAGCCTCCAAGGACCAATTGGGTTCATTATTGAGTTACTGGAGTGGAAACGAGAAGTTCCTGGTTCCTGAAAAAATTGCCACATACGGAAAGTGCCTAAAGTAACACCTCATTCTCATCCTCTCCTTTTATAAAGCTCCCTTCCTTCTTCTCTTCTTGCCTTACCCCGCACCTCGGCAGGTACTACGAGACTGGCAGCATTAAACCTGGCGTGATTGGCGGCTCCAAGCCGAAGGTGGCCACGCCCAAGGTGGTGGAGAAGATCGCCGAATACAAGCGGCAGAATCCCACCATGTTCGCCTGGGAGATCCGGGACCGGCTGCTAGCTGAGGGCGTGTGCGACACCGACACCGTGCCCAGCGTCAGCTCCATCAACAGGTACTTTGGATCTCCGGTTGGCGATGTGGTAGAAGTCTGCAAAAGCCAAAAAAACCGGTCAGTTGTGGGTTTTATATTGATCCTCCTGCCTCCTGCCCATGCAGGATCATCAGGACAAAGGTTCAGCAGCCATTTAACCTCCCTCTGGACACCAAAGGGCCGAATCCAGGACACACGCTCAGTGAGTCCCCATCTTTGCTCTGCTCATTAGTCAGTTGTCCCTGACTTTACAGCTGATTCATAGGTTTTTGATTGGCTGCTTATGGGATCCATTGTCCAATGGGAGAGCAGACGCATGTGGAACAGTACAAGGTCCTTTACTGAATGCAGTTGTAAGAAAGTAGACGGTGATGATAGTAATGATGAACCACCCCCCTCCCAGTACCCAGCTCGGCCGTCACTCCTCCAGAGTCACCTCAGTCAGATTCCCTGGGCTCCACCTACTCCATCAGTGGACTGCTGGGCATCCCACAGTCCAGCATTGAAGGCAAGAGGAGCCACGATGACAGTGAGAACTTTCAGATTCATTTATCCCTCTATGATGTCCATATATCTGCACTGTTATTCCACTTCAACATTTTTCCTAGTGAACGTCTTGGTTACGCGCAGGAGTTTTAACCACTACTCCCTCTGCTGGCGTTTTTTCCTTTACATAAACACATAAAGCTCAGAATAAATCCTATAACACATTCTTCTGTTTTGTCTGCACCCCATCTCTCACCATTGCCCTCTGCAGGTGACCAGGAGAGCTGCAGGCACAGCGTGGACTCCCAGAGCAGCGGGGGTGGACCGCGGAAGCAGCTTCGGCCGGAGCACTTCAGCGCCCAGCACTTGGACTGCGGTTTCGAGAGGCACCACTACCCGGCCGATACTTTCGTTAGTCCTGGCACCGGCAAGACCGAGCAGGTGCCCCTGATCTCCAAGGCTTAGCATCCCTCCAGCCCTGTGTGTGTACACCTGCGTGTGATATCTGTGTGTAGCCATGGCAACACAGATTACACAGCCTGGTGTCATGGCATAGTGATACCTCTCCTTGTGTGTCAGTGTGTCAAAGCCTGTGCCTGTCCTTAGGGACTTATTAAGTGTATCTATCTATCTATCTATCTATCTATCTATCTATCTGTCTATCTGTCTGTATGTCTGTCTGTCTGTCTATCAGTTTGTTGTCTGTTTATGTCTGTCTATTCACTTTATCTACCTATCTATCTATCTATCTATCTATCTATCTATCTATCTATCTATCTATCTATATCTCTGTCTCTCTCTTTCTGTCTTTGTCTCTCAGTCTATTTGTTCTCCTCTCTCTCTGTCACTCTCTGCCTCTCTCTCTGTTTGTTCATCTCTGTTTCTCTCTCTCTCTCTCTCCTCCTCTCTCTCTATCTGTCACAGCCCACATTTCCCACTCCTAAGCACAGTCACCATAAGAGACCCTTACACTGCACAGGCTCTCCCTGTCCCTGCACAGCCTTGTGCAGCGTCCTTGCGAAGGTCCATGAACCAGCAGCAGCACTCATTCTCACTCAGCCAGGCTGGAGGGGCTGTCCTCCTGCTCCAGAGACCCCATGTAAATGCAGATGGAGGCTCAGAGTCTGCAGAGCAGGGGTGGCACACGCTCGCTTTGGTCACAGAGCTGTGCAGCGGGCAGCCGCTGCAGAGGCTCAGAGGGCAGCACTGTCACCTGGCACCTCCAGGGCTCTGGGCTTGATTGTCCACCCCGGCTGTGTGTGTGGAGCATCCATGTTCTCCCTGAGGCTGTGTGATTTCCTTTGGGTACTTCAGGTTCCTCCCACAATCCAAAAATATACTGGCACCCTGTCCAGGGTGTCTCCTGCCTTGTGTCCTGGGAATGGCTCCAGGCGCTCTGCGATCTGGTGCTGGATAAGCGGTTACAGAAACTGGATGGAACAATGTATGGGCCTGTGTCTGTCCCATTTTTCTATTTTCCCTCCATGGACCAATAAATACCGTGTCATCTCATCAGGATTCGGCAGATTTCAAGATTGTGGCTGATTAGTCTAGGCACCATTCATGAAGTAGGAGCGACCTGTTTCAGGCTTGTCTGCTTGGTGTGCATTCACACTCGTTCTCTCTCTCCACCTTAAAGACTCTATACCCTCTTTCGCTCATCAACGGAGGCCTGGAGGATAGCAAGGCCGTGCGGTCAGCATCGAGTGCCGCCATTGGCCGGAACCTGACTGCACACCAGGGCTACGCGGTGGTGGCAGGTATGAGACCGAAGGCCGGGTGGGGGCAGCAGTCCCTGGAACAGCTGCTTCTCAGTATTCAGTCAGCGATGAGCCTAACAGTGGACAATATGGACAAATTATATATTTCTATTAATTTTTTTAAGTAATACTTGGAACACTGAAGAATTTAATCTGTTTTATTTTATACATGCCTCGAACTAATTTGCTTTCCTTATATAATGTAGATATACAGCCCTTCCCCGAGTTACTTTCCGACAAACCTATCATAAGCAGAAAATATCGTAAGGCGAAAATGCATTTTGATACAGTACACCGAAGCTAGCAGCTAACATCACAGCCTATAGCCTACCTTAAACATGCTTAGAACATTTACAGTACCCTACAGTTCAGCAAAATCTTTAACACAAAGCCAATTTTATAATAAAGTGTTGAATATCTCATGAAATTTATTGAATAATGTATTGAAAGTGAAGAACCATTTACCCATCTTGAAGTTGAAATATCCGTAAAACGGACCATCGT
Organism: Cyphomyrus plagiostoma; assembly: GCA_019775915.2. Lineage (NCBI taxonomy): Eukaryota > Metazoa > Chordata > Actinopteri > Osteoglossiformes > Mormyridae > Cyphomyrus > Cyphomyrus plagiostoma. The sequence goes on along the minus strand of JABFEA020000119.1, from coordinate 3,793,522 downwards.
AACCCAGGGAACGTCTGTATATCATTGTGATTCGTTTTTTTTTTTTTTTGCATATTTCAGCATTGAAACATTTCTTGCTCTTCAATTCATTCATTATCCTTAAATCTGTTTATTGCATTTTCCACCCCGGCCACTTCTCTGTCACTTTAGACACCATGCAGCCCCTCCCCCTCTGTCTGAAACAGGAAATGTCCCCAGAAGTTACCAGCTCCAGTCCCTCCCCAAGCATCGCACCCAGCTCCGCCTTTCTGGAGCTGCAGCCAATCACAGCTGCCGTCTCTGTCAGTAGCAGCTGTGCTGGCTCCACCCATTTCTCTCATGCCTTCAACTCATTCACTCATCATGCACCTGTATATGGGCAGTTCAACAGCCAGTCACTCATAGCAGGTAACCAGTCATTGCCCCTTAGCTGCTAACCAGTTCCTGCCAGTACATGAAACGCAGAACATATACGGGATATGTTCTGCGTTTCATGTACTGGTACATATCCTTTTACTCCGTCAAAATCTTCGTGAACTCTCCAGTTGTAAAGTTTATTGCGCCACTTTTCAGTTATTGGTCTCCTGATTCATCAATCGCACTTCAGAAGCAGAAAAAAAGCGAGAAAAAATGAAATCGACTCATTTAATTTGAAATAAGAAATGGCAGAACTGGCGGAAACTTTAGCGGAAAATCCCATCAGCTATACTTCATGGCACATTGAGTGTGAAAATCCAATGTTGTTAGAAGCTCGGTTTTCATTCAGTTTTTTTTTTAGCGTTTAACCGCAAAGGCGTTTGCTCAGTCTGAGCCACGATCAAATTAGGAACAGCACTGGCGGAAGCTACGGTCCCGTGGAGCGGGGCCCTTCCTGTTTGGCGCGCTCACGGCTGCTGTCTACCCACGGCAGGTCGGGACATGATGAGCTCCACACTCCCAGGTTATCCTCCGCACATCCCCTCCAGCAGTCAGGCCGGCTACGCATCCTCTGCCATCACGGGCATGGTGTCAGGTGAGGGCTCCGCCTGCCAGCTTCACATGCATCCAGACAGGAAAGCTGTAGCCTTTTAACCACATACAGTAGCAGGTGCTCGTCTCTGAAGTAGCACAGCCTTTAACTGCTTTTTAAAAAATAATGTGTTTCTACACCAACTCGCCATAGATCGACTGCCCCTCTGATATTTTTTAAACCTGACTCAGTGCATCAAGTACAGAAGGTCGCATACGCTACAGTGGATATGTACTGCGACAATGAATCACAGTCACTATTACATAACATCTTTATGAAGCTGTAGATGGAGTGAAGTCAGGTGACCCAAAGGTTGAAAGTTTAATGAGGGGGTCTGCTTCAGTACAGTATTAACCATATGTCCTTCATCAAATGCAATTTCCATCAATTTCAACTTGACTTTTGAGTATTGGTGTTTGAGTATTGGCGTTTGAGTATTCTAATACCAGGAATCAACCTGCCCTCCATGACAGTGTCACCGTAACGAGACAGAGGTGTCAAACCTTCCTCAAATGAGATCCTCCAGAATCTGCACCCTACGTGAATTCGCAGACCCCGGTATCAGTACGGAATTTTCTGTGTAGACCTCAGTGTGACCAGCGTGCCTGCAGTGATGGGATGGGAGCAAGAATATGGAAAGAGGGGTCCACGCTGTCAGGCAAATAACACTGCAGAGGAGCCGCGTCCGGATATTAGGCGAGGAGAGAAGGAGCGACAGCGATGTGAAAGGAACACATGATCCGGGAGAGAGAGAGCCGGGAGGGAGGCGTGTGATT
>JABFEA020000119.1:3744234-3762688 GCA_019775915.2 Cyphomyrus plagiostoma | reverse complement strand
TGGCCAGATGACAGCGGAGCCTAGGTAGGCATGGTCATGGGAGTGGCCAGATGACAGCGGAGCCTAGGTAGGCATGGTCATGGGAGTGGCCAGATGACAGCGGAGCCTAGGTAGGCATGGCCATGGGAGTGGCCAGATGACAGCATAGCCTAGGTAGGCATGGCCATGGGAGTGGCCAGATGAAGGCAGAGCTTAGGGGGGTTCCAGTCACAGGAGTGGCCAGAGCAAGGCGGAGCCTATGTTTGTGCTCATCCCTTTGGGTGGACTCAGATGAAGGTGGAGTCCAAAGCGCTGTTGTCATGGGCACTACGAGCTCGTGCCTCAAATAGCTGCTTGATAAGAGCGGATTTCTCCTGTTCTAGCTGGGTAATCCGCTCGCTCTTTTCAGTCACTTCCTGAGCACAAACGAAAAGCAGAGGAACAGGGGAAGGGATGGTGTTGGGAAGAGAAAAGGCAGAAAAAGGACAGGAAAGATTGTTCAGTGGCAGATTCAGAGATAAAGCTGGAGCAGGGTTGCAGAAAATAATGGCTTCTTGATTTTCTTTTGATGATTGTGTAAACGTCAAGGGTTGTAGCAGAGTCTGACCTGGGTGAGGAGCCGGTTCTGGTCCTTCAGTCTCTGAATGGCGTTTGGTGCAGTTGGGGGAGGTGGCTGGGGGTTTGAGGGGATGGCCGGTGGTGGAGCACCATGAGGTGTGATGGGCTACACAAGAAGTGAGGAGGAAAAAAAAAATGTGAAACTTCTGCTCAGCACAGAGGCCTTTGCTCAGTGACTATCTGCTGGCTTCAGGAAAGGGACACCAGGGGTGCAGACAGTGCTAGCTTTGGCCCACCACACCAGAAGGTAACAATCCATTAAAACCAGGTAACATAAGGCAAACATGATAGAAATGTCTTCAGCAGGATCAGTGCGCACTTGTTATATGAAGAGTTACCAACAGATGTTGGAAGCATCGACAAACCGACAAGAAGGTGAAACATGAAACAAGGGAGACTCTCACTAACCATTGCGGAGCAGGATATGAGATCATTCAGGCAGCGGTTGACGTCCTGCAGCTTGGGGAGCAGGAGGTTCAGACGGCCCTGACCGGACTCCGGGAAGAGATCCTGGAGGTGATGATAGTTGAAATAAGAACAGAAAACAGTGTGTCAGGTCTTACTAACCATGCTGGTGAAGCATCATGTTACCATTCTGGTGGTAGCTAACGTTAATTAGCCCGTCCATTTAGGGCCATTATTTTAAGATTAACCTGAGGTGGTTTTGATAGCTTGGTTGCAAGCAGCAGAATCAGGAACATATTCACCGTGCTGGGGTTGGCCTGGCCCATTTGCCTCTGCTTCTCTGCCACATTCTGGATCTGGTTTTGGTACCACTCCCGGGCCCGTTCTATGATATCCAGCCCAGCAAGCAAGGAGTCCTTTTCCTGCTCCAGTTCCTTCATCTGCTTCAGCTAGGTGATGGCAAAGAAGGAAGATGGGACCTTATTCACCTTTTGTAGCAATGCATTATGGGTAATCAGTTGCTGAGGTGCCTGGAGGTCATTTAATTTGAGGGAATTCAAATGACAAGGAGTTTCGCCTCTAAAGACAAAAAAAAAAATGCACTTAAAATACTGTCAGCGTTGATTCATAATATGGAAATAGAGCTGGCAGCTCCTTGGAGCAGCTTCCTCCTGAAGTCATTCTGAAACACTGGCTCATTCCCAGCCCCGTAGTCATGGCAACAGCAGGCAGCGCTTCACGCTCCGTAAAACCCGGCTTTCGGACATAATTGTACGTCCTCCTCGCACCTTCAACTGTTCACTAACTTACACAGCACATTCGCTCCTTTCCCACCGTTTTTAACAACATTTTAAATAGCTACTTATTGATAAGCATATTTTCAAACAACAATGAAAATACGGATGTTTGCTTGATAATAACAATGTCACTTATCCCAGGACCTATTAATCGGGTGCCCTGTCAAAGTATTTAAACAAGAGCTACGGCCAGAGAAAGGGTGAAACGTGGGGGGGGGGGGGCAAGTGGCAGCCATTATATGGGGAATAAAGTGCAACCCAAAATGTCAGGCTGTGAGTCTGGGTGGTGGGCCACTGCAAGGGGAAAAAATGCACTTTCTATAGGGCTGAACAGGGTGGGGGGTTTACTACACAATGGGGGGAAATTCTGCACGGCTGAAAGAACAGAAGCTGGAGATGATACAGCTGGGGTCTCACGGCTTACATCTATTTCTAGGCTCGCAACATCGCCAACAGGCCCAAAAGCGAAAGTCACACCACAGCGTCCACCAATAAGCTTCCATGAAACAAAACACAGCCACAGACAGACAGAAGGGCACCAAGCGAGAGCCTCGCCCTTCTGCATCCATCTTCCAAAAGAAAAACGTCACCCGGCACCGGCAAAATCGAGGGTCCTGTGCCGTCCCAGACATCAGCTCAGCTCTCCTGAACATCGCAAATCTTATCAGCAGCAGACAGGCAGTCAATCAAAATATCAGCCCACTGACACCCTGAACTTCTACAGAGCTTCACCTCTTAACCTCTTGTCCAAATATTGACATGCGGCATACATCACAGATAAACATTTGGCTCCCAATCCACGCACTGCCCAACTGCCAGTCCTACCTGCTGTCTCCCTCCAGTTTTAATCCTCCCACTCACCCAGAGGAAAAACTGCAGTGCCTCGCTGCTACACAGGCTGCTGCTCAAGGGGATGAAGACTGTCGTGTAGGCTGCCCAAACCGCTGTCCAAGCTGGGCCAGGTTGACCAGGCGAGTCCCCTGCTCCCAGGCCCCTTGGCCCGACCCGACTCATTACCATGGGGACAGACGCACAGCCGGCCGGCCGGGACAGGGGACAGGGGAATGGGAGGAAGGGAAAGGGGCGGTGCCGAAAGAGAGCAGAAGAAGGAGTGCAGCAAGGAGAGAGACAACAGAAGAGAGTATGTCTAGCTGCTCTGAGGGAAAAAGAGAGGGAAGCAGTGGGGGAAAGAGGGGAGTGAATAATGTGGCAGGACAGGGGAAAAGAGAAGGGGAGGGACAGAGTGGGGAGGGGAGTGGGAGGGCACAGGAACATAACTTGTTGACACAAGTTTGGGTAGCGGCCCATACAACAATTACAACGCATTCAAGCAGCTTTAGGGATGGCTACGGCTACGCATTTGCCCATCGCTAGCTCGATTGCCCGAGGGGAGATTTATATAACCAGGATTTACATACTTATCATGCCTATAACTGAATGTATGATTAGGCAGCTCACGATAGCTAGCATTCCCCATCCAAAAAAGGCATGGCAGCGACACCCCGCTCAGGATCTGATTCCTGGGACTTTGCAGTCACAAAGCCATTAGGTCACAAAGCCACTGGACCTTGGAACAGCTCCTCAGTCAAGTGCACTCCTTTTTCCATTGTCTTTTTTTCCTTTACCCAGAATGCAATGCAGGCACTCTGTGACACTGACCAGTCCTGAAGCAGATATATTTTACAAACTATAAATACAACTTCATCTGGTTATATCCAGTTGTTGCGAAGCAACCCCAGCCTGATCCCGCCTGATCACCTTGTGAACTGTGTTACATAACCTCCTGCTTATCTCTGGCTCGCCAGGAAACATTGCTGGAAAGCAAGGGCGCCACCCCTTGGAAACCTCTAGCCACCTCTGAGGCCCCAAATGCAGCTGTAGAGGTTTTATTTCATAAGCGAAACCATGGTAAGATGTGGTGCGCCACCAGGCAGGCAGCCACAAAGGCCCTGCACTCAGTTTTCACAGTCAACTCCTGAATGAACACGTCCATAAAACCTTTTATTTTACATGTGGTTTATCCTGGATGAGCCGGGATTATTCTTGCTGCATTTTAAATTAATTACCTATATTTTTAATTATTTAGCAATGTTCTACTCGAAACACACTGGAATTGAATAAACCAAGCTAGCTAGATTGTAATGATTATTATTATTATTTGTACCACCAATTACTGGCAACCCTATTAAAAAAAAAATTGCTGGTACCGCTGCTGGAAACACAGGAAGGCTGATGACAGAATTAAAAGCTGGTCCACTTCCTAAGACAAACACAGAACACCCAGGTCTGTGGCTGTGTGCTTAGTACCGTTCCATAGTCTACCCCGTTGCTGATGGTGTGGCGCCTCTGCTCCGCTCTGCTCCGCCCATGCCACCGGGCTCCAGCCAATCCCGCGGTGGTCTCACTCTGCGACCGGGGCAACCCCCTGCCCTCATCGCCACCTGCACAAACAGAAAATGGGGCCCAGAGGTGAACTCTACAATCCCCCATACAACCCCCCATTGTGCTGAGACTGGAGGAGCAGACTGACTCCCAGGGATGCGAGCCCTGCTGGTGAGGCCGGGCCTTTTGGCAAACGATGCCATAATCAACAATTCAGCAAAAATTCAAAAAGCCTGTGAAAATTTGGCACAATGAACAGAGAAAAGCATACATCCGTGTAAATGTACATAAATCAACAAACACATAAAAATCCGTCATTATCAAATTTAGTTTTATTGTTAAGTTTAGACTGAGAACACTCATTTTGGCCGTCTTCCTTGTGGCTTGTAGTACATTTCAGTTTTATTTCAACTTTTAAGCCTGATAATATGTATGAATCAGACCAGGTGCAGTACATTCAGCTGCCCCTTAAGATCAGAACTTATACAGCTAAAAAACAACACAGTAAATTACAAAGCAAAAGCAATCATACACGGATGTAGAGACACAGCAAAAATGGCATCCAGTTAATGCAAAGGGATGAACAAACCAAATGCATAAGGTGACTCAAAACACTGTGTAAATAGGTAAAATATACCCAAGGAATCCAGATTTTACAAGTCTGTTATTCTCTCCTGTGCACTTCCTTTTGGTCCTGACCACAACTCAAATCATTGTCACGCATATTCAAATTCTATTAACGTTAAATCAACTGCATAACCAGTACAGAGTACACAAAACACATAAATTATTGGCCTTCCTCTTTTCCTTTGTCTTCCTCCTAATTTATGCACCACCACTGATTCTGGGTCAGTCTGGGGCAGGTGGAGGACTTCCTAGTGGAGAACTTTACTAAAATCGCCTTAGTAGCACTTTTACAAATACATGCTTGTTTTAATTATTTAGCAATGTTCATTTATTTTATTTTGTTTGTCTTACATTTACATTGACGGTATTTGGCAGAGGCTCTTAGGTAGAGCGACTTGCATTGTCTTGCACAGATGTAGCAAATAATATTTCTCATTTGGACAAATACATATAAATACAGCAAAGGACGTCTATTTTGAAGCTCTTAATAGGTGTAAAATATGGATAATGTCAATTAAAGCTTACTAAGAAATTAAGCTAGGGCGATTCACGGATTTGACCGTGGCATACCCGTAGTGGCCAGTCGGTGGGCCGCTTAGTTGTTTTGGTCAGAAACAACATTATTTGATATGTTTAAAATTATGCCAGTCAGAAACAAAACAATTGTGCAACTTGAAAATTCTACAACAACGTTTATGAATATTAGCCAGCTAGTTCGCTCACGCGCGCGCGTGCACACACACAAACAATAGACCACAGTTGTTCTGCATAGAGACATGCGCAAATAGGCGGCACGCGCGTCGATGTAATTGCTTGTCATCGAGGCCTAAACGAGCGCAGCGCGCGGTTATGGAGGTGCCGTAACTTGCTGTTGCTAATAGGTTCTAGAACCGCCTGTGGTTAAACTCCACCGTGCAGACAAGCCGAGAGCCACTTCTGCGTAGCAGCCATCATTGCTGTTCTCTGCTTTAAGCGAAATGGCCACTAGAGGGGGTTATGCTAACGAGTGGATTTTGACCTAGATTCTGCAAGCGTTTAAAAAGAGAATAAATCAATGGTCTTGAAAACAGAAACCAAAGGCAAGACCAGAGAATTAAAGGTGACAAGGATATACAGATACAGCACCGACAGATCAGTGCTTAGGTGGTGCAGAAGATTTAGAGGGCTGCCTCTCCTGGTTATTGCTCATCAGGTGATTTCCCAACAGGCGTAACAGACCTCAGCGTTAATCACTCAGGCTGGCAGTATTTTTCTACAGTTATTTCACCGTTAGAGGCTGTCCTGATTTTGCATTCTTACTTTTTTCCTACCCCACCCATGTATACCTGTCAACTTTAGAGTTTTGTCACATGGCCAATGAATTTCAAGGCGATGGTGGGTAACTGCAGCAATATGGATTTCAATGCTGCGGACTTACGCCTTACATGAAACGTGACATCATCATATTCAACCATGGACAGCAAGGGTACTTCATCTTAAAATCAGCTTGCATCCTACAGATTAATACTTCCATTTCTCCCCATACAATATTAGTGTATTATGAGTGTAACTTTGCTTTTTTTTTTACCCATAAAGTGTGTAATTAGTAAGACAATAACAGATGTGCATCACTAATCGAACTCTGTGCCCACATTTACATAAGACAGAGTGTGGGGAGTAATGATTTTTAATTAAAATTGCCTGTAGTCACATCAATTTAATTGGTGACTCAGAAGTTGATTTTCTTCATCCCTTTATAAGTCATGTGAGTCAGTGTGGCAGGGGAACACCCAGTAAGGTGCCATTAGGAAACAAATGGTAAAGCTGGCCACCTCAAGGTTGTTGTGTACAGGTGGTCTTGTATACATATGTGCTCTGCATTATATACATTTTTCAATCTGTAAGAGGTCAAACTGCCTAACATATATGCTGTACATAATGCTAGTTCACACACCGTCTAGTATTTTTATACGTATCCCTTTAATTTATCCTTTGTTTTTATCTTACTAACCACCCACATTTTTAATCAACTTAACCCTTACAGAGCACAGAGTAATTTAATAATGGCCGCCATATCATCTACAGGAGTCAGTTTTGTCCACAACAGTGCTCACAATCCAGTGGAGAAAAGCACTGTGGTCAGATTTACTGTCAAAAAAGTGAAGCCGAGACAGTTTGGGGGGGGGGGGGTTTCTACTCCTAGGCGTTGGCACACCGTGTAAAAGTACGAACCAGTTCTTCTGTAGACAGCTCACAGCTAATCCAGAACATGACAGCAAGCCTCAACAAGCACTGCTTTCCCTAGTTACCGCCTCCCCACCCTGCAACACATGGGGTGAGACAAGAGACAATCCAGTGGAAATCAGGCAGCAGGGAGGCAGAGCGCTCTTCAGGCGCAGAGCTTCATATCCTGTCGGCCCTCTGGATGCACGTTCCACACTCGCAGATTCAATCGACAACGTTTGGGAGAAAAAAAAAATAATATCCAGAAAGTCCCAAAAAGAGAAAATTTGAATTTGCCGCGCATCAAGTACTACACTAAATACACAATACTGATGAGAAAGAATAAATCGTAATAATCCATCCGTAATTATAATTTCTATATGTACTTTGATGGCTGCGTCTGTACTGTACATGTAGACTTCTTTTCTGTGTCACTATTCCCTAAATAATACAGTATCACATCTATTAACAAAGCATAATACCTAATTGAACATTAAATCATCTCTAGATTATGTATTTAAGTACCATGGAAGATGTGGGTTGGTTATACACAAATACTACGCCATTTTACATAAGGAACTTGTGCATCTATGGATTTTGGTGCCCCTGGGCTCCAATCCCCTTGCATACCGAGGGACAGTGACTGCTTTTTATTCACAGATTATTTCCAAACTTGTCTTCTGTGCATCTAGGATTAAAACCCACTAAATCCTGGCCAGAGTTCTCACTACTCATTTTTCCACTCACTTGTTTTGTTTTTGCTCTATCTCCATAATTCCACGATAGATTTCTTGCCAGCTTCCCACAATCCCCCACTCTGTCTCAATATTACCCAATCAGGACATAACCCCAGTGCTACACGTTGGCTCGGAAAAGCTCAGAAAAACAGAAACAGGCTACCAGAGACGTGTTACTATAGGATTACTGCTCTCTGCTGCCACATCTCAATCACCAACAAAACGTAATCCGTTATAATCCGCAGTTATAAAATATGTTCAGAGATTACGCCATTGTGCTCTCCAGTCTCACCCAAAAGGTGCAAGTAACCAGGGTTTCTGGCCAGTAGGGTCAGATCTAGAACCACAGATCATTTTGACTGCGGGTTAATAACAGTAGTCATTTGATATATAGGAGCCAATATCGTTTTAAATGAAGATCACAATCCAGTGGATATCAACACTGAGGTTTAGCCATTCTTATAGACACCTATAAGAATAAAATGCTAAATATAAAACTGTTTAGTTCATATCCTGCTGGAGTTTATTTTGCAGAGAATCAGCACAGTATTTGCATGTTCTATAAATCTGGGCTAGAATCAATGCAAATGAACCCACCCCATGGTTAAACAGTTTGTCCTGTGCCACTGGCCTAAAATTATATTTACTACCAATGGCATTTAATCCTGCCATTTTCTACCATCAAGTGAGATTTAAGATGCAACATGATGACTCAATGAGTAGCACTGTCACCGCACGCCTCCAAGGTTGGATGGATTGCATCCCAGCCCCACTCTGTGTGGAATTGCATACATTATTGATCTGGTTTCCTCCTACAAGGCAAAACCATGTGGTCGGGTGGACCTGGGCTAATTAACCGGACCTCCCCTGGCCGCATGGTCAATAGAAATGGGTCGGACCTCCAGCAGAGTCCTGGGTGATGTCAAAGCACAGTGATTGTTGTGATAATGCGGTAGCCGTTTGCATACATGTCGGTATCTGCTTCACACCATTCCAAATCCCCCGGGGTGATCAGTCAACAAACATGCCGCGACTCATCGAACCGCGCTTCAGACCTGAATCACCGATTATTACCGTGTATTTACGAGAAAAAGGATAAAGACCCAGCCATAGATACCAGCAGGAGGGTGCCAGGAGGAGTGGACTTGGACCGTTATTTGCCTAACCAGCAAACTACAGCCACCTCGGCGGTACAGCTGCATGCATACAGGGAAGAAATTTGAGTCCAGGGAAAAGCAACGAGTGCCTGTCCCCTCTGGACATGTGGTATCGACAAAGCTTTCTTGTTAATCCAACCCCCCCAACCACAATCCAGAGTTAGTGCACCTAGGGGATGCCATGCCCCCTTTAACACTGTACTATCAGCACCCTTCATTTTTTGGCATGCATTATCAGATTGCGATGGCGTAAAATTAATTTTACATAACGTACGACCAATATATCTTAAATGTGCGGAGGTACCTCGGATATAATTACCTGGAATTAAAAAGCAAAATGCTCGCTCAGCACAAAACTTACTTCCTTTGTGGATCTGTGGCGACTCCAGTGCCAGTGACTCTATCGATCGGACCTTGCTCCGGCTTGGACCTTGCTGCGGCTGTTTCCCATTTCTGACTGAATCGACTGCATGCGGACCGCTTTCGGGTACAACCGGGATCCGCTCCAAACTTCTACCCGTCCTGTCGTACCCGGCGTTGCTGTACCGGGTGGTGACGCTTGGGGCCGTAGTGGGTCCCCACTCCCCCTGGCACGCAGGGTTTGAGTCCTCATGTCTGGCCCGGTTCTGCTGCGTATTTACCGCATTGCTGGGTCCCAATGGGCGTACGTTACTCTCCACGGTACGGGCACCGGGGGCGCAGCCCTGTGATTTCACCCCAGGTGCTTGCCGTGGTTGTGGAGGACCTTGCTTCTGGCCGGTGGAATGCAAGTGTGGCTGCCGTTGGGGAATCCCGGACCGGGGCTTTAAGTGTCCGTTGTCGGGGTTGAGCATTGAGTACCGAAGTCCTGCCACGAAGCGCTCAAACGTCAAGTAACCATGCGGTGGTGCGACCCGCCTCAGGCACTCCAGCACCCCTCCCGGCAAATCCTGCGTGTCGGCTCCCTGCCACCGACTCTCGATCTCGGATATATGTACATACCCCTTCTTCCCATCATCCAGGATATCAAACAGCGTCCGCAGACTGTGTAGGAAAGCCTTGGGCAGGCCGTCGGTGGAAAACTCCGTTTCAGTTGGCTTCATTTTCCTGTCCCTGTGGTTACGCGCACTTTGAATAATCTCTCTCCCAGCTTCAGATTTATTGCAAATAGCTATAGAGCAGTTCACTCTACAATCGCGATCAGCAGCAATCAAAGCCATGAAGGGTATGGTATATCTTATAACTAGATGTCGTGTTGAGTGTCCTAAAATAACCAAAATGCCGATGATTACACAAATTAAACAACGAACTTTTTATTTTCAAAAAGTTTACCTCATACCCTACCGCAAAGGTAAATACATGCCTGTCACTCCTTCCAGTTCTTCAATTTATTTTTCTAAGTGGGATGGGTCGATTTTTTTAACAGGACCGCCTTCAAACGTCACAAAGCATTTTTCCCCAACTGCAGCCCTGTCATTGGCTGCGCTGCCGATTGCCAGACATTGATTGGTTGAAACGCAAAGCAAACCCAAATTTAAGTTTTGCCTTTTGTCTGTTTGAACGCGCAGCCACATTGCCCGGTATCAATTATCACGCCGATAGGGAATGCTGCTGTGGGCTAAAGACAGAGAAACTAAAGCCAGCCATCCTCTTTTTCAAATTTATATTGTAAACACATGTGCGAAACGTAGACAATAGTCGTCCGTTAAGGAAAAGAGATTCAACTGTATTGCAGTATAATGACGGTAAATTTACCTATGTGTGAAAGAGTCAGAGCTTTAATAATTATATATCACACTCGATATCAAATAAAGAATTCTCACGGTGTAAGGTGATGTGGGGTATTTTTAAACAAAACGAGTATTAGGCAAGAGATGTAGAAGGGTATTGTGGTGGAAGCATGCTGCTTAACTGGTTTGGTGAGCCATTTTTTATTTAGTAGATGCTTTTGCCAAAAGATATGCAGAATAGCTAAAGCAGGGTCAGACAGTCCCTGGAGCATTTGGGGGTTAAGGGCCCTGCTGAAGAGCCAGACTGTGAAATTACTCTGCCAATCATGGGATTTAAACCAGCAAACATCTAATTACAGGCACAGAGCCTTAACCAGCAGAACCACAGGCTGATCCAGTGTGAGTCAGCACACTAATACGGCATGGTACTAGTTCAACAGGGTACCCAGTTTATCGCAGTGTTCCTAATGGGATATCTGATAGTTGCCTGTTTCATCTGGCACCAAGTATGCGATTACGCCATCTCCTAGTAGGTAAACGAATTCACTCCTCAAAATATGCTAATGATTACACTACACTAAGAATAGATTTCTTACAGTAATAATACGGAAACTTGTTTTGTTGTACTGGTGACCTATTAAAATTTCTATTTATTACATTTAAAGTGAACGGGAACAGTTTGAATTCTTAGTGTCCCTGGAATAGTAAAACATAATGACCGAATCAATGCCCTCATATCAACTGCACAAGGTCATAAGAGACATGAATGCAGTGAAGAGTGGGCCAGGCAGCATGTCAATGGAAATATCAATAGTGGGAAAGCTTTAACCCTGACCTGCATGTCCAGAGATTGAACCCATAGTTTTTATTAATGAGGCTATATTTTACCTTCATTAAAATAGCAGACATTTTGAATGAGTGAATGAATGCTATGCTTCTCGAGACACCCAAAGCGCTTTTCAGAATCAGTAGGGAGTCACTTCGAATGCCACTGTGCAGCAACCATCTGGATGATGCGGTGGCAGCCATTCTGCACCATCACCTTCGCCACACAGTAGCTAAGATGGAGAAGGGCCAGGAGAGTATTCACCAATTATATGGGCAGATTATAAAGGGGCCACAGCGGGCAGTTTAAGCCAGGGTACCACCCCTACTCTTTCAAAAGATGCCTTGTGATTTTAGGACTTCAGAGAGTCAGGACCACAGCATTACATTTCATCCATAGCATGGCACCATTTTTAAAGCACAGTGTCTCCATCACCATACTGAGACATTAGGGTCCACACAGACCACAAAATGGGCTCCCTTGTTGGTCTCCCATCCAAGTACTGACCAGGCCAGAAGGTACTTAGCTTCAGATGGACTATTTAGCTTGACCTGCAGGTGTTATGGCACCAGTGAGGATCTGAGAGCAGGGACAGTCTCTGCACAGCACCTGAGGTTAAGAGCCTTACTTAAGGGCATGACGGTGACATTACTCTGCTAACCACCGGGCTGCAACCAGCGTCCTTCTGATCATTGGTGCCGAGTCCTAACCCACGGAACCAAAGACTATCAACTGTGACCTGAAACATGTCATACCCAGACAAAAAGCACCATGCTGGCTTTCAAAGCAGGAGTGTGAAGGAGAAGGGCATTGGTATAGTACTCCGGTGAAACAAACTCTACCCACTAACTAACCATTTACACCAAAAATAAGCAGTATAGAGTATGTTTACCAGTTCCTCAAACCCCTGAGCAAATGCAGCACTTGGTTTTACATTTTTTCATTTCTTTAGCTGGTGTGCTAGGCAGAGGGAGATATAGCTGTGGATTTACTTTTAGGGGTCAGTCGACTGATCTTTCCAACAAGCTTAGGCAATGCGTGTATGGCTGCATTGCTCAATATGAGCTACACCCTCACTACTGAATGGACTCTGAGTGTCTGCAAGACCCTGCTGTGTCACCATGCATCCTCCACTTCTCTATCTCTCTGTCTCTCTTGTTCTTGCATGTGCTCACACTCCACAGATAGACACAGGTGTCCTCAGTTGTTTACCAACATGTCTATATGCCAGTGTTTCCCAATCAGGTCCTTGGGGACCCCCAGACAGTCCACATTTTTGCTCCCTCCTGGGAGCTGAGAGGAAGCAAAAACATGAATTTTCTGGCAGTCTTCAAGAACCAATTTGAGAAACACTGCTCTATGCTCCAGTCATTCCTTCTCCCATGCATCTCAGGTAGTCACATGCACACACTCAGACTCACTCCTCCCCTGTCCCCAAATGCCACACCAGCCACCCAAAGCACTGCTGTCTCTCCCATTTTATATATCACTGTGCATGTGACCAGTGGATTGAAAGCTGGGCTGTTGCATCATCCTTCGTAAGGAGGTGAGTTTGCCTGGGATATGGAATGGGACAGGGACAGGGACAGGGACTAAGGCCAGGGATGACATTGAAATAATTGGTCCAGTAATGCAAATGTTCTTCCCCTATTCACATTATTACTTTGTCTAGCTAAAGACTTTAAAGGTGCATTAGCAATCTACCACCAAAATATTTCCTGTTAAAACATCTATTAAAACACCAATTACAATGTATAGACATATTTAATGCACACATCAAACCATCCAGCCATGTGATAGACTGTCATAAAGATTTCCAGAGAGCTGAGAGTAAATGCTGCATGACTTAGGAAGTGACAGTGGACCAAGGCTTACAGCAAAGCAACACTCAATATTATTATTATTAACCGTGTTGTACATCTGATGTTTCCACATCTTTCCTTTAGATTTCAGTGAATTAGCATCTTAATCATATGTTGAGTGAAAGCGCTCATTTCAACTATTATTTTTATGCATCTTGTACTTTTATTATAGCTTTTTTTTTATTGTAATGTCACCAATTGGATAGCCACGTTTGTCACTGTTCTGTCACATTGATGGTCAGCGTGTTATTACTCAGACAAATGAATCTGTGCAGTAGTCCCGGATGGCACATGTTTGCATGTGCAACAAACAACACACTTTACCTCCTTCAGTTATTCAGCAAGCCTGTACTTAAACATAAACCCACGTACCTAAATGCATGCTATCACTGTATATAATCTCTATGTATTTTATTACATGCTTGGCTAAATCTGAAAAAACACAAACTCCTATGTAGAATCCTGTACAGAAAATGCAGTGCTGGTACAGTGAAACGGCAGCAACATCCCATCTGTAATCAGCTGAAACACTGACATTTGAACAAATCCAAGAATTCAACACTCACAACTAAAGAGTAACTAGAACTATAAACAAGGAGGTTAATGTCCCTTTATTTCAGATGCATGGTTCGGTTGTGCTTTGTAGTCTTAAGTGTGATGATTGAGCAGTGCTCAGTCAAGAATGCTTCGGATATAATCTGTCATTCTTGTTCAGTGAATCTCAACTTTTTAAAAATGTACTTGGATGAAATGTCCCAAAGATGTGAATTGCTGAGCTCTGACAATTTGTCTGGACACAAATGACTTTCCAGATTATCCTATAGATATATCTAGCCTATCACCATTAACACTACTGACTGTTGAATTTTATGGAGGATTGCTGTATTAACCCTCATGCAAACACTTTCAAAATGCAACAGTGTCTCACTTAGGATACAAGTGTGAAACGTGATTGTATTACAAGAAAGGAAAGGGTTATGTAGTGAAAAATCGGAATTACAGAGGCCATCGGATTGCTCTTTAAAGATTCACTGCTTTGCCTGATCCTCTGACCCTTTCCTTGGCGAATGTTGACCATCTCACGAACAGGTCAGCTGCAATCACTCTTGAAATTAGACCATCATCGTACATTGCCTACTTCTTGATGTCCCTCGATCAGGCGTTTCTATTAGCATCTCATTTTCAGATTTATTTACTAATGCTGTTCATTGCTTCAATATCAACTTTGCGAGATATACCTCAAATGGCAGAAATGCTTTATCTATGTCTTAATATTGGACACTTTATGTTTCATGATCGACTGAGGAATGTCTACAGCAGCTCCATTTTCATTCCCTTTTCAGCGACATGACATTCTAATAGACAAGAGACTAAAGGTCTCAGAGACTTGACTAAAAAATAGTTGGACGGAAACCTTTGCGCACCGAAGTTCAGCACAGGTTGAGATTTCCTCCAATTGCACAGACATTATCTTCTCCACACCAACCAGCCGTTTCATATGCATTTTAATAATCGCTGAAACACTATCATCTGCAGATAACATATTTTTGCTGTACAGCATCTACTTCAAATTTAATTACATAGCATAAAGCACCCGGGAATTCACACTAATAATATTTTATTACAAAATATCCTTGCAAAAAAGACTAAAACTAATAAATAAGCACACTGATTCTGTTCCAAGCCCTAGTGAAAATGAAAGCCGACACTTCGTATGTGAACCTCTATGCCTTTAAGATAATTCCTACTTCATAAAATACTGATACTGTTGAATAATACAGAATCAGGCACTTATTATTTGACTTGGCCACAACCTAATGCATTTTCCTGGATGGGGATTTAAGCAAATCAAATGACACAGCATTTCTCTCAGTAAATAACCTCTTCTGCACCACACCCCCCTGCCTAATGCCATTAGAGCAGCATGATTATCTTATCTGCAAGTGAATCACTTACCATGCAAAGGTTGTTCCAACGATAAAAAAAAACTGAACATATTTTACAAAGGCTTTATTGAAATGTTTTTATTTATATTATTTATAACAAAAACTGAAAGAATTACACTTCAGTGCCCCAATATACACTTACCAGCATCATATATTTACGGATTTCTCTTGGTAAATTTATAGTTTAATAATTCCCTTACAACCCATAAAGCAAATCCATACCAATACAGCATGATCCTCATATCAATTCATTTTAATATAAATGTACATATTACTCACACTTCTTTAGCAGCTAGTTTTGCTTAAATGATTATGTCAGCACAAACAAAAAGCACAGAGAGTGCAGCCACCAGTGATTATACTTATCAAAATGAAACGTTCCTTAGGGAAACAGCCTTTTTTATTGTTACTCTTCACTGGAAATTTATACAGCCAATCTTTAAGTTAACAATAAAAACAACATGTACATCTTCATACACCTAGATTTCCCATACACGCCCTTAAAAAGCTGAAACGAAACTAAACAGCGCCACCTGTCGGTGAAATCGAGCAGTCCACGACTGCCTCACCACTGCAAGAATGCAGTAAGCTTGGAGTTTATTCCAGGAAGCAGAGGGCACAGGGCAGGGATACACCCTGGATGGAATCCCAGTCAATAACACAGCACATGCTAACGCACTCTACAAGCAATTCAGGGATATCAGTCAACCTACGAAACGTGTCTTGGAATTCCGGGGAAAAAAAAAAAAAGCTTACCAAGAAGGTCCACAGGAGGACAAGGTGACTGAGTGTGTAAGTGTCTAACAGTGGTACATCTTCTGCTATTCCATCACATCCCCATACCGCGTGGTTTTAGGACCAGGTTCTGTCATGGAAGGAACTTCCTCGTCTGTGCAATGAAATTCAACTGAATGAATTAAAATGGTCGGGGGAAGAAGGAGCACAGCACTTATCCTGGGAACGTGAGCAGCTAGCGGAAGCTAAAAACTGCGAATTGGCCCAGGTTAGATGAAGTAAATCAAAATGTTTAATTCAGATACCAACAAAGACAAAAAAAATCATTATCTTTAACAGTTTTTCAGACACAGTTGTTGGGGCACCCCCTGACGAGTGGATACCTCCCTATTATTTCTACGGTGTTTATTGTGGGATTTCACTAAGACACTCCTGGAAAAAACACCTTGTCTTCCAAGCTTTATTTTAATACCCAGTTTATTGTGTGTGTGTCTGTGTGTGTGTGTGTGTGGGGGGGGGGGTTATAGACTTCTGTGGGAGATTTAAGGGTGAAACTGCTTGAGCCGCTGAAAAATCGTTGTATTTCAATGAAGGACTTCAATGCAATTTTTGAAAAAAAGGAATCAGTTGGCAAAAAGAAACATCCTTCATTTTTGCAAAAAAACATTATATATATGCGACATTTCTAGATAGGAATAATATAATAATAATGATAATAAATAAGCCGGATCTGACACTTTCCTCCCGACAATGTGCTTAGGGGCTGGTACCTAATAACAGGGAGCGAAAGGCACTTACTCTCAGGAGTCCTGTCCGGGTAGCTGCCCGTTTCCAGATACAGCCAGAGGTCTGAGCACTTCTGGGTCTCCCAGCGCGTCACTGTGTAGCTGCAGACTGAGCCGGCCACTGGGGCAGGGAATGATGGAAGAGTGGGTAAGAACAAGGAGCCAAGATGGCTGAAGGATGGGGAAAGAATGGAGAAAGAATTGCATTCCTAAATGAGGAAAGTGTGAGCCGGATAGCCTGGTTAGCCAGCATTACTGGAGCTGTTGGGGTTAAGGACCTTGCTCAGGGGCCCAATGGTGGCTGATTATTCAGCCAACTACGAGATTAAACCCCATGACCTTACAGATGAAGGCATAGATTCCAAACCTACTGAGTCACACGCTTCTTATTTAGAGATATTTCATACAAGCGTTTCATTAAAACGTCTAAAACTTCTTTGTTTTTGGTTGTAACGTCCTATATCCTTCCTATAATCAAGCATGAGTGGCAGTTCAAAACTTTATTGAAAACCGTAAAGCTTGTGTTGTATTTTCTCCATGAGGCAGGTATTCAAGCACAGGTCTCTCACCCACTGAGAGCAGCAGGTTCCACTGAAGCGGATAAGGGAGCCTCCTCTGCAGGGCCTTCTGCAAGGCGAACAAACCCGCTGTGCCTGTGAAGAAGCCGCCAGCAAACAGTCAGCAGCAGGGGCAATGGGAAAATAGCCAGGCTGGAGAGATCGAGCTGACTGTTATCACCATGATCTCGACCAAAGTGTCGAAGAACGTGGGGGGGCGCATCCGGTCCTAGTTTTGCTTCTGCACTCACCGAAAATAAAGGTCCCCATTCCTGTCATGAACGCACGTGACTGGCATGCAGCGTACTGCTGCAAACCCTGAGAAAGCAAAGAAATAGCAAATTTACTGGTATGAAAACAGGGAATTTCTTCCAGCCCTAATGGGATCAGCCAACCAGGAATTATTTGAAACCTTATTTTTACTGAACACATAAAAGTAAAACGACAGAATGTTAAACCAGATAACCGACTGTCAGCTTGTTGTGAATTGTCAAGATACTTTTCAGCTAAGTATGGATTCTCTCCTCAGTTACAGATACTTCGGGAAAAAGCGACTAGCAAATGTCTTAAAAGTACTAATTGTTAATGCACACCGGATGTTTTGCAGCCACTGCATCGTCGACCTTGGAGATCCCGAGATTGACCATCCCTTTCTGCAGGCAGATTTCGGTGGAGGATAGGACTCCTTAACCACCGCAAACCAGTCTACGTGAATCTTCGAAACACGATCGTCGTTATCTGCAGGTATTCGTTTACTGGTCATCATGGATGCCAGCAAAGAGTATCGGTCGGCGTTCTGCTTCCGAGTCACCGTGCGGATCCTGTCTAAAAAGAGCATTGCGGCTTCTCGCGGAGCGGAGTATAACGTTTCGACGACGCAGAAAACACGATCGAAACGAAACCGAATAGGCTTTTCCTGATTAGCAATGTATGAATCAGCGTGTGTTACAACTTTATCAGTTTTAAAAATGTTAGCAGATTTAACTGTCTCTGCCCGGCCAGTCTCTGCCTGGGTCACATGTGTGTGGAGTTTGCATGTTCTCCCCGTGTCGGCGTGGGGTTTCCTCCGGGTACTCCGGTTTCCCCCCACAGTCCAAAGACATGCTGAGGCTGATTGGAGTTGCCAAATT
>JABFEA020000119.1:3665637-3675995 GCA_019775915.2 Cyphomyrus plagiostoma | reverse complement strand
CACTCTGATGTTTTAAGGGCGATCCCATATATTACCTTTTTTGTCCACCCCACAAATTGTGTGTTAAATTTTTTTCATAAAAAAAAAAAAAAAAAAAAAAAAAAAAAAAAAAACACACTGGCTTCTAATCACAAAAAAACTACATCAATGAAGTTACATCACAGGATGCACAGTTTAGCTGGATGGCACATTTCCAAAGATACCTACACGACTTTTAAAATAAAATATCTATACGATGGTCCACATAAAAGTAGCTCCACACAGCTATTTATCACTTTACCCATACAGGCCAATTTAATGCGTCACCCTATACAATTAATAGAATGGAACACACTGGAAGGCAGGCGTGAGATACCTGGCCACAAAGTCCCGGCTGACATCGAGGAATATGAAGAAGCACTCGTCGTTGGGCGTGAAGGCGCGATGGGCCCTCAAGCTCCGCCTTTCCTCCCTCAGACTCTTTAGGTCAATCACATGTAGGTCGATTTCCTCGGCAATGGGTGGTGGCATCATGGGATCTGAGATGACACAGCCCGCTGGCCACGCCCGGCTATTTACATACAGGTACCTGACCAAAGAGATGATAGACTTACTGGCAGACCCTCACAGTATGATGTAAGGGTCAGTTTGCTAGCCATCTGCAGCCATAAATATAGAATTCTATCTATGGAACTGGTTTCGTTAACAAAAGCTTTTAACTAAATGTTTTAGTGACAGATACAAAAATTAAAATTCTGTGCAGCACTTAATAAATCCTACACGTGCCTTATATTACATGGGTAAACTTCACTTAACTCATTGTCTATCTAACTTAACCCTGGGGAACCCACGGGGTCATATATGACCCGTCCTTTTATTTCTGCCTTAAATTTGATGAGTGGGTTGAATGTAAGAATTTTTTTTGCTTTACAGCACATTGTACCATATACGACCCCGTAACAGTGACATGTAGCGATTACTGACTGAATTAACCAGATTTCCCCCCCCCCCACTTTAAATGACCCCCACCACGTTGAGGTTGTTGCTGTACATGCTCAAACATTGAATTCACTGGGTCTTGCATGATCACTTTAGCCAATGGACATATTTTTCCTATAATGATAAGGTGGGTCTAGGTTCCCCAGGATTAAGTTTCCCAAGAGCAGAAGAACAAGATGTCGACCAAAAGAGAGGAGCAATTTCTGGTCAGTTGTTCATATCTACGCAAATACAAGGTGGCCAACCTGTGATCAGGGGAGAGGCCCATGCCGATGATGTGACCGTGAATGTCAATCACGTGGTCCAGAGAGTCGAAGAACTCCTCGGAGCTGCGTTCCTCACCCAGGACGGGCCCACACGTGGTCATCTGATCTGGCATAATGCGCTTGATGCCTGTCACACCAAGGTCATATTTACTGCCCTATGAAGAACTTGACAGGACTCTAACCACAGTTTGTCATCGCCATGGCCTCACAGTCAGCTGAACTTTAATGGTATCAATAAGTTTTTTTTTTTTTTTTTTTTTTTTTTATGTAGCTGGCATGTATCAGCAGGCTAACTGGGTTAGACTAGACCACGTAGCTACTGTGTGGTGCATGGATGCTTAAAAAATGCTGCACGTGTGCAGACGTACGAGGTACAAATTGGGCAGGATGTGTGGATCAGGTAGTGTCAGGTTGAATTGGCCGTGGTGGGGATGAGTATTCATAAGCCAAAATGGGAGTATGCCAACATGGGGCTGAGTAGGCCGTAATGGGGTTGAATATGTACAGTATAAGCCATAATGGGAGTATGCCACGATGGGGGTTGAGTATTTGTAAGTCAATATGGAAGCTGACAGTAGGATTGAGTAGGTCATTATGGGCCAATGCTGAGTTAGAGTATAGCATGTAGAGGCATGGCGGCAAAGACTCTTTGTTCATTACTCGATAGAGTTGTCACCCACGCCATACCTATTTGGTGAGGAGAGTAGGTAAGACTGCCAGTGGTGAAGAGCAGGTAGGTCTTGTCGTCGTCTTCCTCCGGGGTAGAGGGGGACAGGAGGCTGGGATCTGGTGGGCGGGTGTGAGTCTTCCCCATGAGCCGGGCCACTTCTGCCTCCAGCTGCCGCTCCCTCCGCTCAGTGCCACGCGGGCCCTGGCCGGTGAGGTGGAATATACACTCAATACAGAAATGCAGGACACCTCTCACTTTAATAATGTGTGTGTGGGGGGGAGGGGGGGGGGATCTAAATTAGGCTGCCGAGTTAAAAGAACAATGAAAGAACGGAAACAGAAACTATAATACGAAAATAAAGTGGAACCAAAAATGGATTATTGACATGAATCATTTATGAAGGAGAATTCCTACAGAATTTTATATCAAGATCTGCAGAATTTCCTACTAATACTGGATGGAAGAGCAGGGTGTCTGGCTGCTAGGCACTGCCCATGCCAGGCTATTTATGGTAGTTTATTAGAGATCATCTGGGGCACAGGATCTGCCTAATCCCCCACCTGGAAGAGCATGTGGCTGGGCTCCCGGGGCGGGGGCTGTCTGTGCCGGCCCGGGGGGCCGTCCTCATCGCTGTCCTCCTCGCTGTCGCTGCCCAGGTCGAAGAGCAGAGGCTGGTGGCACTGGCGGCTGCCGCCCTCCCGCACCCGCAGCTGGGCCTCATAGTCCAGGAGCAGGTCTGGCGAGTCGTGGCGACGACAGTGTGCCACCATGACCGTGCGGATGCTACTGGCATTGACGTTCTGGATCTTGAAGAGGCGCTTTACCACATTTACGTTCTCAGACTCCACATCCTGGAAGGGGGAGGGGGGGGGAGAGTCAGGACACTTAAAGGACACCCTGATGTTCCCGTCCAGGGGAGGGAGGAATTCGAACGCCGTCAGGCTGCAGGCAGGAAAGAAACTTTAAGCCGAGATGCGTACAGACCTGGAAGGCCTTGTTGAGCCAGAGCACGGAGCAGGACGTCATGTTCCCGATCCAGTGCAGGTTCCCAGAGATGAGGTGGGTCTCGTTCAGCCAGCAGCCGAACACATCATACGGCTTGTTCCGGACGCGGGAGAGGAGTGTGTAATTATCTGAGTGATATGGGGGGGGGGGGGGCACATTATTTCAGCTGGTCACTAGAGCAAAATTATTGTTATTATTCGGACGCCAATTTACAGTAACTGTGTGTATAGAAACTCGTCTGTAGAATGTTAATCCTCTTCTGTGTTAAATCAACCGTTTTACCCGAAGCAGCACACCTTAGCGCCCCATGTGAAAAGGAGACACAAGGGAGTATAAGGAGACTGACAGGAAAAGTGCCGTACCAAGGCTGATGACGGCAATCTCCCCGGAGGAGGTGTGATGCGGGCCTAGGTAGACCCCCGACACCAGCAGAAGACTGTCGTCTGCATTGAACTGGGAGAACTGGGTGTAGCCCCAGTTGTACTCCCGCATGCTGGAGCTGTGCACGAGGCGGATGGAACCATCCGGCTGCTCGGCATCCCAAATCTGAGAAGATACGACAGAGAGAAGAGGGAAGGTGGGAAATGGACGGAGCAAGTTGTGGAGAGAGGTGGGGCAGAAGAAATAGGGTACGGAGAAGAAGAAAACCCTCGCATATTACTGAATACCATCTTATTACATTTTAAATGTGATTTAACTCATTTGTGAATTGTAGCCGAATGACACTGTGTTTATTTGACTTTCAAACAGAAAATAGACAGTCCCTTCAATTGTGAGCACTGATTAACATGCCAGGTGACCCAGTGTGTGGTGCACATGAGCTGCAAGCTCAGCACTATTTCCCTTTTCATGCTGGTAACATTGTGGCCTGCCAGGTTTCTGAGACAGCTGGAAATGGCTAAAGAGAGGGGAAAACTGGAGGTGGACTAGTTTAAGGAACACCGTCTGCTTCTGCTCAACTGGTCGGAGCTCCCAGGCGCCGTGTGACGTGCCTTAACGGTGCAGTCCTTAGAGCAGGAGGAGAAGCGATGGCCGCGGTGGGAGAAGGCCAGATGCAGAACCTGGTCATGATGTTCCTTCAAGGTCTGCACCTCCACGCAGGGAATACAGTCAAAGAGCCGCTTGAACTCCCTGTACCACGAAACAGCCGCTGCAAGAAGATATTGATCGTCAGGGCTTGTGTGGTGGCAGCAAAGATGGCAAGGGAGGCTGGGCGTAGGGGCATAAGCTTTCCCAAGATGGCACCATGAGAGGCACAGCAGCCAGATCATTTATGAACAGGTTCCTACCCATTCAGCAGAGCAGAACAAATATTCCCAATATTAGCTCTAACCCAAGAGCTCTCAAGCTGTTCTCTCAAGCTTTTGTTTTTACATATTCGTCCTATTTCTTCTTCAGCAAACTCAGGCAGACTGATCACGCACTTGAAGCAGAGCTTTTCGGTTTAAGTAGGACAAAGTGCTGAAGGGGAGATCTAGAAGCCACTGCCCTGACCAAAGACCTTAAAGTTCATTTACACTGTAAATATTTTCCTTCATTACTGCCCAGTTCCACTCTAGAACTACTCTATTTTCCACTTTTACTCAGACATATTAGTCTGTCAGTTTGGTCTATAGATTAATGACAGATCCACATAGAGAATGAAACACCAACAAGGTAAAGTCATAACAATCCAACAGTCCATAAGCTAGCAATAATACCGGCAGGAAAACAGGATCATATCTGTAAGGAGAGCCATTTTCAAGCTACTGCTTGCACCAACTATATTTGGCATGGACAGCTAGTTCAAAATCTGCACACAAAAACTAAATAAAGTCTATGTTTTATTCATTTTAGCAGATGCTTTTATCTAAAACAACATACAATGGAGAAAGCAGGATCAGCCAGTCCCTGGTTAAGGGCCATGTTCAGGGACCAAATGGTGAAATCATTCTGCTGATTACAGGATTTGAACCAGCAACCTTCCCATAATGGGCACAGAGCACTAATCTAGTGAGCACTAATCTAGTGAACATTACCCCACAACAACTGCTGCGAGCTGAATAGCAATCAGCCCCATGAATGTCTGTGAAACGGATCTGAACAACCATGTGGAGATGAACCACCCAGCCCACCATCACATGACGGACAGCTCCCCTACCTGGATGCCGAGGCACGGAGCGCGGGATGCGGTAGTAGGTGTAAAACAGCTCCCTCCAGAGGAACTCATCCCGGGACACGGCAAGCCACTGGTGACAGGCTAGCCCCGCGTTGAGCACCGCGTTATGCGGCAGATGCAGGAAGATCTCTAGCACCAGGCTGTCTGGAAGAGATGGCCCACTGGCCATCCTGACATCCTGTGGGGGGGGGGGAAGCAAAATGAAAGTGTGGGGCCATGAAAGTGGTTATTTAAAAGCAGAGCTCACTTGAACATCCTGATTACAAATGGGATGTCTTGACCTTTATTTCATTTAACTAGCAGCTGTCACCCATGTCACCATGAAACATAGTAAGGCTGGCATTAGGGTTAGGGTTAGGCGAAAATTGGACTTTTCCAATTTATTGGGAAAAGTCTAAGGATTTTCTAACTGTCGGTGTTAGAAATGTATTTGTGTAGAAAGTGAAAATGTTTCGGATGGCACGCAGTCTGGTCTATTGGCTTCCATGCGAATTCAAGTGTCACAATTCAGGAAAGAAGTGCCATCTCTGACTTGCAGCGATTCTAAATGAAGAGCAAGCAGCTGGGAATCTGTAGCCCGGCTTTCAGCCTATGCCCAAAAAGGTACAGCTACCCAAGTGCTAAGCGGAAGCCTGACAAGGAGCACATTCATGTAGGTGGGTTATGTTCA
Organism: Cyphomyrus plagiostoma; assembly: GCA_019775915.2. Taxonomy (NCBI): domain Eukaryota; kingdom Metazoa; phylum Chordata; class Actinopteri; order Osteoglossiformes; family Mormyridae; genus Cyphomyrus; species Cyphomyrus plagiostoma. The sequence continues at coordinate 3,670,248 of JABFEA020000119.1, read as the reverse complement.
TAGTGAGATTTTCCTCCATACCATGTTAATATTATTACTGTTATTTTTATTTCACTCACTCACACATTCCGTGACTATAGGAGGTCACACGAGTACCTGACAGAAACAAAGGGAGGATTCGAACCCACGACCCTGGATGTCTGATGCAATATTACTACTCACCAAAATATCCTACAACTTTAACTATATGATATATGATTATTTCCACTTATTCATTTTCACCAGTGTTACACAGAGCGAGGATACAGCGTGCCTACAGCCCACACCAAAACGTAGCTAGGAATTCTGAGCCTCCTAACAAAATGTCAAGTTTGCACAAGAATTCATGGGTATTCTGTTCCTCATAAGCTAAATGCAGCACGCCTGACCTGCACTTTATCCACACTTCGCAAAAAAAGCATGGAACCAGTCTTTGGCTAAATATGTAGATCTCAATGCATGCATCAGTAACGATTAATGTTCACATCGAATATGGCTTCAGAGCCAAATACACCTTCAAATAAGTCTCAATGTAATGTCATGTTCATACATTTTTTAATTAATATACTGTCACATCTCTGCACAACCTGAAATGTTTTGCACCTATAATCATCAGGACTGTGCACTGGTTTTCGTTTGTGCCACAGTCTTGCCTTACTGCACTATCGTACATTGTCTGCCCATATCTACATACATGCACTTTATGTCCTTCTGTGTAGCTTTGTAGTCCTTTGTTGCTTTACGTAGCATCATAATCTTGGAAGAACGTTGATTCATTTCACTGTGTATTGTACTAACTGCATATGGTTGAAATGAAAATAAAAAGCCACTGAACAGGTCAAAGTTGTGTAATGAATGTTTATATAGTCGAGGGGATATTGATGGACATCCCTAAACACAACACGCAGCGTGTCTCGTATGTCTGCATAAGAACGAATCAAAGCCATTATTTGCACCGTCAGCTTATGTGATCGACGCACGTCTGTGTCTGCATTCGGATGTAAGCGACGCACGTTCGGCCCTTTTCGAGCGCTTGCAATATATGTAAATCGCGTGCAAAGCCTGGCTTGTGCCATGCGTGACAAGAGTGGGGCCCGTTACGAAACAGGAGGACACGGCTGCCTTCCGTACTGCCGGAATGTTATTTGATGAAAGATATTAATGCTACGTTCATTAATAATTGTATCATTAACTAGCCGCGGATTTATTCGTTTTTAACCTAGCATTCAGTGGTGTGCGGTTGTTACATAACATGCGAGCAACGCTACACTATTTAAGCGGTAATAATTTGTATTTACTCACTTTGCACACTTAAATCGTATAGTCGGTTAATATTTAAGTTTCCAGGCCATAACAGGTATTTTGTTGTCGTCGGATCACCACCAAAATGGGAAAGAACATCACTGTCACGATTAAGTGAAAAACAAGCATTACAATCAGATAGTACAAAAAATACTGAAATAACCCTAATCCGTTTTCCGTCTGGAGCAAATCAACGCCTGAAAACTGGCGATCATACAGGAGGCAGGGCGAGCAATGGCGTCAGAGACATTTTATCGGGCTCCCACATCTCCGTAAAAATAATTTCGAACCATCCCCAAACGAAGAAAATACCCAGAATAACGTCCAGTTGCCACTAATCACTACGTTCAAACAGTTCTGTCTACGATCACTTAACTGACACCAGTTTTTTTTTTTTAAAGAAAAAAAAAAACCGGAGCAACATAGTGCCTTTACGCGTTTAGCCATGCGGCTGCAAAGCTAACGTGTAAGTGTTGCAATTAGCAGCTAAATCCAACGTAATTATGTTCGATGTTTTATCCAATAGCAGTATCCACGTACTTTGTTGCCGTATTAGCTAATGTGTTATGAAGAATGACATGTAATTACCGAGCTAGCCTAATAACGTAAGTTTACTTAGTTGCCCTTCCGCTGCCAAATGGATGATAGTTAAATAATCATGTGTTACTAGGTAAAATACGTTTTATTGTTTCAAGTCGCACACAATAAGTACAGATCCTCATGGTTCTTCTTTAAACCCATTTTGCAAGGCAATGAACAAAGCTAACCCTAACTGCTGCTTTGCTAAACAAAATGCTATACCCTAAGCAAAATTGACGTGTTTACGTTATTCACGACAGTCAGTAACTTACCTGGCATTGGGCGATTTTGAACACGTTAACTTCTATTTCTTTTGATTAAATCGATGTTATAACCAGGAAAGAAAACAATTACTTTAAAATATAGATGTAATCTTTCACTGACAAATAGTCTATAGTCCCTTCGTTGTTGAGATCAGACTCTACAAGCCGATCGCAGAAACGTTGGAAAGTAAGTCCTAAGGGTATGTTAATCAATGCAAGAATGGACAAACCCAACACCGATTAGCGAATCATAAAGGTTCAATAAACTCAGTCGCAAATGAAACTAATATATACTAATAATTTTTTTTCATTATCATCCGTTTGCACATTTTTATGATACCGAATACATTTTTGTCTTCAAAAAGGACACTTTCAAAGCGTACATTGATTCGGGGTCGATTCCATATGGAGTCAGAATAGTACCATTATATACTTGTATGTATACTTTCCAATTTGCACCCGTAAAATGAAATTTGCTCGCACTGAACACAATTTTCATTCGCAAAATACTGAACAGAAATACGCGTCACATGATAAGTACTTTATATGAAGATTTTGTGAACGTGAAAAACATTTTGCAAATACACGTATTTTTTGTAAATGCGAAACCAAACATCTTCATAAAAGTATTTCGTACGAAGATAGAATGGTTTTCCAGTACCAAACATGTATTGCAAATCCAACCTGCGATTGCAAATTCACATTTGCGCACATAATCAAATCAAATTAATCAAATTAATTTTCTAGCCTGAACGGATTAAGTTCGACAACCGAGGTACCACTATATGTTTATATATGCGTGTGCTTGCTCGTTCATTTAAGATTTCGTACAGGACACAATGGCACTGTTATTTTACTTCTACACTAGTTGGCTTAATTGATACCTCAGTTTGTTTTATTGAGCTATCTGAGTTTCCTGATAGCAGCAGACGAAAGCTCCGAGCATTTGGACTAGATATTAGTTTAGTCATTATCTTCAACTCCTTAAATGGCTAATAAAGAAAACGGCCGTGAAAATGAACCTAGTCTTGCACACTAAATAAGGAAGTTTTCTTGTCCAACATCTCACTCTGAAACCAGGGGTATTAATATTACATTGGTTCGCCCAGTACGTGCCCTTAAAGCAACCTCTGCTCCTCTAAAAGGCTTTAATTTGACGTTGGAACATCGTTGGTGCGATTTGCTTACAGTTTTAGTATTTATGTTGAGTGATTAGCTCCTTCTCTGTGGTCAACTACTTTGCAACTGAATTAGATCCACTTATGGTTGACTATGGAAGCTCTGAAGGGGAGGAATCTGTTATATGTTATGTTATAAACAGAGTCATATTTCCTCTTATGCCAACATAGCTATAAGGAAATACTGGGATGGTCTAGAATACTACATTACACACAAATGATTCATGATTAGTCATTTTTATTCAGGTCCACTGAAAACCTTTTATATCTTATTTGAAAAAGACACTGATTTAGTAGGTTGAAAAAATACATGACAATGTAGGCCTTTCACAAGAGGGGGTTAGTGGTTTTACTATTAACCATAAAGCCAACATTGAATACTTTAGCATACATGCAAGTACAGGGATGAAATTTTGGAACAAGACATAATTGCCCTTTTCAAGGAACCTCTGTTAAGTAAAAAATACCCAAGAATCCAAACACCGATAAAGATGGACATAATAAAAGTTAATTTTTATATACTGGGAATATTAGTTTAATACTTGAAGCGTTTCTTTGTTTTTTGAGGGGAGGGGGGTGGAATGACCACAGCTTAATTGATTGTCTGTCAGCATGGACCGCTGTAATGATGCGAGTCTCTAATGAACAGAATACTAACATGTGTTAATGGTTCTTGCAATAATTACTCTTTTAGCCAGGTGAGTAGCTGTGGAACGTAGTAGGTGATTATGACATCAGCACCTGAAAGAAAAAGGGTAATTTTAGTAATTTTTCATACATTCCATGTCATTATTGTTTTGGCCAATATATTCTACTAGAATCAATGTGTCCATGGGGAGGGGGGTCAACTGCACATCTAATGGCGGCAAATCCTGCATAAGAATAAATCATTACGGTAAAGCGGTTTGGAAAATGGATGGATGGATGGGTAGTACCACCTTAAAAAACAACAAAAGATTGTACCACTCGTATTGATCAACAGCCCTTGTACATGAAAGTCACATTTATGAAATGATAATTAGTGTTAAACTGACATAACTGAAATTTTCCTCTTAGGTACTGTGCCTGACCATCACGCCACTCCTACTGACCCCCCCCCCCCATCCCTCACACCGCCATCCTGCAGACTCCCCCTGCTCACCGACTTACCAGCTCGTCGGAAGGCAGTCATAGACTCCATCACAGCCATGCGCAGGTCAAAGGCTCCAGCCTGGGACGCGTGCCACAGCATGGCAAACTCCCCAGACACATTGTACACGGCTTGGGGGTGGGTTGGGTGCTGCATTGGCGGGGGGGGGGGGCAAAGGAAA
>JABFEA020000119.1:3634985-3665322 GCA_019775915.2 Cyphomyrus plagiostoma | reverse complement strand
CCCCCCCCCCCCCCCCCCACCCCACCCGCCCCCGCCCCACCCCCCTCGGCGGCGCCCCGCTCCCCGCCCGCCCGGGGGGCGGGGCCAAAGGCAATAGAGTGGTAAGAAAAAGTGTCTGGATACAATGTATGGCCTGGCAAGCAGATAAGATGGAAGCCACTTAAAGCTTTTCTTTACAACTAAATGACTAGGGTTGCTTCAGAATCTAAGACTGCATGAAAAGCCACAAAACCATTTTCACACCCCTCTATATTCCAGTCTGGTGAAGCAAGTAGCAATTTCATGCCAGTAATGACAGAAAAAATGCAACTTTATTTCAATTAATAAGTAACTGTCAAATTAATTTGATAAAAATCTGTCTGCGAGGGACCTGTGTCCATGTCCGGATGGTCACAGGTCCAAATCCCCATGGCTAGCAGAGCTCTATACCCGCTGAGCACTTGATCAAGCCCCACAATCCCAAATGCTCCACAAACTCTTCTCTCCAGCCCCAAGCTTGGATGAAAGCAGCCGGTAAACGTGTCCGACAGTAACGGTTACTCAACACAGGCTGTACTGACCTTGTCCTTTACCTCCCTCACAATGTCGAGATAAGGCAAGCCTGGCTTCACCATTAGCATGTCCGCCCCCTCTTTGACGTCCCTGTCCTGGAGGCAAGCCATAAATAATAAATCACCCGAAACACCATAAGACACTCCACAGACATACAGAGATGCACCTGCACACGTACCACTGCCCGCAGTGCCAGCCCCCTCGCACCAGGTGGCAGCTGGTAACACCGTCGGTCTCCAAATGCTGGCTTTGATTGGGCAGCATCCCTGCACATTACACGAGGGAACGGGGTCGGACAGGGGCCACACGGGTCAGGGTGACTAGCACCGCCATTAAATGCACCACCTCTGTTTTGTGGTGCCCCTGTGGTAGCCTCTCCCACACCATGCTTCAAACCACCAACAAGAGCAGAATGCATCCGTCCGGCCCATTCTCCTGAAGGTCCTTAATCAATTCTCACAGGATAACGGTATCCTGGAGGCTCAGCCCCCACATAACAGGGCACGAGGCATAGGTGGCGGACACAATGGGCAGACGCAGATATGGGGGGTAAGAGGCAAATTTCTTTGTTTACCTGAAGGGACCATAGTAGCAGGATGCAAACTTGGCGCTGTAGCTTAACACAGATACCTGAGGGCGAGAGGGAAAGTTTCCACATGAGTACAAAAGCTCTTTTAGCTACCAGGTAATAAACCCGAGCACTTGGCAAATAGGCCAGATTCGCCTCATTGTCATTTACATCGTTTACTGCCCGGAAAGCTTTTCCTCTGTCTTTCCAGCTAATAAACCTACGCAGGTAAACAAAGGACCCCACCCCCACAGCTATACCTTGTTTCCCAAGTCATTGAGCATCAGAGCTTGCTTGATAGCTCCCACTCGACCGTCCATCATGTCTGATGGGGCGATGATTTGGCAGCCTGCAGAAACAGTGTTAACTGCTTAGACATGCAGCACAGCCGGTGATTTTTCTTTCTCTTGTGAATATACAGCACAAAAGTGGTCCTGGGGGGAACATTTCACAACACGGGGTGAAGGCAATGAATGAGGGGGACCTAAGAGATTAACACCCCCCCAACTCCACTGACCTGCGCGTGCATAGGCGAGGGCAACTTCTGCCAGACGCATGCAGCTCGCCGCATTGTCCAAAGAGCCGTCCTCGTGTAAAATCCCTGCGCCGGGGATGCAGGGAGAATCAGTGCTGTCACATGCTCATAAATACCAGAAGACTGCTATAACATCGTCACCAGGAAGACAGCCTACCGGAATTTGCTAAGGAATGTGTTATGAATCAGGAAGCACAAACATTATTCTTCCAAAGCTATTAAAAACCCACCTTGGCTAGATGAACCATCTAGTAAATTTAATCTCTGAATCTGTTTTAATACCCACATATACTGTTAGGGATGTACATAACTGGTGTGCAAACATGCATTTGCTGTATAAAGAAGTATACGTAGCAATTTCTTGTTTTAACAACACAAATGTGAATTTATTTTTTGTGCAGTTGCACCGTTGTGACAAGAATTGCCATGCATTTTCACCTTTATATGGATAATGCAAACTACTTCCATGGTATACTGACAATGCATACTTGCACATAACGGATGTGCATCCCTGTATATATGACAGAGTACAGGCTCTGTTAGCCAACCCTAGGTTTCATCTAATGACCCGTAACTGATGTTTGAAAAATCACATGTACTCAACATGTTTGTACCTCTTATTTCAGCTTGGATGTTGGTTAAAAGGGAAAAAGGCATAAAATGGGGGGGGAAATGGGTGATTGATGGTTTCATGACAATTTCATTTCCAAAACCTCTGTATCATTACCGCAAAGGTGTCCATTTAATGTTAATATAAAAGACCACAAATTAGTAGTTTGCTTTTAAATGCATGTGCAGAATCTATATGCTGAGTTCCTTCAAGTTTGCCACATTATTCCAAAAATATATCAAATTTCAGTGAAATATGAAAAATATTAGGTTGTAGATTCCAAAAGGTGTTGCGGTAATGACAGAAATCAGTCAAAATCAAATAAAAATGTTAATTTTAAAAAATACACATTATGTTTGAGTTTCAATTAACTCAGCATGACTGCTAATGAGCATGACATTTAATAAACACTTTTTTTGGGAAAACGCATTGGTTTTGTTAATGGTCTTGATGTTTTCAGACTGTGGCGGAAATGAGATTAAGGACTTTTTTGAAATCTTAAAAAATTTCTGTACATGATTTTAAATTTACCCTTACAAACACTTAAGACCTAATTATTAATAGCTATAAAAGAAATCTGTATCTAATGAAAATCTTTTTAAATACTTCGTATTTGAAATCTTCAAAACCAAGATTGTATGAGAATCACCCAAATAGTTCGTCTGCAATTCAAATGCAACCATACACAGGATGGAAATACTACACAACATAAGAACGTAAGAAATTTACGAACGAGAGGAGGCCATTCATATGACCAATGTAAAGACCTACAAGAATTAACTTTTACGGCATGGGATAATCCAAATGTGGACACTATATTACAGATGCAACATTCATAATGTTAATTATTAACTGCCATTTAGACACATACTGTGTTTATTCTACCAAAAGATCATTTCGATGGTTCTTTTTGAGCTAACAAGTGTTTTTTTAGCTTAACATTTTCTGTCTGCTATAACATGATCATTTCTCTCCCTTCAGATAAACCACCAACGCTATTCACCAAGGCCTTAGGTCAGGGCTATTCAACTCATGGTCCTCAAGGGCCGAACCCTGCTGATTTTCCAGCCTTCCCTTCACCGGTGAGCCAGGTGTGAAGCCAAAGACCAATCAGAATCAGTCATTATTAAACTAACTACCTGGAATAACTGAAAACAAGGCCTGGATTTGGAATCGAGGGCCAGATTTGAATAGCCCTGCCTTAGGTGAATCACCACCAAGACTTGCCATATAAATGTGGGTTTTAAAGCTCTGCTTTGCGAAATACCCATTAGAATAACATAAGCACGCCCAAATTAAAACAAGGGTTAGGACACAAAAAACATTCTGGGATCAGTTTTGCAATCAGTTGCTTTTCTTCTCTGCCTTTCAAGATCTGACATGTCCAGCTGTACCCCGACAGCCGCAGAATTTCATGTGAGTCAAGGGCAAACATTGATCACAATGCACATGGCAAGCAAACCAACTGATCAGTGGTCATGTGACCTATGGAGAGACTGACCGCAGTGGCCGTGGGAGGTGTATGGGCACAGGCAGACATCGCAGGCGATCAGCAGGTCTGGGAAGGTGGACCTCAGCTTCTTCACAGCCAAGACGGCTGGCGTGTCGTCAGCGTCTGCGGCAGATCCGCGCTCATCCTGCGACCAGAAAACAAAGCACTCTGCAGGCTTTGAAATAAGCAAACACCTAAAACAAATTATCCCATGACCTAAAATGCATGTTATTAAAAAAACTGATATACAAGTCTTCCCACCTTAGGAATTTTAGCAGGAACACCAAAAATCAGAACACACTTCAGGCCTTTCTCCACAAGGGGGCGCAACATGTCCTCCACTTTGTTCACTCCATATCTATGGAAAAAAGATTTATTTTTTTTTTTTAAACACTGAATGGTGTACTACGAATGTAAGGAACCCTAAACATTTACTGAGTAATGGCAGAAAATTCAGAGCCCTATATTAATTCAAGTTAAAAGTAAAGCAGTTTGACTCATGTACAGATCACCAAACTAATCTGGCACCGTCAGAACTGAGGACATATTTCAAGTAAATGACAAAGTGCTGTTTAATAAAAATACATCCATCCAGGACAAAACGACTACTAAAAAAAAAAAAACATAAAATCCAGGATGTAACTTTTCCTTATTAACCAAGGTTGTCCCCATATTCTTTAATAATTAAATGTCATTGTAAAAGGCCTCACGCGGTTGGCTTTATATCTCTGACACATGCATCTCCTCCAGATGTTTAACACGTGCACATGCTGTGGGCATCCAGCAGCAGCATTTAAAAACTCCAGTGAAGATCAAAGGGGTTTTTCCTGCAGGGTATTTGGTATTTAACTTCTTAACATTTCACTGCACACCACTCATCTGGGTCAAAGCAGTAGGGGGGATGTGAGCATAAACACTCATGGGTTTTCTTTCATAAGAAAGGACTTGGAGGCACAGGGGAACAAAGATCTCACATGTTGCTTATCTTAAGTTCTGCCCAACCAGACCCCCTTTATCTAGGGACTGGAGCCCAACCCACTGACTCCCCCCTCCCCCTCCCCCTCATTCACACCCAACTCCTGTTACAACTTTCTACAGTGTGGCTCCTGATTGCATTTCAGGACACGTGACAGTTGAATTGAAAATGCTCAGTCGGACACATCTACTACAAATAAGTTGGTACTTGTCCTGCATCATAGGCTTTGTCAGAGTTTCTAAGCAAAAACTGCCAAACCACTTCTCTATTGCCGTATTGTCTGTATAATCTGCTCCTTGTAACGGACTTCCTGCACGGTCCCTCACTGCCGCCCAGGATCATGCGCATAGAGTCCCAAATGAGGCTGATCCCTGAAAGAACTGGTTCCTCCACCTCACTCTGCCATCCCATTCCCCCAATGTTGCAAAATTAACCATCTACCTACTCCAGGGGAGGCCAGAATTATCCGCAAAGGGCCAGTGTGTATGCAGGTTCCTGGGATAACCGTTAGGTCAGCTGTTCAGACCCCTCAGCCAATCAGTCCTCTAGCTACACTAGTCATCCAATTAGAGTGTACAGAAAGCACACATACACAATGGCTGTTTCTGAATAACATTGCCCATCCCTGACCTATCCCAAATGACTATGATGTATGCAGAATGGGGATGAAAGAGCTATGTGCACACTTGGCTTCTTACCTAGCCTGCCCAGGGAGACTGGCAATGGGCTCCACAGCATCAGGACTGTCCCTAAGGAGAAATAAGTAGAAAAGATTAACATGTGATTATTGTCCAGCGAATAGAAACAACAAGCGAACAAGCCGGCGGAGGCGTTACGTGATGAAAATAGGGTAAATGAGGTTCTCGGGCCTCAGGTCTGAAGCACAGGACTGCCAGTATCTGAGAGTCGGGTGGAAATAGCCACTATGTAGTATGGATTCCACTGGCTGCATTTTGGAACTAAAAGGGGGGAGAGACAGAAAATGCACCATGAAACGATGCCCAGGATATCCATCATCAATCAGTGGATCGGATTCGCAACCTATCTTTGATTAAAAAAAATGTTTCATAACAATTTCTTATAAAAGCTTTGTGGCGCTTGGTTAACAACGATGAGATCAAAAACGATGAGATGTCCCCTCCGAAAACAAAACTACTGGAAAAAAGTTGGCAAATATGCACACGAGCCGCCTCTTCATGCGTGGCCCACTGCAGAGGAGTCTGACAAATGACAAGAACGCAGCTAATTTTATTAATGATCAATGTAATTACTTTATCCGTTTTTAGATTCGGCTCAAAACCACACGCTCATTTCAGATATCTAGCAATTCAGTTAAATTTGGTGCACCCACCTCAGTGGACTTATACACTTATAACTAATACAGCTAATAAACTATGAAATAAGCTTGAAAATATTCATTTATTAAGCAATATTAATATAAGCTAAACAAGGCAAATTCTCAAGTCCAAAAAAGTTCCACCTTCGACCTCCCGCTGCGTCGGGTTGTTCAATGGATTGCTCTCCTTTACCGGAAACCTTTCTAAAAGAGCAAAATTTAATTTGCGGAAAAACCAACAACAAACCATCGGAAATCGAAGCAATGCCCGTTAGCTAATGCGCAGAATCCACCTGATCAATAAATTCAATTTACCTTCTCCAAACCAGCAACCGACAATACAGCAGTGGAATGATTGGAAATGACCTCTGTGGCCACCGTACGCTCGCGCCGCGACGCAAATTCGAGCCTATTGCCAAAATCTCGCGGTAACTGTATTTCGCGACCAGAGACTGAGATGGGAGGCATACAAATGTCGGAAAGGCTGATAGTAAGCTTGCACTTCTGTTTTGACCGAATCAAAGGTAATTATCATATAAGGTTAATCAGTTCCACTGGCTCATTTACTGTTGACTGGTTTACGGGTTAATTTGAAGGTTAACTGAGATGGTGTTCGACCGATTTCTCTCATGTCAATTGTCTAATGGAATATAAACATGCAGCCTTAGCCTGCTGGCTAGACTAGAGATGTAAGAGGACAGTCCGGTTGTTAAGATGTTCGCTACTTTATTTATTCTCGTGTTACTGTCTTGTGAGCAAACCCTTTTCCTAGTGACAAAGTGTTCAACTGTTCACATACGTTTGCTATCAGTAGCTTTAGAAACCAGTGTGTTATAGATGGTTTAGCTAATGGGCCAACACGTTCCCTGGTAGGTTTTATAAATGCTCATCAGTGGTATTTGAATGGTGCAATGTCGGCCTGAGTTCAGTGCATGGACGGCAGTCAGAACTGAACGTAACCGGTGATAAGCTACTTTCTAGCGTAACATTAATTCGCCGGAGCGTCATTATATGATGTTTTATTAATTCGTAATTAGCAGTAGAATTATGTTCTGTCTAAATCTTATGTTTCTCTTTTAACCTGCAGGCTGAATGGTCAACTCTCTCCCTTAAATGCTGGCAACATTAAGTATTATTGTTTCGAGTTCCCTGTACCGAGTTCCCTGTGACAATGTGCTCCGGGGCCTGGTCAGATAATTCAACACAAAACGAACTGGGCTTCACTTTTGGAACCTCTGTGTAATTTTTATTTGCTTTTTAGTTTATTTCTTGTACCTCTGTTTGGACCCTCAGACAGTGGCGAGGGGGGAGGGGGGTCACTCCACACCCCCTTTGCTCAGTATAGCAGTCTGGTCAGTCCTGCAGCCTGAGCAGACATGTTGTTCTCCCTGCGGGAGCTGGTCCAGTGGCTGGGCTTTGCCACGTTTGAGCTCTTCCTGCACCTTGGCGCTCTCCTCATCTTCAGCCTGCTGGTGGCGCTGCGAGCTGACTTTACAGAGGCAATAAGTTGGTGGCAGGTGTTCGTGCCCCTGTTCACCGCCGATGGACTCAGCACTTACTTCACGGCCATTGTGTCAATCCGGCTGCACCAGGAGGGTGAGCGCCGGCTGGCTGTGCTCCGCCTGCTCTGGGTGCTCACCGTGCTCAGCCTCAAGCTAGTGTGCGAGGTGCTGCTCTGCCAGAAGCTTGCCGACCTGGACCAGGCCCCCAACCTGTGGTTCGGCCTCATCGTTTCGCCGCTCTTCATCCTCCTGCAGCTGCTCATGATCCGTGCCTGTCGCGTCAACTGAGGGGGCACTACAGGAGGCGTAATGTTTCAAGGACTCGTTATGGACCCGAGGATGGTTGGCCTGACTCCTGGATACCTGCTCTATTGGCCTTGCTAGCCTGTTGGCTCTGGCTAACCAGAGATCGATAACAATGAACCTGAATTTACAAGAAAAAAGGGAAAAAGATGTATTTTCATGGATGCCTTTGTTAGCACTCCATCAGCGGGAAGGGCTGTAGCTGTTTACGCCTTCAGGGCTCTGGTCAGTCTGGTCCAGCAGGGTCTTTATCAAAACGCTGGCTGCTTTGTCCCAGCCAGTGAGAGACCACATTGCTGTGTCTTTATTTTATGTGAAAATAGACTGGCACATGAAATGTATTTCCTTATCAAATGCTGTGTATCTTGTAAAGTTTGATTGGCATAACTAATTTAAAAACATACAGGTTGCATTCAAGATGCTTGGTAGTGACATCCCATCTCGATTTGCCTTCGTCTGCTATTCAGATATCCACGTTTTACTTGAACAGAAGTTAATCTGGTTCTGTGGTTTAACTAGTTTTGTTTGCGTTCAACTTTTGTTCATCTTCCTGTTTGCCTGTCTTTTTTTTTTTTTTTTTACTTTTGCTGGTAAATGTACAAATTGTAAATAAATGATTGATATTTAAGCTTGTGCATTTTTGTAATTCGTATGCGTTTTTCTTTCTGGATCATCACACAGAAAGTGTTTTATGCTGAACAATGACTTTTTGTGCATCTATACTAAAAATGAACCTGAAAGACCAAAAAAATAATGCTAAGGTTAATTGGACTTGCCAAATTGCCCCTACGTGTGAATGTATGTGTGAATGGTGTTGGTGGCCTGTCCAGAATAGGCTTCGGTCTCCAGCATAGGACAGGCAGGCATAAATGATAGATGGTGTTCAGCTTTGTTGTAGTGACTTTTATGGACCATGGGGGTGTTCCACGAAGCAGGATTTCTTAACTTTATTAACTCTATTAACTTGTTGGATTTAAGGTAGTCTGGGCTAAATATATTTTATCTTCGTTTACTTAGATTTAGTCCAGACTACCGAAGAAATCCAAGTTACCCGGCTAAGTAAGAAATCCTGTTTTGTGGAACACCCTTGTGTCCATGCTGCAGCTGAAACTGTAACTGTTACGTCCAATGTGGGTTTGGGCAGTGTTTCTCAAACCAGCACTCGGGGACCTCCAGAAGGTCCACGTTTTTGCTCTTTCCCAATTCCCCAGTTAGGAAGAAGCAAAAACGTGGACCGCATGGAGGTCCCTGGGGACCAGTTTGAGAAGCACTGGTTTTGAGGGGTTAAAAGCCTGGGTTCTCCCTTCCAGTTCCTAAGTTAACAAGCTGTTTTCTAAAGGTAAATCTCCGAATATTTGAACATGTAGATAGGTTGCACCCGTGTCATGATTTTGGTTTAAAAAATATGAATATATTATAAGTAGGCGTATCAAAGTTGAACTCATGACTATTGGACAATAACACATCAGAAATAGAACCACGCTTTTCCTTTCTTTTTGCTGAAGCCAGGTCTGCATCGGTTTAACTATTTGCAGAGAAACCTGTTCTAGTTAAAACATCGTACACATGTGGCTAACATGCGTGTTTCTTACGACAGTTTCTGCTTCCGCTGCTCGAATTAAATTATGTTGTGAATACTTATATTCTACACAGAAACAACAGATTTGCTTTAATGATTTAAGACTAACCTTACATCATACGTATTAAACAGCTTTTGCAAACGGTTAAACTAAAAAGGCATTTCCTTATTCTCGCAATTTCCAAAATGTAATTTCTCCAAAATATTGCCCTTCAACACCCAACCGCTGCGGGCTAGTTTAAAAAGCAGGTCAGAGGAGCGACCTACTGCCAAAGCCTGTAAAACGGGGGTTACAGCCGGGGATCCGCCGCCACCTGATGATGTGCGGAGGGATCATAAGGGGTCTGTCTGCACAAAAGGTTTGCGAAAACAAATACAGTGTCGATATGCGCGCCACGTGACGCGTGTTATTATCCACCCCTCCGATCCTTAGAGGGAAAATATTCAAGAGAAACGTGCCCTGGTGTTTAGTTCTTCATTAATTATAAAATCACGCATTAGTAATAGAGGACGTTTAGATCTGGTCTGTTTTCATTTGGCAATCCCTGCCTTAAGAAAAGTTTTAAACCCTGCTACAAACCAAAGCTCAGGGGAATGATTTTCTGACCATGACATTGTCTTCCCTGCTCTTCAAGTAAAAGACTTTGTATCCTTTAATGACAAGCTTATGGGAAAATCTGAAATGCAATCTAGAAATAAATTGTTAAACAGTTTCTACAGAGGTGTCACACACACACACACACACATATATACGCACGCACACACACACACACAGCGTGTCCCATAAGTTTCCATACATGGTTTTAAACATTGTATTCTTTTCAAATTTCAGTTACCTCAGAGAATAAAGAGCAACGAATTGAAATCATACTGAGGGCCGGGATTGAAATACGTTTCCAATAAAATGGCATATTATATAAATAAAAATGTCTTTTTGTCTCTCTCTCTCTCTCTCTCTATATATATATATATATATATATATATATATATATTATACAAAATAAGATTACTTAAAACATTTTCTATATAACATTTATGGGTGTATTAACGAATATCCGACACATCACCCATCTGGTAAGCATGGCCCAAAACTGGACTTAGAACGAAATGGTAGGCCTATCAGAATATATTTGCATAAATAAAAGGCTTTCACCGTTTCTTCTTTTCTCAGTTTAAATATTAGACATGGACTCTTCCACTTTTTTATGTAGGCCTATTATTTGTTTACTTGCATCACTTACGACCAGCAATTTACGGGATATTAGTTTTGGACTTTGGACAACCATGCCTACAGAGTATGAAAAATAATGCATATTACACCACGGTTCAATAGCCTCGTAGTCACTAATTCAGACATACTTTTGATTAACCAGTTTTGCTAATTCGAATTATAGATTACGTACCCTTGTTATTATGACTTCCCATGAAGGCCTTATATGGCTGTAATTGTTAACCAAGACCTCTTTCTGAGCTAAAATTAGACCGCGAGAAAACCAAGGAACAGCATCTTATTACTTAATTTTTAATGCATCGTGAGGTTCTTCTATCTGCCGTGCGTTTTGTTCAATGGGGATAAAACAACTACTGAAGTAGTTGGGAAATAAAAATAACCCACAATGTATCTATTATCTGCTTAGTTGTTATTCGCTGTCTTTGTCTTATACGTGAAGGTGCGTTTCGTGTCGTTTCTGTCCTTGAGTGTGCACCAGTTCCCGTGTGTAATTATCATATCAAAGGCTTGTCAATATTTCATTCGGGGCATTAGCAATACCAGAGACGGTGAGGATTTGTGTGATGGCCCTTACAGAAACGCAAAATGAAGCGTGTTGTGCACAGGATAATTGCGGTTTTTTGTTTTCCTGCTTCTGACTTGCTATTTCCAGCGACACAATTTGCAGCTCGCAGGGGCAGCGCACTGACAAATCTGTGATAAAGGAAACTAGTCATCTTACCACTTCTAGGTGCGCTGTATTTTTAGTTGAAAGCGATGGGGTGCTGCTAGACTGCGCTCAGAAGGGTATAGTATATTAATTAATCCGTTACTTACGGGCTATCTGTCTTTCACTCCGGGCAGCACGTACTCTGCTAGTGCATGGTAATAGAGCGGCTGTGATATGGCTAATGAATATTAATCTTTTTTGTCTTTTCTTTTTTGTTGGGGGGCAGCTTTAAACCAGCGATCGACAGCTCATATCACCCAAATCTGACGTTTGACACAGGACATGGTTATGATGGTTATCCAGCGTCAATAGTGACCCACTCCACCTAGCTGCGCTTTTCCGTTCTTTGTTGCCCCTTCGTATCAATCAATATTTTATTTCGTTTAATAGTTTTTATGTAGACATACGTGAAGCAGCATAAACATCATTTGGTTGTTTGTAGTCTATTTAGATGTGTAGTAACGACTGGTAAATAAAATTGATTCAACAAAAAAAATGTAGAGGGTTAAAATAGTCTGGGGGGGGCGGTGCCAGTAGTTTTGATCGGCAGTCGCTCTATGCCTTGGCAACAATAGATAGAGGAGGGTTTACTGAGGAGGGCGGCATGAAATGCAAATTAGGGGTGTGTCTAACATAGTTGTGACCAATTCGGGTACACGGGGAGCCTGCGTGCTATTAGATGGAAGGGTGACGTAGCTGGAATACAGGTGCAGGGGGCGGAGCCGAGGCATCAGCGAGCCAGACAGGAGGGGGAGCACAAGAGAAGACAAGAGACGGGATGTGTGTGCGCGCGTAGTGCTCGGCGCTGCAGGTACAGCGGCAGTCAGCGGATAAAGCTTCAAATTCCAGCCCTGGCGCAGCGGCAGCAAAGTTGCGGAGATCACCCAGTTCCCGTCACGATGTCTGGCGGTGACTTGCGTGTGCTCCGCCGAGAGGCTGGACAAGAGAGCCCGAGGATGCCGGCCTGGAAGAGGGAGATTCTGGAGCGACGGAAGGCGAAAGGCGGCGCGGCTGGAGCAGGTGCATCCGAGCCTTGCTCCGGCGCCACCGCATCCCGGGTTAATGGTGAAGTAACGGGAGACAGCGGCGACTCCAAAAATAAAGATAGCATTACCGGCGCGAACACCAGCAGGAACTATACCGTGAACACAGCCAGGCACCACTTCGCTGTCAAGCGAGGTAGCACCACCGCCTCCCCGGAGCTTTCTCCGGTGAAAACAAAGAAAGATCCCTGGGCTACTGTCGACCAGCGTGAGTCGACCTCGTCTGAGAAAACTGACAGTGATCACGGGGAACAAGAGAGGCTCGTACTACAGGACAGTCTAGGCCCGTTACAGGAGAACCCATTCATCAAATTGGAGAAGGAGCGCAAGAAGAGGCAGGACCGCGACAGCGTCTCACGGCCAGTACAGCACATATTGGAGTTATATGGCAACGTCCCCGGAATCCGGACGATCCGCGCTGAGAATATTATCATCATTGAATCCGATCCGGATTACTTCCCCGAAGCTGGCGGCGGTAAAACTGGTTCCAGAGTACAGCAAAACGGTACGGTGGGCAGCTACAGTTCCCTCAATGACCTGATAGACCGGAGAGGCAGTGCGGTGACCGAGATACGCGCAAAAGAGGTAGTCATCTATGATTCGTCTCTGAGCAAAAGTGAGGAGAATTTGAGCACGCTGGGACGTCCGGGTTCTGATATGGGACTGGGTGTGGGTCAGGGCAGAGTCAGTCGCATGCTGCAGAAATTCGACCGTAATTTTGGGAAACTGCAGCCTAAGTCTCACAGCACAGAAAACCTGCTGGACCTAGAGACCCCCTCGATCAGGCCAAGACCCCAAATCTCAGCGAAGCCGGACCTAGTGCCAAAATCGGAGGTCCCACATCAATCCGCCTCTGTCACTCACAGCCCGGAGCGCTCGCAGTCTCCCTCTGTCTTCCAGAGTCCTCAGTCTTCTAAGACCACATCGCAATCCTCATCAGATGAGCAGGAGGGCATCGGCCGCTCTGATGGCTCGCCCTCTGTGTCTTCCTTCCGTCAGCGCTTTGAGGTTCCGGGGGGGCGTGAAATGCCAGCAAACCCCTCCGATGGAAAGGATTGGACCACAACTAAACTCCCAAGGGAGCCGGACGAGCTGTCCTCCAAACCCAAGGTGCCATGCTCGCCGGAGAAGCCCTGCCCACGTGCCGAGTCGCCCTCCTCTTGCTCTCCACCGCCATCGCCTCCCTCCCCCGGGTTTGAGTTCCGACTGGCCCCACGGCCCGACCTTTCGGCCCTGCCTCCTGGTGACATCCAGGCCAGGGCCCTCGCCAACCTGCGCCTGCAATCGCGCAACTCCTTCACCGTCATCCCTCGGCGCCGGGGTCCCATCGCTTCTCCGGGTAGCACCGCGCCATCTAGCCCTGTGCGATCCCCACCTTCGCCCACCCCGCCACAGGACTATGTGATCCTGGCTGCTGTGCCAACCACTCCCTTTTCCCCCGCCAAGAAAAGCGAGGGGGCCACCAGGCAAGCCAAAACGGACCATCCAAAACCAGAGCTCCCCGCCTGCCCCTCGCCACCCCTGCGACCTGATCTGGAACCCCCAGCGCACACCCCTGCGCAGCCAGCGGAGACTGATCAGCTGCCTGTCACCAACATTGATGATGTTGAGGTGGAGTCCTCCCAGGTGGTCCCATGTCCAGTGGTGCATCGTCGTTCGCCGAACACCTTCACAGTGGTACCCAAACGACGACCAGAACCCGGTTCCCAAGAGCTCCAGGATCCCGCTGCTGGCGCCCCGGCCAGCACTACCTCTCAGCAGGCGCCGTACACACAGCTGGGCTCCCTGCTGAAGAAACGGTACCCAGCAGCAGATGAGATTGAGGTTATCGGCGGCTACCTCTCCCTGGGCCGTTCTTGCCTCTCCAAGACCGGCTCAACCGGCAAAAAGGTGAGCAAGACGTAGGCGTATGGATCCTGCATTCAGGCGCAGCCTCAGCTGCGTCCGAGCACGCTGCTGTGCACGGGCATGACTACACCGCCCCGTCGCCAGTAATCAGCACAGTCCATTAGTTTAATTTCCCAAAGGCGCACAGATATGTTAATGTGTAGCGGTGCATCAGCTGCATCATTAATATGACCGGTGACACTTACAAACACCCGTGTCCCCGCTTCATCTGACTCATGTCCGCATAATTACCAACGAACAGATGTTTTTTCGCTAATTGGGCATTCGTAGTTTGTATATCTGTTATTTTTAAGCACGCTTTTCTCGGCTGCGCTAGGTGATACTCCATGCGAAGTGTGATGCGTGGGAGCGCCATTCAGTCACGGTATAGCTTTAAAGCGAGATGTTGCATGGTGGCTTTTTTTGTAATGGCGTGGACTGCCAGGGATTTGTCGTTTTCGTGAGCTTAGCTATCACGTTGTATCACGTCGCGGATAGGCCTGCGTACGATTTGTTTGATCGGGAGACTTGGAGCATCTGCCGGCCACCTCGTAAAACCGCGCACCTTAATCCCACGATCGCATTTCCTTCTTGACACCTTAATAACCTTTTTTTGCAACCAAAGGAAGGGAGCGTGCAAAGTTGACAAATTTCAAAACCACTGAAACCTGAAATTTAAATCCCTCTAGTATTTCAAATGGATTTAGACCTATGAGCAATGAGCTATGAGTTATGCCTACAATATGCATTCACATACATCCAATTCATCCCGGTTTCTGTTTTGTTAGTGAATGACAAATATGTACATGTATTGTTAAACGAACCTTAACTTAACTTAGTTCCCTTAATGTGGACCTGGCCTGACCTGGGTGTGTGAATTGCGCTTGGATATTTGAACCCGATGGTGCTGTTTTGTGTATTTTTTTTATTGGCTTTATTGATTTTAATCAATGCGCTGTAATCCGCATGTTTTTGAGGGAAGATAAAAATATTAAAGTCGAGTGACATTGCCGTCAGAGGGTCATTACGGGGGGTGGTTAAAGGGAATTATCCTCAGTTCAGTCCAAGTAAAGGCTGGCAGCTGCAAGTTACTCGTAATCGTACCTGGCCCCAGCGGCCTATTTCATTGAGTAGATGCTTTCCTGGCAGATAGGCGGTTGGGTGACGGAGGTGCCGGACGCCTCTATATTTAGTCGCTGACTCATCGCCAAACACGAGGTTTATCTGTTTTAGAAGCGTAACCAGAGAAAATGAAGAATCTGCTAACGGCGTGCCATTATTGAAACACCAGTATTTTGGTAACAGACAAACATCTAGTCCTAGATAAAAAGTTCTCTTCAAATATATCCGATTGCTACCCTGTTTTTTTTTCTTCTTAATTCTTGCTCCTGTCGTGCCGACGTTAGAGTGCTGCCTGCAGAGAGACCCAAGATAATATATTGTGCACATTGTCCACATTGACTTTCCTAATAGAAAGTTTGGCTCTGTGGGTCACCTGACCTGTTCGTGACTTTGACTACATATGGTCAGTATTCAGGTGGCTTGAGTATTCATTTTAATGTAGGACGGTGATTAAGCAATGTTCCTACATGAGAATTCATACTGAAGGAGGCTTGGCTGGGGTTATCACAGTCCCATGACGAATTAGGGAAATGTTTTGCTATGGTTTCAGTATGACATGAAACACCAGAGTTGATCTTTTTCTATTCCTGAAAAAAAAATATTCATTTTGATATTTCATTTGGTCCATGTTTTTGAATTTTTTTTTTTTTTTTTTAGTCTTTTAGTCTCTCGGCTTGTGGTAGGCTGAAAACTGGGATTTGAGTTTTTGTCACCTTGTCAGGTTAGGTTCCTATAAAGCGGCTGTTTGGTTAATCTATGATGGTTCAATTGTTTTACTACACAGGGTAGACCATTGGTTTTGTCATTCACTAACAGGAGGCCAGCATGAGACTCTGTAACTCCCCTGGTCACTAAGGAATATCATGTCATGTGCATTGCTAAAATGTCAAGGGTTTTCTATTAGTATGGGCCAGGTGAGGATCATTTGCTGAAAATCCGACTGGATCCGGCTTTGACAGGATTGTGTGGCCCACATACATCAAAGATGATGTTTCAAACCCCCCTGTTTTTTTTAAACCATGCTTGTAGCCTGACAGCACATCCCAGATGTGGATCTCATGCTGTTATTGGTGAAACCGGTTCCGGCTCCTTCTGCTCTGCATTGACGGGGGGGGGGGGGGTTAGTTCTTGTTGCTCAACACGTTCGTTCACATGGAGCTTGGTAATGAGACTGCTTCAGATGTGGGGGGGAGTGGAGCTGCTTGTCTTTGAGGTGGGTGCTTTTAGAGAGCTCTTATTATGCATACATATACAATACAGCAAAACGGGAGGCTGCAGATGACTGTATGTGCGTATGTTTCGAACCCCCCCCCCCCGTTACCAAAATTCCCATATTGGTCACAGATGAACTGGACTGGTTTCAGTACCGCCTGTAACTAGCAGCCAACCAATGACGGACCTCTACTAGCCTAGATGACACGTCAGGCTCTAATCAAGCGAGCACTGTTTGGTGTGGAGATGACTGGCCGTCAGGAA
Source organism: Cyphomyrus plagiostoma (assembly GCA_019775915.2). NCBI lineage: Eukaryota > Metazoa > Chordata > Actinopteri > Osteoglossiformes > Mormyridae > Cyphomyrus > Cyphomyrus plagiostoma. The sequence continues at coordinate 3,648,401 of JABFEA020000119.1, read as the reverse complement.
GCTTGTGGCTACTCTGCTCTCCTGATGGCCAGTCAGCAATATGTGACCCCCGGTGATCTCGGTGAGACAGATCCTGTAACTAGACCTACCGGAGTCTGCTTTTTGTTCTTTTTTATGTTTTGTTTTATAACCCAGTCTATACATGTACAGAAATCAAGCCACACGGTATGGAAAAACTACAAGGCCATAGGTGTCCAATCTGTCTGAAATCCCGGCTTGGTTCTTTGTCGAATGGTACCTGCTTCAGTTGCTCCTTGAGTCCTGCTCATCCCCTTTCCCTCCCTAGTCTGCTGTCCATGTTGCTTAAATTGTCAGTGCCACTTAAAAGGTTAATGATAAAGTGATAAAGATTAACCTCTTACTCAGACCAGTAGCCTAATCGGCTTACAGCCCGTTTAACCTTAATACCAGGTAAAATATGCTGCAGTGCTCCATCGCAGCTGAAAGCTAGCCTGGATGTGTGCTGTGGTGTGCCTGTGAATCTGTCTGTGGTTTGTACTGGTGTTCATTTTTCACGTCGACGAAAAGTAGATCTACCGTGACCCTCACGAGGAAAAGCTGTTTGAGGACGGCCAGAAAACTTACACCTGAGGTTAGATCCATTTACCTAAAGGTATTTTGTGTTTTAAAAATACTTGTGTACCTTAGTGCTTGCACATTTCTCTTTGAACAAAAATAACTCTTCCGAGTAAATTTGTGATTTCTGGGGACAAACCGGCCAAGCTGGTATCTGAAGTACAGAAATGCTGTGCTGACACAGCTCATAAGGAAGCATTCCTTCCGTTGTGAGATCAAGGATAATTTGGTTTTACTGCTGCTGTATTCGCCCCTACACCGTCATGCTTTATGGCCATTTTTAATGTACTTTGGGTCAGCCCTGCGGTTGTTGATGCCCAGTACTCTCATAACTGAGTTGGTCAATAATAACGCGAAACAGTCATACACGATGGCAGAATCTTTGGCGTTATGCATTTTAATTAGCTGGTGGAAGAATGAAATGTACTTGTCACTTATTTTTGTTCGAGAAGTCACTTTATTTCCTGGCACACGATGGATGACGAGCGAGGGTGGCTTTTTTCAGAAAGAGGCGGGTGGGCGTTCCCACGTGTGATACGGAGATCCACAAAAGCTGTCTGCTGCTTCAAACATGGTATGAAATGCAGGGAGGGAGATGTATTGTGGCCCTCTGAAGTCCCATGTCATGTATATTTATACGCACTAAGCGAAATCTATTCAAATTTGCTTCTCTGCAACTAATCCTTTTGACGACCGTGACAGAGAATTTTTGTACTTGGATATTTGCATTGGTGCTTGCATCACCATCGGTCCAGTTCGATAACCGGCTAGGTCCACATACTTGGGTGAAGTAGTGAGCTGTGCAATTGGCCTGTGAGGTTTGGGGGGCGGGGTTTAAGTGTGTCCTGCCCTGCCCCTCAGCACATATGAGCACCCCCTACAAGGGGACAAAGGTGCACATTATGAGGTGTTGACTATTTATGAAGGAATGTGCACAATGTACGAAAGGGAAACTGGCACGCTGTATTGGAGGGGAGAAGCCTGTGCATGTTTTTCAGGTATATATTACTCTTGTTATGGTTACTGCCTTGCAGCGTTGCCTGAAAACATCCAAGTGAGATACACGCACTTCCAGTTTTTGCGATAGTCCATTCTTTGGCGAAAGCTCTCACCCATTGTGTGGGATGATTCACCGGTCATGCCGCCCCACTTTGCCATCCACACCCTTAGCCTTTCCTCATTCATCCCTCTGTCTCTTACTCTCTCCTCCCCCTCTTCCACGTCTCATCACTGATCTGCGTACGTCTGTCCCATAAGGTCGAGTGCCATCATCTCTCCCCAGCCCCTCCCTTGCAGCCAAAGTGCTCCCGCACCTACCGGGATTCATCACTGTCCACCCTCCTGCTTGCTGGCGCGTGCGTCTGCTTGGAACCGGAAATATCTGGTTCTGATCAAATAACCTGGTAATGTTGTGGCCGCTCTGCAGTGTTTTGCTGAATAAAGTCGCACGAGCGTAATGGTGGATTTGCTGCTTTCGAGGGTTCGCCCCCGGGCTGGGCCAAACTGAACCAAACCTTCCTGTTTACATGTCGCTTGCATTTTAAATGGCAAGGTCAAAATCCAGGCCGTAATGAGGATTCATCAGAGGTTCTCGTGTCCCATGTTGGATTAGCAGTACAGCAGACACGCCCCCCTCCATCCTCGCTTTCCATCCACATGTCCGAGATGGCGGTGCCCCCACAAGCTCGGCTCCCGTCACTTGCTCCGAAACACCCTGACTAGCTCTCTCTCTCGCGAGAGACTACAATCTCTTCACCATGTGAGCTCATGTAATTAGGATTCAAACAGCAAAGCACAGCTGCCACTGTCATATTTAATTCAGACTGATCTGGGACCTGTGTGTGTGGGCAGCTGGGTGTGGGAAGCCTTTCTAATGTAGTTTTTTTTCTTTGGTACTGTATTTTTGTGTGGGGAAATACTACAGCTCTTGTGCTACTGTCCACAAATTAGACATGGTGAGAGATCTTGGTTAAGAAGAGACATTACTCGGTATGAGTAAATAATGCAGGGACATGCAAGACTAGGGCACAGCAGCTTGGTTTATTATCAGTGCTGGGGGGTGGGCATGTCTTGTGCCTGGTGAATATGTGTATATATCCTCACTAAGCAAATTCTAGTCAAATTTGCTTCTGTGAAAACAAATATTGAAGTGATCCTTTTTGAAACTGTGACTCATTGAGGGTTTTTTTTCCCAAGCATTTAGAATTTGGATCGTTTCTTCATCCAAATAGGGTCTCTGGAAAGTGTGTCTGTTCCAGAGGGACCGGTTCTCTTTCCGGAGGGGGGGTCCTCTTCTCCAGGCTCTGCTTCCAGGCATCCGTGTCCCCGCTCTCTCGTTTCGCTGCCTCTGCGGGGCCGTATCTGTGCCTCCCGTCACCGGGCAACATCAGCCCTGGCCATTCTATCCCATCATTAGAATTCCTGGAGGCCAACGGGACAGTCAGATGCATCACTTCCTCGCACGGCTGCTGAGGAACGGGGTCAGGGCCACACAGGTCTGAGACGCGTTTCCGAACATTCTGGCCCTAGAGAAGCGTGTAATTCAAAGCGTCTCCGTCTCGCTCCATGTGGCGTTTTGAAGGCCAGTGCTCACTTGCGGGGGTCCCACGCAGTCGCATTGCTAAGTTGCCACGTCTCAGAAGGGGAATGCCTGGGAGCTTGGCTACACTGTAAATAATGCACACAGGACGCAGTGCGTTCCCTCACTTGCTGCTGCTCGGTGTATCCTGTCACCCCACTGCCGTGGTCTCGGGTGACTGCAGAGGAACGGGACGCGAGGAGGAGCTCGTCTGGAGATGACTGGGCCTGAAGTGTGTTTTGTTGTTAACCTAGGAGCTGGGTTGGGTCGCTCAGTTGCGTCGGTCCTGTCTGTGGGCTCGCGGCTGACATTTTTCCTTGTGCCTCGAGGGAGGCGCAGGGTGTGTCGGCCACTGTCTCTGCACTCCCCTGGGAGGGAGCCCATTGAAGTCGTGCCTTTCCCACCCTCTCCCTTCGCAGCCTCTGATGGATATGTGGTGGAGCACTCCATGCCCCAAGTTTATGGCTCAGACAAAGAACGTGAACATAACAGGAAAAAGGAAAGACAAAAACAAACCGGGGAGGCCAGGCAGGGGGGTGGTTCATTCTTTTATTGTCTAGTGTATTTTATGCTCTCTGGTGCTCATGTTAAACTCAGCAGTTGAAAATCAGCAGCGATCAAGTGTCTCCTCAGCCTGTCTACCATCCTTGCTGAGACGTCTTAGCAAGCTTCCTCATACCCTGGCATCCCACAACAGCATCCGATTGTCTGATCCTCAGTACTTGATGGGTGGTAGAGGAGAGAATCACAAGGATTGCACCCCTCCCCGCTGACTTGGTGCGTCTCGTTGTAGACCTTCCTCCCCTTTCCTTGCCCTGTGTCATCGTGGAACCTCTTCCTTTGCCTTAGCCTGTCTCGGTGAAGACTTTACCCCTCTTTGCATCAGCCTGTGTTGTCATCGACATTTCCCTCCTTTTCCTTATTCTGCCAAATCATAGACCTCCCCTTTGTTTTGACCCTTTCTCATTGTAGACCCTCCTTTTTTGGCCTGTTTTGTTGTAGACCCCACTCTTGTATCCCTTATCCCATCTTGTCATTCCACCCCCTTACCTTGGCCTGTCATTGACCTCCCCCCTTACCTTCACTTTCTCTTCATTGACTCTCCCCGGTCATAGTCTGTCCATTATAGACCTTCCCTCTCTTGTCGTAGCTTGTTTCATATTATACCTTCCTTGCCCTGAGACTTCTAAGTGGTGAATGAGCCAACAAAATCCCTCATCCTCCTCTATTGAAAATGGCTGATTGTCCATTATTTCAGTGGTTATGTCTTATAACTGTAACTATGTATTATAACTCTCATGCTGCCATCACTGAATATTGACTAAAATCTAAATATCGGCCGGCAATATTGACCAAGATTAGCACATCGGACAAAGGCCAATGTCTTGATTTCCAGAAAATATTGGGTAACGCTAACATGTTAATCAATATATTGTGCATCTCTACCTTAGCCTGTCTAATTATAGTCTGTGTCTTTCTTGTCCCACTTAACCCTGTCTTGTTGTTGACATTGCCAACCTTTGCCTTAGCCTGTCTTGTTGTAGACTTCTCCTACCTCATTGTGGAAAATACCCACCTATTTGCCTTGGCCTGTCTCGGAACATTCATCTGTTCAGTTGCAGATCTTCTCCCCATCTGCCCTTTCCCTTTGTCCTCAAGAATCTCTGGCAAACCTGGGTACGAGTCCATGCAGATGGTGCCAAGCGTCGCATTTCCGGCACAAGGTCGCATGTGCACAAGGCTCCCGTTATCAACCGATGCATCATCCCTCATTCCCACCCCTGGATATCAGGCTCCCTGTTCCCAAACCCAAGGTCCTAAATAGTCGGGTACTTCTGTAGTCTGTCCCACAAAGTGTGTCTGGTGGGACGGGGAGTGGGGGGTGCACACTAGGCTTTATCAACGCCGCAAAAGCGTGCGGTGCTGAATGAGAACGTCAGACAGGGGCTTGAATGAGCCCACTGTGAAGTCCATGCAGCAAAGTAGATCCCTTCTGCTCTTGATAATGCTGGCTTTTACAGCTGGTGGCAGAGGGGAAGTGCCGGAGAGGGAAACGAAACACTGTGGTTAAGCAAAAAGAGTGCTGCTGGCTCGGACCATGTCCCAGAGAGAAGTGAGAACGATCCCTGGTCACACATGTCACTGCCTGCATCCCCTGGTTTCTCAGACCACACTCTTTGGGAATTTCTGAGAAATTTGTATTGGATATAAATAAACCAGTGCATCCAATGTAGTGCAACATGGCAATGGAAACAATGATTTACTTTTTTCCTCTTTCCTTTTCATATCAGCGAGACCCAATAAAGCCCCCGAGTCAGCTGGGTGAGCTCTGATAGGCTAAGCAAATTATTATCAAGCTAATGACCTTCAGATAGCCTTTGTTCTCATTCTTTTACTGATTTTTAAGGTCTTGTCCTGAATGCCTTTTGAATAGTGCACAAGCAGAAGGCCCTAAGTTGGTTTGCGGACAGGAACTGATCCGAAGCCAGTATCCCAGCGGCCCGTGGAACGCTATGGATTTTATTACATACAAAAAAAACATATATATATATATATATATATTAAATTTTTTACGACTCCCTCACGTTTGCGTATTATGTTTGCATCTGAAAAAAATGGTTAAACTTGCTGATCAATCCTATAGCCACCCCCCTTGGCCATTGTACCAGTCTGTGAAATTTTTTGCATGACGCAATGCGGTGTGTGGGAATCAAAAGTTTTGGAACCCCTTGCATAAGTAACATCTTTGTATCTTTCGTCTGATTTCTGTTATGTGTACGGAGACAGGCTGACGTGGTCAGAGTCAGATCTGTCCTCCTGTGGACCTCTGACTCCCCTGCTGGTGGAGCGGCGGAGGCGGAGGTGGTCAGCTCCTGTGTCCCGGTGACTGACTCGCCTTGATTATGAGGCTCTCCCCATAGACGCCCGAGAAGTGCGTGTGGGGCCAGCCTTCTGTCTTTCGCGTTGTGCTGACAGCAGGGATCTTAAGTTGGTCTCTTATGTGGTGCTGTTGATGCTTGGAGCACTGTGGGGCAGCCCTGTGCTCAGGGCAAGTTTGTAGTTCATGGAGCTCCACTCCACTTTGGGGCCCCCTTTAGTGTAATGACTGTTTGTAGCCAAAAGGGGGCGAAACTTGGTGGTAAACCCCGCCGTTGGCCATGCTCTGAAGTGTGCATGAAAAAGGCTATATTTGAGCTCAGTTTTAACTCTGCTATTATTAGTTAGCTGTGTATGTTTTTATATGTAGCCGTCCTACTAACATCACTGAGAACCAGCAGTTTATGGTTAAGCATGCCTTCAGTGACTGGGCTGAAATGCCAGGTTCCACAGGGTCACTGAAAGAGTCGTGAATTTCAGACACGGCACAGAGCAAACAGTGTCCCAGTACGGGAGCGGAAACGATCCGGAAGGGGCTATTAACAAGCCGGCCTGCAAATGCAAATTTGAACAGCTGAGAGGAGCGAGGTGCAGCCCCCCCAGTCTCTCTAGGGTTAGTTTGTCAGTGCGGGCAGAGATGCGTCTGATGACAACGTGGAAGCATGTGATGGCAGTTTAATGTTTAATGTGGCCAAGTTCAGCAGGTCTGGCAAGGCTGAGGGGGAACGGGGTGCAAGAGCGGCATTCAGGTTCAGGGCCCAAGCTGGCGGAAAACAAAAAGATGGTGATGTGTGGGAATCCTGTTTTTTTTTTTTTTTTTTTTTTTTTGTCTGACTCTGCTCATGACTGTCAGTCAGTGCCTGGAAAGCTCTACAAAGCCTGGAACGGCGTCAGTAACGCATTTGGTTCAAAGGAGCTGTCACTTAATGACTAACATCTGTTATTGTGTGCCCTTTGCCCTTGTGTGTGTCATTCTCATTGTGGCTCTTGCAAGAAACTCTGCAGCTTCAAAAGACGAGGAAAAGAAATGTAAACACTGCGCATGACTCACGGACCGGGGTTGGGCATGCTGATCCTGCCCGAGACTATGTAGGTAAACCAGATAGACGGCGGAATCGGTCATCGCGAGCTGAGCTGTAGCCTGGCTCAGCCTGAGGCCTCACCTTGAAGCCAGGGAGAAGCCTGCTGGTCTGTGTCCCAAGGACTGCACCAGATCTGACCCAGGGGTCCCCCCGAGGCGTGACACATGGCGAGCTTGGCAGCCACGGCTCATCGAATCGGCTCGGGTGCGTCGGGGGCAGCCACGGGGCCCGGTTATCGAAACACCGCAGATGTCGAGCCGTTCCATTTTAGGTCTTCGACGGGAAATGCCCCTGGCAGAAAGAGAGAAGGAGAAACAGCCTGAATTAATGAAGGACAGAAGGAGTTTCCAGGCAGCCCTTTGTAAAGTGGGCCAGTGCGCTTGTCTCTATTAGGCCAGTAGGGTGTATCTGCTCTGGACCTGGAGGCCGCTGTTGGTCAATGTTGGGTCAGAAAGGTCATGATACAGCCGTCTGTGGCCAGGTTTTGCCTGCATTGACTAATCTGAGTTTATCTTTACTTGAAGAAGAACTCGCAGGCAGGGTCTCTTATACCATTCAGGAGAGCCTTGACCCAGCTGAATGTTCATGATGGCCTAGCAGATTTTGGTGGAGCCACCTGTTGGGCACTATTTAAAAAATACATATGCAGTCTGACAGCCCCCCCCCCAAAAATGTATACTGTAATACATTGTAATATATAGGTATAATTTTTTTTGTAGCCATGCTTGTGGTTTATGCTCCTTTAGGTGTGTGTTCTTATCTGTCGATATCTATGGTGTAATCACATACAGACCAGTACTGCAAATTACCCACCCACAAATCTGAGCTTCACTGAACCTGCAGGCAGAAATCGCCTTGATTTTTATTTATTAACAAATAAACAAAAAGATTGTCAAATATCCTGTGTTTTTAAAGTGTGTTGATATTTAACACACAGTGTGCAGTGGCCATTTTAACTAAGGCACATTTATTGATGGTTGAAAACATTAAATAGGTTGCACTTCACAGAACCCCTCCAGGTGAGACCTTTTTGCTTGTCCAGCTGCATTAGAAAATCTCCTAGTAAAAAAGCAGATGCATTAATATAGGCCAAAATGTAAAACATTGCACTATAGAGCCACCATCAGGCTGATGGGTATAGTTTTAAAATCCTGAGTAGCAGGGGGGAATTTTCTACCACTTCACCTAATTTGGTGTTTCTACACCTTATGGTCTTTTATTCCCTATATTGTTTTAGTGCAGAATAATAATGAATAATAATAATATAAATAAATAAATAAATAAATAATGAAAAGAAGATCCTAGCAAAATAGTCAGGTTCCAGCACTGCATGTTTGGACCCTACAATAGTAAATAAATAAAATTAATGGTTATAAAACAGTGCTACAGTATGCATTATGTTACTGTGTCATTTTTAAACAGGAACGGTGTGTAATGCAGTTGCAGGGTGAGTGTAAGTGCCCTGAAAGCAGGGGTTGGCATGCGGAGACTAACTGAATAGCAAAAAGGTAAAAATGAACTTCTGAAGGCCTGGGGATGAACACTGCTGCTCACCTGAGACGGCTCTCTGTCCAGAGGATGGGCCTTATTATCCAGCATGGAGCACAGTTTGGCGTGATATAAAGCTATTTTTAGGCCTTTCCGCTTTGTGTATATGTTTATAAATATCCCACCCCCTGTTAAGCTGTGGTTTTGTAGCATCTTGTTTATTTTGCCTTGTGTTTGACATTTCCTCACTGGTCTTGTCTGCAAACTTCCTTCATTGATCGGATTAGCCTTCAGGGTTGTGTGGCTGTTGTGTGTATTTTTTTTTATATATATTTTTGCATTTGGAAATACAATGGTACCTCAGTTCTCAAATCCATTAGAACTCAAATTTTCTTAAGTCGAATCAACCAGTTTGAAAAAAAATTACCTAGAACTCGATTTGAATCTCAGAAGTCAAACCGTGAACGCCAACCCTAAGATAAATTGTACGCACGGGGAAATGAGTCACGGCACGTCTCTCAGCGGAAACAAAGGGTAACACTTCAGTCTCAGCCTCGCATTCGCTGTGATAGCATCGTGCATATTTACACTAGCTGAATACAAATATTTAGGCAGTAAAAATACATTTAGACAATGATAGACCGTAACAGTAATTATGTACTAATCTTTATTTTTAAATGCACTTTTCTTATTAATTATTTTAATATTAATAATATATCATTAATATATTTAATTATAATAATAGTGTCATGCCAAGTGGGGACAGAACGGAGACAAAGGCGCAGAAGTCAGGGTATCGTGGAATACGGGGTTTAATTACAGGTAAGGCAGGCAAAACGCAGATGGACAATACAATGACCGCATTGGGGAAACAAACTGAAATGCGGACAAAATGCAGAGGACTAATGACAACAAGCTGATCACATGGGGATTCCACATGGGGTTAACGAGGGGGCGTGGCACACGGAAGGAGCGGATGATCGGGGCAGGACACATTGTTTTTTTGAACTGTTGTTCTGAGGTACCACTGTACAGACTTTTCACTCACTGCATGTTTGTTCTGACTAGTTCATTAACTTGTTCCCCATTCACACTCGGCAGCTGAAGATCTCCTTCAACGAGTCGAGCCTGTACAGCACCTTTGAGTACCCCTCGGAGAGCAGCCTGTTGGGTGACGATGACGAGGATGAGGAGGAGGAGAAGGAGGAGGAGGCCAAGGCAGAGCGCATCTCCATCCCACGGCCCAGCTACTCTAGCTCTCCCACGCAAGCCTGCTCCAGCACGGGTGAGAAGCTGGGCCAGATGGTGATGAAGCAAAGCGTATTCCAAAGTTAACAGAACATCAGTGAAGATGTAGGCAGGGTTTTAAAAAGAACTTGGAGGTGTGTGAGCCACTTCCCCCCTGTCGATAAAATGATACATCTGTCATATTTGTTGGCCACATAGACCAGAAGGAGTAAGTTGGGTAACAAAGGAGTGGGGGGAAATAAAAATAGTTCCAATGATCTCCGAATAGCTGAAGGTGCAACCTAGTACAACTGTTACTATGACATCAGTGGAGACACCTAGTGGTTAGAGTCTGTAAGTTGTATGGCATCTGGTTTGGGATTATAAATTTTGTATTGCCTGGCTTAAAATATATTTTATGTTGTGCAAAGAAGTTATGAATTTACTGCCTCTTTTTTTTCTGCTAGCAGACCTTTCTAGCTACACCCCAAAACATGGTGTAGATTTCAGCAGCTGGCAGGAACAGAAGCTGGACGACCCCACCTTCCTCTCGAACCCCGAGTCCCGAGAGCCGTCCGCAAAGGATGTAATGGTGAGCGAAACTGCCATCCCCATTAATCTGCATTTTCAAGTCACTGAGTATTACTTGGAGGCTATTTTACATTGAGGTCAGAGGCTTAAAGCACAATCTGTGACCATGGTGATAAGTAATGCAGTCAGTGGTTCGGGTCCCAAAAAGGGTCCCACACTCATTCCTTTGGGGAAGCTTATTGGCCAGTAAAATATTGAGAATTAAATTATAATTTTCTTTGGATAAACATATTAGCAGTAGGTACCAGCAGGGAAAATTTGAAAATTGGCCCAGGTTAGATTTAATAAGCCAGTATATTTCATTTTGATATCAAATAAAGATACTATTTAGGTTTGTTATCTTTAAGTGTTTTTGCGATATGGAGAAGGGACCTCACTCTCATTTCAGTGGCGATGATTGTGGAATTTTGCTACAAATATCCTGAAATACCTTTTTTCAGGCTTTGTTTTGGTACCTGATTTAATGTTTTTGTAGGCTTCTATGAGAAAATGTGGTGAAATTCAAAAAAAGGTGAAATTCACAAACCTTTTAGTTGAAGAAAGCTGAAAAGTGTTTGCATTTTGGTTGTCCTTAAGGTTGGCAAAAATATCCTGTATTTTTTGTTAAAAATGTATTTTATGTGTCATTTCTGGACAGAGAAATCTGCAGGGTATTGGGCTGAAAGCTTTGCACTTTTCCCCAGTCAACATGAATGTGCGTCCCTGCTGATATCTGTTAGCAGCTACATGTATACTGAAGGAATGAGCTTGCTTTAATAAATGATTCCTGTTCCCCCTGCGCTCCCCCACACCCACAGCTCACTCCTGCCGACAGCACATCCCTCTCGGACTTCAGCAGCGAGCCTGCCCTTTACTTTTGACCCCATTGTGACCTGCACGGGGACCAGCACCTGCCTGCCCAGCAAGCCCACATCACGCCACGGGACCAGAGACCCCCCCTACCTACCACCCGACCACGGCTGGACCGCGAACCCGTCAGAGCAGGGCTCCTCTACTGTCCCCAACTGCTTAACTCCCCCCCCCCATCTAGAAGGAGACTGCTTTTGGACTGCAGGACTGAGCACGTCCGAAGTTAGATTAATTTCCTTCACCCAGCATCCATCCTTTCAAACAGCCCCACTGGAAGAGAAGTTGTAAGCAGTTCCTAGTCTCACATGTGGGTGCATCATATTATGACTGGCCAAGACAAAAGTCTAGGCCCATACCATTTTGTCTATGGAGGGGGGGAATTCTTCCACAATCAACATGGGCAAAAAAAACAGCTGGACCACCAGACATCTGTGCCTGGATTCGCTGTAGTGATGTGGGGTGTTGCGGTATAGAAACATTCCTAGATGAACATGGACATCAGGATCAAACGAGATCAAAAATGATTTTGATAGTGAAAAAGGTGCCACACATCCTCTCTGTGTTTTTTGTATATGCATGATTTGATTTCTGGTGAGTCCACGTCTCTAATATACACACTCCTCTAAGACTCTTTCTTTCTTTTTTTATTTTTTAAAAATAAGTATCTATGCCGTATCCCAGAAGCGGATGGCCGGACCCTAAGCAGTTTACATTAGATCTGGGGTGAAGGTCATGAACCTCTCGAGTTTTCAGGTAGCTATGCTAATGTCTGCCCTGACATGACCCGGGATGTGACCCTGAGATTTCGTGCACCCTGACTCCCTTACATGAATGATGTGGGTTCAGCTCCCGGTAGAGAATCCTGCTTATGACTATGGTGTAAAAACTGTTTAGATGAAGTTTATCAAATTCGTGGGCATATTAGTATATATAAATATATATATTACTCTTACTGTAATTACAAATTCCACCTCATTACTGGATATGTTATGTGGTATACAGGCAACAAATGGTTAATTTCCCTAACTGAGGTACTCCGACCTGTTTCTGAGATGTCTTGAAAGGCTTTTAACATCAGTAAATTAGATTTTAAACAGTGGACATGTCTAAAATATTTTAGCCTTAAAGATGCTGTTAGGTTCGCTGTCTGTTCTGGGGTAGGGAGTTTTGCACCAAACCCAGACGCTAACTGCTATTCCTGAGGTGACTGTGTCCGTTCTGATAGGCTGAGGATTCCGTCGAAGCCCAATTCATTGTGGGAAAGGCAGAGGATTTCTCTGCAAGAGATCTGCATGAACCGGTGGCACGGATCAAACCTGGAGTGGTATCAAACGATTAAGGAAGGTTGTAATCCTGTTAGAGTTCTGTGTTGCACACTTATAGGGCCTTGTTTACCCTCATGTCCTGGGAAGGGAGTAGTTGCTTGGTTTCGTTGGTGACCAGCATGTTGGAGGAAATGGTAGCTAACTCATCCGCGTTTGTGATGATGAAGCTGGTGGCTATATTGATATTTACTAAATTGAAATCAGATGCTGTTCTGTGTAAGGTTGTGACTCCTCCCTCTTTTTAGATGGATTCCTAAAACACGCCAAGTGACTCTTATGCATGTATGTACGTCGACTGCTACCGTGGTCCTCTAACCAACGTTGTGATCACCACGCTCCTCAAATGTCCTCCATTGGCTAGTATTGTTGTTTAGCCTGTAGTCTCTGGGACAGTGTTTTGTCAAATGGAGAGATGAAGTCTAAGTTATTTTGTGCATATTCTTCCCTCTTATCAAAGCCAATAGCTAAAATGACTTCTGTGAGACAAGGCGCTGATAACCAATTAGGGAAGGAAGCAGTGGCACTGGAGACCAGAGGAGGAGGTCTGGGAAGATATAGCATCTTAAGAGCATTAAAAGTAAGTTAATTAAGGTAATTTGCACTGTTTTTTTGTTTTGTAATTGCTTCATTTGCACTTCACGCCGTTTGTCCGCCCTCCATCCAATCCCCAGACAGTGTGAACGAGACACGGGGAGGGTGGGAGCAGGTGACCCTGCACATCAGAAAAATGTGCGATTGTGGTGCCCCACCCCCCACAGGCAGGCATCAGCTGGCAAAGGAGTATCTGCAATGCCACCCGTGAGTGCTCAGCATACCCCCCCCC
>JABFEA020000119.1:3605637-3616962 GCA_019775915.2 Cyphomyrus plagiostoma | reverse complement strand
CCAGGCAACTTAGCTCCTGGGATCATTGGAACACGCAAACCCCTCCACCACGATAAGGTGTCGGCTCCAGGAGGGGAGAGTGAAAACTTAAATGAATAAATTAAAACTATTTTAAATATAAATGTTGTCATGCACCAGCCAAAAGAAAGACGTGAGTTGAAAGAGTAACGGGGTTTTATTTAAGCAAAGCAGACACAAACTAAAAAAAAAAAAAACAGAAGCTCAAGGAGCTCAAATAGGCCAGACGAAAATGGAGATAACGAGTAACACCAGGGAACGACTTCAATGATAGAACTGGGGAGCACAGGACTGGGAAGCACTTATAAATACTAGATTAACAAAGGGGCAAACTGGAGGCAACTGTATTTCATGGAGATGTATGGCACAGGAGGAAAAAAGGTAATGATCCTCGGTGTGGCTTCGAACCCAAAAGAGGTTTATTAGGAAAACAGAACACAATGTGGAAAAGCACACATAAAAGGGACTGCAAGAGGTTCAAAACAATATGGGAGCAATTGGAACTTAACTAAAGAAACCGCAAAGTAAATACACAGGAGGACAGCAAAATGCATGGTAACAGGAACATTCTTCAGTTAATTTAAATACAATGGACACAACAAAGAACAGAAAAAGATAAAGCACTTAAATACACAGGTAACAAGGACTAACAAAGGATAGGCGAGGACAATCACAACATTAACCAATCAACAAAGGAGCAGGAGAACCGTCAACAGGTGGAATGAACTACAATAAATAAGTGCTGAACAAGGGAATTCAAACACCATAACTAGGATACAAACCACATAGCGCTAGAAATGGGGAACATAACACAGGTTGAATGACTACGACCAAAATCAAGCAGGGCAAACCAAAACAGGGAAGCAAAGAACTAATAAACATTAGGAAAACCAAAACACAAACAAAACCAGTAAGATTGGTCTCTGGCCAGCCTAAACCCCCCCCCAACTGGAAGGTTTCAGCTTCCAAACTGTGCACTCAACCATTTGAGCTATGCAGCTGCCCAGGGAGCAGGGAAAACACACTAGGGACTAGAGCTACCCAACAGGAGAGTGAGGAGGAGCAGGTTGACCAGTGACATGTACTTGCAATAAGTGACAAGACACATAAGACAGAGGTGAATGGGCACCAACCTTGACAGCTATGAGTGAGTAACAGAAGGGCAGGAACAAAAGGTGAGACTAACAACTACTGGGCGTGGCTTGTTTTGGTCACCCCTGGGAGGAAGACAGGAGGGAATGACAAGCAGAGCGAGACAGTAGGTTGTCTTTTTATACCAATGAATTTTATCAACTTAAATGTGTAAATGACGATGAGATTTCTCAAGACATTGCTTCTCTAGCATTTCATGGCGGATCACACATTCAATTAACAAATCTGTACATTAGCAGCTTCCACTTACTGCTGACCAAAAAAAGATATTACGTCAATATTACATCGATTATAACCTTATGTGATTAAATGACTCATGTTTCAAAAACCTGTAACTGTAACTAGAACAACTTCTGTAACTGGTCTAATGACGGTCTTTACACCACCTTGATCCATGGTCCTCAATTCAACCTCATTCATCCATCCTTCCAGGAAGGACACCTATTATCCTAGCCATTGGCCAATCATTGCATGTGGCTTGTTTATCCTTAGATACTACAATATAATATGTCATGCTTCTATCGCTACCACAGCATTTGACACATGATTTATATCAGAACGTATGTCAGTGCAGAATGGACCACTGTGTAGTAAACTGCACAGTGAACAACAACACATCTTTAACCCCTACAACAAAAACTAAGTTTGAATTGTTCCCCAAACGGAGGGGACCTGATAGCGGTGTTAATAGTGCAGCCCAAACCCCGCCCCTAGTCATCAAACCACGAACTAGATGGCCGTGAGGCGTGGTTTGCACTGCACTGGTTTGGGGGGAAAATGACCTCCCCCGCATGCGCTGACGCTTAGTCACATGATCCACTATCAGCTGACTCCAGTCTCTGCTGTCAGCGTAGCCGAACGACCTCTGCGATTAAAATAAGACCTTTTTCACTGGTGTTGTTCGTTTAGTCATGGCAAGCCAGTCGCAAGGTATCCAGCAGCTTCTGCAGGCCGAGAAACGAGCGGCGGAGAAGGTCGCGGAAGCCCGGAAGCGTAAGTCAAAGCGCGGTTTGCGCCTGGATGAGCACCTTTAGCCGGTGTCCCCGTCGCTGTCACCCAAGCCGCCGTATGCCTGCTAAAGCTCGGGGTCGCTGCCTACATTTCCCTGGCTATATGCTTAACTAATGTCTGTTATAAATGGTGCTGGTTATACAGACTTGCTGTAAGTGATGTCATGTGATTTATTTATGGCCGTCTTTCGTTGAAGGCGTTAGTTAGCGTTAGCCAACAGTACAGTACTGAAAATCCGACCTTCTGCTGAAAATTAGCTAACCTGCCTGGTAAAGTTTCGTTTGGCCTGCATCTAGCTAGATAAAATTTACTGGCCGCATCACACCAAATTGTTGTTGACTTATTTTTTTATAATCGCACACCTTGTCGTGGTTTATCCGGCTTTTATACCATGGCTTTATTAAATACTACTTCTATTGGTTCATTCCATCTGTTAATATATTCATTTGTGTAATGCATTAGCTGTTGTGGTCAGTCGTGTGTGTTAGAAATCGTTAGTTATAGTACATTAAATATTATTAATTATATGGTAAAATGTTAACGAATATCGAGAAGTTTAGATGTAAATAATAAATGCGCAGAGGTATTTATATTTTACACTATAGGTCGGACTTGGTCTAGAGGAAAATGCGGGATATTGGAATTTTACTCCATTGCGCGGTGTTTATTTTGCCATTGTGTAAATGGACACACAATAAACGATTAAAAAGCATTCCTCTTTTGTTATTGGCTGCTTCATTTAGGTATTATACGGTAAATATCTATAACGTGTAACACCCATGAATGTAACGTCACGTGCAGGTTACATATGGTGTTGAGTACACTTATAGTTTTATTCCTATTAGACATAGTAAGATGACGCTAATACTGACTCATTGCAAGCAGTTTGCTTTGTTCTTCATTTTTCTCATTCCGTTTTTTTTATTAAAAAAAAAACATTTTTTCCCTGAAGGGATGTATTTTTAAAACCAATTCCCGATTTATGTTCCATGCCATTAAGATCGTGTACTGTTGTAGTTGAGTAGTTTACGTGCCTGAAATCCTGCTGCTCCGATTGACGACACCACCCCGCCGCAGCCTTTCGTGGTGACTTTAAACCTCTTTGACTGCAGGTAAGAACCGCCGGCTGAAGCAGGCCAAGGAGGAGGCGCAGGCTGAGATTGAGCAGTACCGACTGCAGAGGGAGAAGGAGTTCAAGACGAAGGAGGCTGCGGTGAGGAAAATGGAATTTAATAAACATAGAGATACGCAGTACTGACAGAATGGCAAAGATTCTTGGGTTACAGCATACCAGGAGGTGGTCTTAAAGATCCGACCACTAAGCCTTGCCATTAAGCAAATGGAACATATTTCCAATCTTTGTCAGGCGCTGGGTTCCCATGGCAGCTCCGCGGTAGAGGTCGACAAGGAGACCGCTGACAAGATGGAGTGCATCCACAAGAGCTACCAGCAGAACCGAGAGGCAGTGCTGGGAAACCTGCTAAAGATGGTGTGCGACATCAAGCCAGAGATCCACGCCAACTATCGTGTGGCAGGATAGAATGCTGCACCTCCCAAACGCAATCCTTTCAGACCAGGAGGTGCTGAAATAAAGACTTTCACTGCACGGGAATACAGGTCATTGATCACTTAAGTAAGATGTACCCAGTTGTTGCAAATATTTATATGATGAAGTGTCCTCTGCCCTGCTTTGATCTGTAGTCCCCACAGCACAGTTAAAACTGAGGTTAACCCACCAGAGATATGATTCATTTTATAAAGGATAAGGTGCATTATTGTGTTTTGAAAGGATTCCTGTGAGTGTGATCAAACATTTCATGCAGCGTGGGGTAATTATTTTAAACAGATGAGTAGACTTTGACATAAGACTTGGTGCAGTGGGAGTCTCTATTAGCGCTGATCTTGTAACTAGGTAGGAGTATGACTATAAATTGTTGTTGTGAGGGTTGTTGCCATGCTTGTCTTGATATGCATAGTGCTGTTACTTAAACCTGTATTAAACGAATTTGGTTACATTGTCACACGAAACTGCATAAATGCCACTATACAGTATTCTCCTGTATTCTTGGTAAATCTTAAGGACTTGGAAGCATTTTCTTTCCTTGTCGCAGTGTCTTAGTGTTTAAATGTAAACATTTACTTCGACCCCTTACCTGTCCTCAGTTGCAGTCTGTTAGTCATCTCTATGTAATTCACATTCCACTGTAGAGAACTGCTGTATCTGCGTAGTGAAGAAAATGTTCTGGTGGTTTGATTTTTGAATAAATTATATGAGACTATCATCTTCCTTTTTATTTGAAACTATACAATATCCCTGTGTTCTCTAGTTGCTCATATTGAAACTGGGATGAAACTTTTGAGAATGAGATGGATTTTTTTTCTTCCACTAGATGTTTCACACACAAATGTGAAATAGTGGAAGTCAGTTACAAATGTTGGTAGCATTTGAACAAGAGCTACACAACACCTTTCAAAAATAGCAAGAACCTTACAAGATAACTATTCAAATCAAAAGATGTGCAACACTAACTGTATTCAGGGAATTTAAAGTGGTAAAAAGAATGCAGGAATTATCTAGATTGAATAGGTATAAAGATGTATTTGACTTGTTCTGCAATTTGAAGCCTTTTATGACAAAATTACAAAAACATCCTGCAGTCTAACCTTGAAAAGTCAGAAAAGAATTATGTTAAACCTTGCCTTATAACCATAAAAATATGTCAGCAATCACTGCTGAAAGCTAAGAACTATGTGATATAGCTAGGAGATACCAATGACATTGGATTTTTGGAATACTGTATTTATAAATTTATTGTAGAACCAGAGTGAACTCACCAAGTCAGATTGTGCTGTGTTAATGTGAAACTTCTATGTTGTTTCGTTTTTTCAGTCATACAATGGAGTTCTTTACATAGTTTGTGAGAAAAATGAACTTCATTATGACTATCCGGTTTATACGGTGTTACAACATGAAACCGGCTGGGAAGGTTTCTTAATGCCACCTGAATGGCCCGGAAGCATTCTCCAGAGCACCATCTAGTGGCCGCGCAAACACAACCCGGGGGGGAGGTTAGGGTCTCCATTAAAAAACAGATTTGTACGGTTGGTTATGCCATGGACTAATATACTGGCCAAGGTGCCCCCAGCTTCATGCTCCCCAGTTCCTGGGACAGACCCCAAACCCAACGAAAAAGCGGTCACAGAAAAGAGATGATATCACCATTCACTCTTACCCTACAAAACGACCTGGGATTTTTTTTCGAGTTACACATGCGGTTTGATTGTCTCATACCAACCTTAATACTGGATACAATATTTTATCTTATTTTGTAGAATCGTAGGGGCGTTTATGATAAGGCACTTTGCGACATTTTCTCTCGTCTGTCCCCTCTGCCATTTTGTAGTGACGGAAGTGAAACATCGAGGGGGTAGGTATACCGTGGGTTCATCGCACCATTGGTCGGGCTGCCTGCAACGTGTATGACGAGTTAGGAATTATCCGTTTAAATGAACGTGTCCTTAACATCTCTCGGGGATTTCTATTGCTAGTTGATCTGCGAGGACGATCACAGGTGTCCCCCCCCAGTTTTGGAGGCACGGAGAAAACAGCCGGGGATCGCATCGCTTTTAGGGGTACGTGGCTGCTGTTCTCTGACCTCTGCCCAACGCGCGCAGAGCCAGCCTGCTAGCTAAGGACAAACTCCTGTCTTCTCCACTGCTGTCTGATGCAATTTGACGTGAGAATAAATTTTATGGGTAAACATTTCCGAGGATGCGTTAATAGATAAGCACCTGGTGGGGCATGACGGACATTAGGCGCATGGTTAGATGGTACCTGTCATGGTTTTCGGAGCGTTTATGTGATCGATCTCCTGACTTTACACTTTTGGCCAATGGTTTTTACATTGGCCTTAGGGATCGCTTACTGTAATTGCGAGTTTTACGCTTCCTAGATAATTAGTTTTCACTATGTTGATGTATGTGAAGAATTAGGAGAAATCTATCAGTTAACCTTTAATCTGTTGTTATGATCTAGTTTGTGTCTCGTCTGTCTGTGTGTGCGTGCGTACAGATTTGCCGACATTAATCTCAAGCAACCTGGGCAGAAGTGTTAATGTGCTTATCTAGTCCTCAGTAGACTTTTGTTTTAGTATCAAAGTCGATCAGAAGGATATTATGTTTAGAACAAAGGTCGCTGAGCATAAATACCTGTGATAGTCCTTCTGATTATCACTAAAGATAGTTTGTTACAAACCGTTAACATCATTCCTGCAGGAGCTGCAGTGACAGCGTGTTAAGCCGCTCCGAATCGCAGCGTTATTGTACGGTCCGGGTCTGAAAGGGGGCTTGCTATGGGTCCCCATCCCAGTGTCATCAAAGCAAACGTCCAAAAATCCCAAGCACGTGATCCATGTTTATTATGCGGTTGTTTTCTGCGTCATATGTTTATTTTGGGGTGTGATAGACTTAGTTTTGTATGCCACTTGAAGGTGTTCCCAAAAGTGCTGTACTAGTGCACCTTGTACCCATGTCGGGCCGAATTGTCAATGTTTGTTGACAGGTGGGTGTCTCTGTTTACATTTCAGTGCTGTGAAAAAATAGTCACGTTAAAAAGAATCATTTCTAATGTTTTTTTCCTGGAGGAAAATTGAGTGCGTGTATGGGATTAGGCAATTCTGACACACAGGCATGTTGTTATAAGATCTCTTCATATCCTACCGTAAGCTCTCTTCTCCAGAAATGTTTTGCGTTTAAAGTCATGCTGTTCTGTGGTCATTACTTTACAGACTGATCTTATAAGTTGTCCACCCTGCAAGCGTGTTGGTATTCCTCAGTTTCAGGCAGAGGAAGAGTGAGGTTTGTCCTCCGTTTGGTTTCAGTTATGTTGTTGCCTAACGTTTGTCTCCTGACTGGAGAGCCTGGGAGATGGCTTCCTTGTAGTCTAGGAGGTTGCACCTGTATGTTAGTTTGTGTATAAAGTTCTTTTGTTGTACATTAATGTATTTCAAGATCCTTATCCAGTCTGTATCTACATTTCCAAAATGAGAATTAAGAAAAATACCTGGTGTGCTTTTTGAATATGTTAAACTGATTGTCAGGATACGCAGTGTGTTATGAAGCGTGTTAGACATTTGAATACTATAGTTTGCCAGAGTATAGAATTTTGGGACTGTAGGGAGATGACAGTGTATCTGGCGGAATTCTAAAACAAGAAATAACTGATGAGCTGGGGTGAGATTTAAACCCACAACCTTGGAAATGTGATTCAACAGGGAGACCCCAGGGAGCAAGAGACTCATGGTTTGTTTGTCTGTTCGTTAGTTTTTGGATTATTACATTTAAGAAAGGGTTCTTTAATGAACTTAAAGAAACAGCAGCTAGTGTGGATCCGTAAACACTGATAACACTCAATGGCACAGCACGATTTTCTTGCCTGTAGCGCTGTGTGGACACACTTCTTCGCCTTGGCCTGTTAGCGGTAAGAAGAGCACATTTCCTTGTGCAGGATGTAGAATTTTATTACCATTCTGCTTAAAGGTCTTTAGACTGAAGCATTGTAAATGGTGTAAATTTTGCGGAGAAGGTGTTTGATTTAATAGAAGCTCCTGTCCAGTTTGCAGAGTTCGTTTGGTTGGATCAACTGCACTCCTGCATTCTTCAGTGGTACAAAAATCCAAGAAGTCTAGAAGTCGCTCTTGCTTGACATGATTCCCAATATTCTTCACTGAGACTCGAGCTATAGCTTCCTAATTTGTTGAAATGCTGACCTGTAATGCTTTTGATGATTAGGGCAAGCATGTGCATACAGCAGTAAAGGGGAAGGTAGGGGCCTGTAAAAGTGACTGGGGGAGAGTTATGTGTTGGAGGCCAGCAGGACTTGGAACAAATGGGGAAACTGAGTCACAAGGGAGGTCGTGTGACGAGCCAGTCCTACGTGGATGCAGGATCTCACACAGAGCACAGTATGTGCACATACACACAGGCACATATGTGGGCACCTTCTGAGCCAGGACCCCTTGCTAATCACTGGTGACTCATGCCCAGCCACACAGGAGTTGTATTTATTGTTTTATAGCATACAGCAGGGGTGCCCAACTCCAGTCCTGGAGAGCCAGAGCCCTGCACATTTTTGTGTTTCCGCTCATTTAACACACCTGATGCAACTCCTTGTGCTAACTACCACACAGCTCTTGAGCTGAATCATTTAAGATGGAACAAGGAAAGAACTAAGCTACGCAGAGGTCCGGCCCTCCAGGACTGGAGTGGGGCACCCCTGGCATACAGAATGTGAGCTCGAGATGAAGCATTAACATTTCAAAGACTTCAAACACTTTGTTTTGGTCTGCATCAGAGTACAGCTGTTTATCCTCTCATGATCTTGCCAATGTATGTGATGTGTTAGAAGCTGAACGTAATTAAAAGTGCAGAAAGTGAGCAGAAATTTGATGGATTTATTCAAAATCATTCTAGTTTAGTGTTGTATTTCTGACATGTCTTGATGAATCACAGTGTGTATTTTATATGTATTAATTTCTTTTCATTTTGTGGTATTCTTAGTTTTTTTTTTCCTGCCTGCACTCAAATCGAGAAAAGCCTGGTGATTGAAAGATTATCACAGTTTTCAACAGAACTGTTGCACCTTCCCATTTCAAAATACATTAACGGTAACAAATAGTACGGTGATGAAACCCCACTACAGTATTTGCTACAAGAAGGGCAACAGATTAGTTGGTGCATTAATGCTGAACCCTGTATGAACCATGTACTAGAGCACAGGCATAAAAGGTTTGATTATTTAAAAACCATGTTGGAATATTCGCACCTCTTTCTTGCCAGTGAGTTACAGCGGCTGATCACAGCAGTAAAGTGTCCTGTTGTGCTTCCTTTCCTCCTGCCGACTATCTTCCCATCTCTGCTGTCCAGCTTCATCCATCCTCATCTTTGGTGGCCTGGCTGGCCGAGAGCCTCTGATCTCTAATACATCCCTTTTTGTCCAGGAGTTTAATTGCCTGATGTCGGACTGTATCGGATTAAAGCTCTGTGCGTGTGGCCTGAGGGCAGTGGGCTATCACATTAGCACTGGTGTCTGACGATCATTGGACACAATTGGTTTTGTGAATATGGCCCTGGTGGCAGGGAGATCGAGAAGAAATAGTCTGTCGTGCAGCTTAATCTGACCATTGAGTGTGCTTTTGGGTTTGAATCTGATAACTGATCTTAGTGTGGGGAATGGAGACAAGCCTCCAGCAGCATTGAGCACAGTGCCCCCTGTCTTGCCTGTTAATGTCACCGTGACCTTTCCGGTGTAATGTTTCATGCCAGGAATGTGCAGAGACAGTGACTAGTTTAATGAAATAACACCAAGGAGTGTTAATCAGTTGACAAGCGAACCCTGACAGAGGTGGAATGAGGGTGTTGATGCCGTAATTTGAAACGTACCTTTTAACAGACACAATATGATGTATGCATATGCAAGATCCAGGGATTTAAATATGTGTCGCATGTAAAACCGCGAATGTCTAACATGCAATTTTTTTAATTGACAGTCATAGGAAAAGCAAATTGTCTGAGTTGCAGTAGCCTGGAGAATCTTTGCTAAAAGGTGACCCCAGCCACCCCTTAAAGATGATCTTTCCGCCAGGCTTCACCTCGGAAAACAGACGTGGCGGATAGAGGGGACTGGCACGTCATACTGGTGGCCGAACGTGTCCAGTCTAAATTGGCCTTGGGATTAGCCTGACACCCTAATGTCCGTCAACACAACCTTTACTTGTATATATGAAGAATTCTCTCACTCACACTCTCTCTCTCTCTCTTTCTCTCTCTCTCTCACTCACTCACACTCTCTCTCGTTTTGTTGCCATTTGTTGGTCAGTCCACAGGTAGCTCACACGAGATACTATTGTGAGGGGCTGCACTATGCACCATAGTGAGACTTCTTTAGGGTAGGATTATAAAAGGAACTATGTGACAATGGGGTGGAAGTGAGGAACGGGGGCTTTCATCAGGGAGGTGGGAGTAAAGGGAAGCAGCAGGGGGGAAAGAAACCTGAAGACCATTTCAGCGTTGGCAGGGGGAAGACATGGTGTCGAGTTGCATGAAAGGTTGGCAGTGAATCTGTGTGCCCGGGTTGGGGCATTTACTGCTGGGCTGCTTAACAAAGCTGACTCTTGTATAATGACCAGCACAGGTGAACTGAAAGAATGTGCTTGTTGCTTGAATGTCGCTTGTGCTTGTCCCAGGATGTGCATGCCCCCTCCTTTACTTACTGCATTGTACATTTCTGCTCCCCCCGAGCTCCCTGCCAGATGGTCCGCAAAAATGTGGAGTGTCTGTGAATCCCTGAGGACCGGATGGGGAAACGCTGATCTAGCATAACTGTATATCAGGGCTCCTTTTAGTGCATCAGAGATGAACACTGAAGGCTACATTTGGGGCCACATGGTGAATCTCATCCTCTCATCCTGGGCTGTGCCGTCACAGGGTGGTCTGCGTGCGTGCGTGCGTGCGTGCGTGCGTTTTAAGATACTGGTACCATTGTGAAATGGAAAAAAAACAAAATATGTCTTATATGTCTTATTCACTGTTCACATGCCTCATTATTATAATGGCCTTCTGGGTACTTCTGGTTATTGGTCACAATATCAGTACATTTTTGTAATGAAGTTGCACTTCTGGTGCTTGAATAGTTGCCTTGGTTCATTTTTTGTTAAGCTGTTGTGTAGCTCCTGCTCCATAACCGCTTACACTTGTACCTGGGCGTTCATTGGAAGCTCAGCCTAGCTGCACTTATGCCTAGTTGACTCCTTGACAGCATGTACTTTTGCAATGAGCTATTTTCCTCACTTGTATGTCGCTTTGGACCAATGTGTAAAATGTAGTTTGAAGCTTACTATGGATTTTCATTGGGCAGTTTACATTCCTCCTGGTATAGTCTTGGTAAATCCTGTGACTCTAAGTTGTTTGTGCAGGTGCCCTGACATAGACTGCACCCAGACCGGCTCTGGATCACTGTAACCCTGGTTGTCCAGTTCTTGCAAGTGACTAAATGAAAAGTGATCTTACTTCCATCCATCCATTTTCCAAACCGCTTATCCTACTGGGTCGTGGGGGGTCTGGAGCCTATCCCAGAAGCAACGGGCA
>JABFEA020000119.1:3577231-3588952 GCA_019775915.2 Cyphomyrus plagiostoma | reverse complement strand
CCCCCCCCCCCCCCCCCCCCGCCGCGGGGGGGGGGGGGCGGCGGGGGGGGGGGTGGGGGGCCGCGCGGGGCGCGCGGCGGGGGGGCCGGGGCGGGCGGGGGGGGGGGGGGCCCCCGGGGTGGGAAGCTCGCTTAGGGCTGTGCTGTTGGATCTGAGCTGTAACCTGACATCCAGCTGTAAAAACCTTGAGGGCAGGGTCTGAACATAGCAGAAACATCTGGAAGTTCAGCAACTTTATCAAAAGCAAGCAGGGCACTGAAAATTTGGAGAGTATCACTTCATATGGAAGGTTTTTAGTTTTACTTTCAAAGCATCATAAATGTCTGTAGTTTAAATCCACTCTTCCTCCAGTTTCTCAAACCTTTTTTAACAATGTCACTGCAATTAAAATTAACATATTTTTCTTAGCAAATGTGAGTTTTCTGTTTTATTCCATGTCGGACCGTTTCCATCTTTTAATGTTCATTACCAGTCGAGTGGCCAGCCCATTCTCCTGAAGACTTGCAACGCTGTGCTTAACAAAATAGGATAATTTTTCATGTCGACCTTTTGGATATAGAACACCAGGTTAAAGGTCCAGTACCATTCAGTGGGTTGTTTCACTGCATGTGTGTGTATGACCTCAATTTTTAATGTGTGACATATTGCATCCATAATGTGAAACTACAAAAGTAAAAACAGAATTTTACACATGGGTTCCTTGCTTCTAAAATTACACTTCAAACAGTGTACAATACAACAGTGTTAGCATGACAGGGGCAAGTCATTGTACCATGGTCTAGTTGTGTATCTGCCCAGCTTTAAGGAAAATAAAGGTCATCAAACGCAACACACAAGTCACCACACTGTCTGGTTCCTGCATGGACAATTCCATCAGTCAGTAAGACTGTCCAATGTTTAAAGCCAGGTCATGTTAGCAGTGATTCAAGTTCGATAACTCATGTTTTTTAAAACAAGTGATCCCTGTGGCCTGTACCAAGAAGGGGATTTAACCAAATCAAACTTTACTCGGTGGTAACGCGAGGTTGACAAAATCAGGTTGACTCAATCGGGACTAATCAGTTAAGAAGTTGATTTGTTAAATCGGTGTTAACTGCATTCATATAAATGGAGCACGTTCGACAGCGCAAGGCACCGTTTGACTCATGGCGCGATCTTCATGTTTCACGGAGGAAGATTGCATGCTAATTATGCAGGGTTAAGAGGAGTCTTAAATCAACGCTGCAAAGAAAGTCTAATACCACTGCAGCCAGCAAAAGCAGGCAGGCTTGTTGGCAACGTATTGTCGACGGAGAAAATGCATACGTACATGTTCATGGTCATAAAACGTGGTCTAAAATATCTCACGACCGAGTATTAGACAATGAAGTGTTTTCTGAAAAGAATTGAAATACAGTGGTACCTCGGTTCTCGAACTAAATCCGTTTCGGAATTCGAATCGAATCCTAAAAAGTTCAAGTTCTGATCGAATTTTCCCCATAAGAAATAATGGAAAACCAATTAATTGGTTCCCAGCCCCCTAAAATTACACCTAAATATGTTTTTTTGGCATTTAAACCCAAAATGAACAGGATAAAACAAGAAGAGCATTTTTCCTTAATGGTTTTCAAAACGATAAAGATCTTATCCCAACATTACCCCTGTACTGCCCTAATCGTCCGCTCCTTCCACATGCCACGCCCCTTCGTTAACCTCGAGTGGGATCCCCATGCGCTGGTTTATAGCAACGTATTATGATCCTGACGCAATGCATTACATTTAGATATATTGCGACCTCTCATTAGGCTGCACAAACTGGAACCACCTCCGTGACGACACACCTTTGCTCTTATTGGCTGAAGAGTTTAGTTACACGCATGACGTTTGTATCCCAGGCAGTTCTGATGCGTAATCTGCTATTTCTCCCAATATCACGTAAAGCAGTGAGAACTGGTTTTCAGTTAATTTACCTGGTAAAATAATGACATAAATGTTCTATAGTACACGTAGTAAACAGAAGCATATGTATTGAGATAACGACTAGGAACCGGTCACCGCGGTTAAGTTAAACCTCATATTTCATATTCAGTTTTCTGGCTTTAATAACTTTACGGTGGGGCGTTTTTAATGACAG
This sequence comes from Cyphomyrus plagiostoma, assembly GCA_019775915.2. Classification (NCBI taxonomy): domain Eukaryota; kingdom Metazoa; phylum Chordata; class Actinopteri; order Osteoglossiformes; family Mormyridae; genus Cyphomyrus; species Cyphomyrus plagiostoma. The sequence continues at coordinate 3,586,839 of JABFEA020000119.1, read as the reverse complement.
AATTGTGATGTCCAGTACACAGCCATTGATGCACACCACTTATTTTTTCGCTTTAAAACATTTCGTAATCTGTGCCAAATCATGTTAATAGCTAATATAATAGGTCCTTTCAGCTGTAATGGTGGTTTATTTAGTATTTTGGGCTCATGGCGACTGTTGCACACCCCTTTGTTTCCCAGATTGCTGTACGTACGAATTTTAATTAATTTTGAATGTATCCGTATACTGTGCAATGGGACAATACATGAATGGGTTAATAACTTTAAAACCAGACAATACAGGCACATCTAGTGAAGTGTGCTTTGATCAGTGAACAGGGAACAATGCGTGTACACCCCTTGGGTTTTCAGAACAACTTTCTCTGTAACAGTTATTAACACATTGTATGCATATTATATGCCATTGCTCCATTTCATACATAATGATATTAACAGAGAGAGCCCCTCACGATTCGCGCGCCAATGTCGTACGGATCATCCAGGTACGCCGGCATTGTCTTCGGAGAAATTGTAGTTGGAGGGGCGGTGCTCATATAGGGCTGGCTTACGCAGAAACCTGGACTTAACCATGAACAAAAACTGCTCGGAGAAGTTTTGAGACTTAGCGTAAATTGCCATGGCAGCATGCCTCGACTAAAACCTACCCACCTTTCGTAGTACGGCTTAATCGCGAAGTTACACCACACGTCATCAAGTTACCCCGATAAACCAGTAAACCCGCTTCGTAGTACAGACCACAGGAATTGAAAGCAGCCTGTAGTGTTTACAAAACACGGTTTCGTGTAACGTGTCATCCTTGGCAAAAAAAAAGCACTTGGCTCTCGGAAATAGAAGCGGGACAGAATGTTTTACATATGCATGTGCACGTGGCAGTTCCTGTTGGGGCTGAAGGTTGATTCAGTAGCTGGGCTGCCCTGTTCGTACACCATCCTGCTCTTAAATGCTCAGTTTCGGGGAGAGCAGGCGTGTGACGTTTATGACCAGCAGCAGGACATGCATCGCCGGCAGCAGGGGCTCAGTCGGGGGCGGGGCTCTGCTAGCATCCCATGTGCCCATGCTGACGCAGGCTGTTCCGTGATTGGCTGCTTCATGAGTGAAGGCTTGTGCTCCAGCTGGATCCCGCCCCCCTGCAGAGTGCTGATTCGTTGGTTCTCCACTTCTGCCTTCACGCCCAGGAAGGCGGCCAGGTCCAGGTCGAGCGCAGTGGCGCCGCCGCGTGGCAAAGGTGTGTTCTGACGACACTGAGGACAGGGAATCCACAGCTGCTGGGAATGGGGGTGGAGAGGGCAATAAGGAAAGGGGTCAAGTTTGTGGAGTTTATGCTAGTAAATTGGGATAGTGGCAGAAGGCTTCTTTGTTAAACCACGCATACCTGTTCATTAATGACAGTGTCCAGTCGTCGCAGGCAAGCCTGGCAGAATGTATGCCCACAATACAGTTTGCGCGGAAGCCTCTCGCTTAGGTTGTAAGCACAATAGCAGATTATGCAATCCAATTTGCGGCTGTCTCGCGAAGGTTGCTCCCCTGGTTCCACACTGCCCCCTGCTGGTGCCTCTGGCACAGACTCGTCCTCCTTTGAAATCTTGTGCAGAGCGAAGAATGCAAATTTATCACACCATCTTCATCAGCAAACCTACACGACTGCTTTTGGAAGTGATTAAAACACTGTTCTCTAGCTATAACGCAACTTCGGAGCTGTTACGTGTTGTGGGGAAATTCGGTGGCTGATCAAGCACCAGGTTAAGGAAACACGGTAGAGTAATCCTGTAAATAGAGACGGTGGATCCGTTTTCTGTCCGAGATGCAGCTAAGGATGAAACAGAGCAGATGGTGACCGGGGGCCGTGTTTGCGGCGATCAGCACTTATCTGCAGCTGTTCTAACCTTATTGCATTGTTCTTTAACGCGCTATAGACTGGGCCGCCAAGTTTGTCCTAATTTTCAATATTTATCACATTTTAAGTATGTCAATTACCCACGATGAATTATTGATCTTGAGCAACACGGAATCGAATTAAAACTGAATATTCACCTGGTTTATATTGTGAAGTCTGTAAAGCTTTAATGATGAACACGCTCGCAAAATTCTCTATAAATTCGAATTTTGCAGAAAGCAATCCCTTGGAAAATTAATGGATGGCAAATAGAAGGTATTTTGCATAAACAAACGCTTGACGTCATGTTTTCATAATAAGCTGTAGCCTACATATGACTTAAAAGTATGCAGACCTACTGTAACTTTTTATATTTAACAATATATAAAGGAATACCGGGTAACAAAAAAAGTTAAGCAACTCATACTAAAAAGGTATTCACATTCTCTCACATCAACCAGTCGTACAATATACCTTAGAACCAAAACATTTTTCTTTTACTGCAGAAATATACTAACGGGTGTCACGGCGGCTCCTGAGGCCGGACAGATGCCAGATGATCCAAGCATAGCGGCCCCGTGTGTCTTTACTGCTCCTCCGGTTTTCTCGCTGAGGCTCCCGCTGCTCCGTAGCCACCCATTACCTTATCGGCGCCGAGACATGGACGGGGTCGCGGGGGCTCAGTGCGTCACCGCAGGGCCGTGCGTAGACACCTACGCCCCTTCAAATCCTCCTCCAAATCCCTCTACTTCATGCCCAATATGCCCAGGAGAACCTGGGATCTCCTCCTGGCTCCGATCCAGGAGGGAAGTTTCTCTTACTTCTTTATGCGGGACGGGAGTCGCATCACCCGGCTCGGGTCCCTAAGGGGACGCGGAACTAAGTCGAAAGGTTGAGCACAGCGACCAAGGTGAAAGACTATTCCAGGGAGACTGCAGGAGTAAGGCTGAGTGAAGCCCCTTCCCGATCCCACACGCGTGCAGCCCTCTGCTGTATGCCCTGCCGGGCTGAAGGCATACACCGGCTCACGTTGCCGCTCCCCGGGAGCAGGCCGGTGGGGATATCGGCTTACTGCCAACACAAAGGGTCCGGGCAACCCGACACCGCACGCCGAGACACACCGCAAATTGGCTGTCAACAGGGAGGACCAGCTGGATGGGGCAAGGGGCCTTCTAGTTACTTCGATTTAATGCACCGCTTATCACCGACTTCATATTTTTTTAGTTGAAATATGCTACTGTATAACACTTTGCCGTTACATTACTGAACATTTACAAAACCGATTCAGGTTAGCCCTGTTTTTTTGCGATACTATAATATTGCCTCCTCCTGTTTTTAAAAGCAACCTTACATACTTCATTGTACAGAAACGTTTAGGCATTTTGAATTGAATTGAATTCATTTATTGTATTTGTACACAGTACACAGAGATTCAATGTGCAACCCCTCCATATAGTACTCTTCCTATAAAATGATATAGAACCCCCCTATATAAACAGTAAAATATGCTATATGAAAACACAAGTACAATGTGCATATATACATATAGTGCAAATGGTTCATAAAATAGCTTGGGTTGTGCAATGTTATGGTTGTAGTACTAAGTTTACAGTGAGGTAATTGTAAGTACAACCAGTTTTACCGGGGGCGCTTGATGGTCTGATTAAGTGCCTTTAAAGCACTCGAGGTAGAGTTTGCCGAATGGGAGATTTTCGCCTTTCCTTTAGTTACTTTGTGATTAGCATCTAAAGTTAAATACCTCTATTAATATTTGCTGGGGGGGGGGGGGGTAATATTCTGATGAAGTCTCCTGCCAAATATGCATAAGTATATAAGTATATAATTACCCAATAATGACAGTATAATAGGAAAGGGTAAATGGATGCAGGGGCATTTCTAGCTACCGAAAAGAGCAGAGGCAAGTCAAGTTTGCCTGGGGCTGGTCTTCTTCTTCTTCTTCTTTTCTTTCGGAGGAAGATTGGCATCGGGGCTATAATACTCAGGGCTCGGTCTATAATACTCAAGGCTCGGTCTATAATACTCAAGGCTCGGTTTATAATACTCAGGGCTACAGCCCCGAGTGATCGGACCTAACGACGGTGAAATTTCACAATACACGCTGCTTTCATAGTACTAGGACCACCTGCCCTTTGGTGTGAGACATCAGATGATCCTGAATCATATGGTGCTCCTGGTTATAGAATACAGGCAATACATAAAAATGTATATTAAGTGTAAAATTTTGGATGGTATAGTGTACAACTCAATACATAAGCCGTGTGAGAGTAATATGGCTTTGTGGCCACTAGGTGGTTGTGTTGTGCAGATTCACCGATGATCTGTCACCGGAGGCAACGTTGGTCTCATGTGACTCTTGGTGTTTTACCTTGTGCTATTCACAGAACTTCTTTGAAGGCGTTTATCATAGTTACCTCGTGGACCATTATTACGCCTGGAATGTTATGTTGCCGAAATTGAAAATTTGCGTTCCAGGTTGATTATTTGTATTTCTTGACTGTTGCTTGAATTACTGATATAACATCTGTGACATCAGAACGATGAGGACGATCTGACTTACTGTGAAGTTTAGCTTGTTAGCCCGTCTAACTATTTTAGGGACTCTCTGCCCATTCCCTAAGTCACTTGTGCTAATCTATCTTTGACACGATGAAACTTCGGCCTACCTGATGGGTGTGTCTTTGCTGACCTGATTTTATGGGTTTTTTTTTTCTTCCCCAATAACTGCTGTGTCCACTGAAAGCTCTTGTTACAGTAAACTGACATTGGAGCAGGGGTGTGCTGTTTTCTCGCACCTCGTTGAGGGAGTCTTTCAAAGTTCAGTGTCTTGCAACCCTTCTCCCATTTACTTAGCTGGTTATTTTGCTGAAGCGGCTGCCACTGTTAAATATGGGTGCAGTATCATTCCTTCCTCATGGGCTTGGTCAGTGAATCTGGTCACTGCCTGGATAGTTCGACTTTATCCTCATGTTCCAGTTTTGCGGTGATCATACTGTTTTTTAATTTTATTTTCAGAGCCAATAAGTCGCACCGGGCGGACTGGAATCACCCTTGGTATACTTTGTGTAATTGTCAGTGATTGAAACTGGGCACTTAGGTAAAATTTCCCAACTGGGGGATGAAAATGAAAGATCTTTTATTTGGCATTTTCACAAATACAGGTACATTGTAATTCTTCTATTCACCAACCCCATCTTGCTCTCCACAGCTTGGGTGTCACAGCCTGGGGTCAGCACCCCTAGAACTGGGGGTTAAGGGCCTTACTCAAGAACCCACAGACATGTGACTGTTCTACCAAGACTGGGGCCTGAACTGGCAATCTTCTGACCACACACACAGCGACTTAACCCAGTGAGCCACTAACCAACCCCTGGGGAAGGGTCCCTGTTGGCAAAATTCGGAACGGGGGCTCAGGACTTAGCAGGAGTCGACCTTGCTGGAGTCAGTAGGAGACTCGTTCATTCATTAAAATGAACTGAAGATAAGGAGAAGTGTTGTGGTACAAATAGGTCATACACTGATCAGCCATAACATTAAAACCACCTCTGTAATACTGGGTAGGTCCCCATTGTGCCGCCAAATGAGCGCTGACTCATCAAGGCATGGACTCCACAAGACTTCTGAAGGTGTGCTGTGGTATCTGGCACCAAGACATTAGCAGCAGATCAAGTCCTATAAGTTGGATGGTAGGGCCTCCATGGATCAGTCGTGTTTGTCCAGCGCGTCCAACTGACCCTCGATAGGATTGAGATCTGGGGAATTTGGAGGCTGCATCAATGCCTTGAACTCTTGAATAATTTTTGTAGTGAAACAGGGCACATCGTCCTGATGGAAGAGGTCACTGCCATCAAGGAATACCGCTGTCATGAAGGAGTGTACTTGGTCCGCAACAATGTTTTGGCAGGTGATATATGTCAAAGTAACACCCACATGAATGCCAGGACCCAAGGTTTCCCAGCAGAACATTTCCAGAGCATCACACCGCACGTAAACAACAGACATGCATGCAGTGACCCAGATGATGTAACAGAAGACATGCCTCATCAGACCAGGCCACCTCCTTCCATTGCTCCATGGTGCAGTTCTGATGTTCATGTGCCCATCGCAGGCACTTTCGGAGGTGGACAGGGGTCAGCACAGCCACTATGGCCAGTCTGCGGCTATGCAGCCCCGTAGGCAGCAAGCTGTCATGCATTGTGTGTTCTGACACCTTTCTCTTATTCCCAGCATTAACTTTTTCAGCAAATTTTGTCGGACCAGACCAGATTGGCCAGCCTTGCACACATCATTGTGTTTGGGGGCCCATGACCTTATCGCTGGTTTACCGGCTGGCCTTCCTTGGACCATTTTTGGACCACTGTATTGAGATTATCAATGTTATTCAGTCAGTGGTTGTAATGTTATGGCTGATTGGTGCGTATTGCCCTACAAAGACATTTGTGTGACAAGAAACCGGCAGTAATGAACCACACAGGAAATGCATCTATGTGTCACAATGTCTACAGGTCATAGACTTGGCATTTCATAATGTCTATATTTCACAGTGTGTACAGGGTGCTGTGTTTCCATGTGATAATGTACACCAGGGGTATACAGTCTTATCCACAAAGGGCTGGTGTGTATGCAGGTTTTTTGGATAACCTGTAGGTCAGCTGTTCAAACCCAGGCGTGAGGACGCTTCAGCCAATCAGTCTTCTGATTAGTAATCTAATTAGGAGGTTGCAGCAAAAACCCACATACACACCGGCCCTTTGCGGATAAGATTGGCCACCCCTGATGTATACAGATCATTCTTTCCATGCTATTAAATTTGTATGTTGCAATGTTTACAGGTGTGCACACGTCACAATCTTTGGGCCACACTGGACACCTATGTGTCACAATAGCTGTTTCCACTGAAGTTTTGTGCAAATTAAGTTTCTAATAAGCTTACAGTGTAAACTGACAAATCTTGGTGTGTTTAATTTGTCATTTATCATCTCATGAGATTAAGATCCATGTCTTGAGCTTCAACAGAAGTATCTGCTCATTTGCAAATTCTGTTTCCACTGCAGATTTGCAAATTACTCCTTTTTGAGAACCATGAAAATCACCTCAAGCGAATGTAAAAACAATTTTTCCATATTTGAAGGTTTTTCTTTTATGAAATTTCTGTGTTTCTGTTGAAGTTTTTTTCAGTTTCTATCTTTGAAATGTACAAAACCAAGGTCAACGAAAATGGCAATAATATCTGCAGGTTCTTGTGTTCATATGTGATAAATCTACAGGCTGCTTTCCACATGCAGACAGTGTAAGTGGTTGGCATGTTTACATATCTCCTTAACCAAGGACACCATTTTTGAGCCATAAAATTTTGAAAACACTCTTGATTTCAGATAACAGGTATAACAGTAATCCTCTCTTGTTGATATGTGTGGGGAGGAAGTATTCAAATGTCAACTGACCCAGGAGCAATATTAGAAAAGTTTTAGGATACAGTATTTCCTGTTTAGGTGGCAAAAATCTTGTTGTTACTTGTGAAGAATGGTGCACTTTAAGCTAAGATTACCAGTGGAGCCACACAATCACATTCTTTAAAATTTTTTAGTCTGATTATTATCAGCTCTCCACCTAAATTATTTAGTATTTTACATGCTCTTTGTAATTGCTTTGTACCAAATTTAAATTTTACATATGACTAGTGGGCTTGAAAAACGGATGGATTGATGGATGTTTTTGTGAAATGATCTTATTTTCTCTTAAACAACCCCCCCCCCCCAGCCCTTTAGGAAGTGGTTTACTTTCAGCATGACTGATGAAAACAGGTCAACACACAATAACAATAACTTCCTTCTTCCTTTTAGGAATGACAAGGTACTTTTTCTTTTAACTTATCTCGATCACCATGGGGGGCGGGGGGTGAATTCAATCACAGCACGCCTTTGAAAATTGCATTTTTGAAATCACTGAGTGAGTAGGATTTTTTGTTAAATTGCAAAGCATAGACCATGTGCCTCCAAACCAGAAAATACACTGTTACAGCCACCATTATGAGATAGACAATTGCTGGCCTGGAATGCAGCCCTGCCACACTCCACAGTGGAGCCATTGTCAGCCCCAAACTCAGTGACGCTTATCTAAAGGATTTACAAGAGTCACTTGCAAGATCTACAGGTTTACAGTCGCATTTAGTGGACTGCTATAATTTAGTTTCTTCAAATCAATTGATTTATGTTAGCTGTCACTCTTCAGACTTCGTCTGTAGTTTCCAAAAAGGGCCTAATGAATATTACATAGATATTTTTATCAGTATTTTTCGCACAGATGGGGTAGGTGCTTTTGTTTACACTAACAACTGAAGACTGCTGCATGTAGGTATTTAGTGGTAATGTGCCACGCTCCTGAAAAGCAAAATCACACACCACATGTCACTGTAGGGGTCGCTTACGTCATAGTTAGATGTAGATTTTATGTCCATCTGAAGTTCAAACATTTCAACTTTCTGTGACTTTTGATGGTCCTTCAGCAGGCAGCTACTGTCAACACGACTCTTCCAAAAACAAATCAGTAGTTGTGTATATGTATATATGATATATATCATATATACTTGTATATATCAGCCCCTAACGGAGTATTTTTCAGAGCTAGCATTCCAGAGAAGCTTGCTGGGTTACCTCATAAAGTAGACTGATTGTTGCATGAATGTTGTTAAACTAAGCATACAGCTTTGGAAAAAATTAAGGGGCGACTCAATATTTAAAAAAAAAAATTGGCATTCTATAATCCTGGTTACATCCCGGTTCTGCTGGCAGACGCTACATGGTAGGCTGCTTCCAGGCTCAAAGGTTCTAAGACAGCAGTACACAACAATAAGGTGAAGCAGGAGACACTGACTATAAACCAGTCAGGTAAAGGCCAGAAGCGACTTCCTAATGCCAACAGGTCACTGCCAACATATCCAACAGTGCCTCATAAATTGGAGGATGACCTCAAGTGACCTATAAAAGGAATGGGAAACATTAAGTGCAGGTGTGAAGAGCACTGCTAGGACAGTTCATATCAGGCTCCAAGAAGCAGGATTGAAGACTCATAACTCAAGGAAGAGGCCCTTCATTAATGAGAAGCAGGGAAGAGCCAGGCTGGAGTTTGCAAAACAATGTATATATTCCACAGGCACATACCCATAAACTGTGAAAAGAGTGAAACTCAGAATTTTCTCTTACTTTTCTTTCCCAGAGCTGTACATGCATGAACACTTCAAAAAGGCAGAATATGTGCACAGGTCATCGGAACTTAAGAGGTTAACAGTTTACAGCAGTGCAGTTGTGGAGTTTCCAAGGTAATATTTGCAGCTCTTGGAACCCAGGTAGTGTTATAGACTGAGGTTTAGGTTTTCCTAAAGGTCTTTCAGAATGTTGTGGGCAGGTGGGGCTGGTTATTCAGGTGAGTCTGTCCCTGATGACACCTAGGCCCAGATCCCACCCGGGAAAGCTGCCCAAGCCTGTTTAACCAGAGGGAACACAGGCCCAACCCCACTAACCTGCACATCTAACAACACCTCTACCTATAGAGGCTGTAACTAGAATGTTCTGGAACCATCTTGGCAGACGGCTCAGAGAAAGTTGGAACTGGGTGGAACTACTGCGAATGCTGCAGGGTGGTACAGCCTGGTAGTGAACTTAACTAGTCCTCTGTGAGTAGATCTTTGAAGCAGTGGGATCACGTAGCAGTTCTATTAT
>JABFEA020000119.1:3559328-3574224 GCA_019775915.2 Cyphomyrus plagiostoma | reverse complement strand
GGTGGGCCAATTGTTTTGGCTCCGTCCCGGTCACCCGGCGTTGGTTTTTTGGGTTTCTGCCACCGTTCCCGGCCCCGGGGCCGTCCCCCGGGGGGGGGGGGGGGGGGGTGGCGTCAAGACAACCAGTTTGGGAATGTAACGTCACTGAGTTTCACTTGGCTGCCCTCGCTATGGCAACACTACCTGTGACCACCCCCCCCTGCCCTACATGCTCCAGGGGCATATTCAACCCTGGTCAAATAAAATCTCCCCATTATATAGTCCTGAACAGCAGCAGCATGTGACCTTGTAATGTGCAAGTACTGTTACCGTGGTCCGTATATATATATTCCCAAAGGTATTTCCTGCACTGTGCTGGAAATATTGACGCGACTGTCAAAACTGTATGATGAACATGTGCTGAGGAAGATAGGAAACAGCTAATCAGTGGATATTTACCAATCAACAAGGCTGGTCACGATACCACCAGCACAGTGCTGCTATACGACACCAACGTGATGAACGCAGCACATTATGGGTTTATCTGGCAAAGTAAATAAACGAAGGCGTCTACGGGCTTTCTGAAACTGTGACTCATTATTCAGGGAACTGAAGCGGGGCTGCTTGCGTAACCGTCCACTTCGGGAACAAAACTCTGAGTTTTCAATGACAAACGGTGGCCTTCTCTTCAGTTTCTGACCCATCTCATTGTACCGTAGTTCATTATAATAAACACTTAAAGGAAAAAGGGATACATTTGCTTTCAGAATGATTTTAGCACACCGTTACTGGATTTTTACCAGTCTGAACAATCGTGTTTTAAAATCTGTGTTTTCTCAGGAAGTGTCATTATTGTGACAAACCAGGTGCATCTTCAACACATCATTTTAGCACCTATGAAACCTGTGCACAGTTGTGATTTAAGAATGCAGTATTGTTTTAGGGTATAACATGCTTTTCAGGGTTTTAGGGTTAAATGCTATTTTTTATCATTTCAAAAAATATGCATCATAAAAAGCAAAAGAGTACAGGCAGTGATGTATATTGAGTCATAAACCTTCAGCAAACAAACCAAAAACCTTAAATTACACAAATGGCATAAGAAATGTGAATAACTGGCAAACCATGAAAGTGGCATTTAGATGAATACTTACATGAAGCATTCATTTTCAGGTACACAGCAATGACTAACCCTAGCCTGAAACCAAACGTCTACACTAACCCTAATAGAAATCCTAACCATAACCACAGCCCAACCCTAATCCAAACCCTACCTCAGTCTTGTATTTTTTGCACACTTCTGCTGCTAGAATTCCGAATCTGTCATAATATTGTATTTATTCAAATGAGTGCTGTTACTGCTTTTGAGTGCACTATACGTTGTCTTGTGATTGCACTTGTGTTGCACCATGGAACAATGTTTCACTTAACTGTGTACTGTGTATACAGCTGAAATAAACCTACTTCATTTGGAAAAAAAACAATGCATTATATAATGTAATACTGTAATATTGTATATGTCAATATTTATGCTCTACAATAATAATTTAAATTGTTACCTTGTAAGGATAGTGGATGACATTTTCTTCATTAAGACACAATTTTTGTAATTTTTGGAAAACAGGTTTGTACATGGGTATTGGAAATATTTCGTGTTATTGCCTTGCTTGGTAGATTCATGTTGGTATTTATAAATTTTAACTGTGTGAATATCTGCCGAAAAAGACAGGAATAGCATTGAAAATATCTGTGCTTAAGAGGAACTCTTATCCATAGGTATGTTTGACATTTGTCAGAAATACTCTTTTTCAGGTTGGTCCAAAGGTACTGAAAACATACATTATAAACACAAACAGATGCTATGAAAATTTCAATTTATAATAAAGTTAATCCAGAGTGAACAAATCTTATAGTCATGTTGTATAAACAACTTAAGTTCAACTCAAATAGGCATGCAAATATTCTGACAATTGAAAAGGTTTCATGAATACTCAGGTTACGTAGATAACACAAACTATGAATACTAATTAAGTAAAATTCTAGTTAATTGGTGATTGAAAATTGCATTTTGAAAATGACATCACATGAATACCAGATTTGTGTTACGAAAAAAAATAAACATTATTATGTTACACATTTTTCAAATTAGATCCAAAAACTCTTGCTATCCTGGTCAATCCTCGGGAACTTGGAGCTTATCCCAGACAGATCAGGATGCCAGCCTGTCACAGCAGAATCGTACTCCATTGGCTGATTTCGCTCCCGACATAACATCGCTGTTTAGGTATCTTCTTAGGAATTTAGTTGCAAAACAGGAAAAGAAGCAGGTATGGCATCCAAGAAGAACGGGGTCCCTGTAGGCCAATGAGAATAAGTCCTCGTATTGGGTGGATTCCTCCAGTAAAAAAGATATAAGTGAAACGTGGCATGAAGCTGGAAGTCCCATAGTTTTAAAAAGGAGTGAGTGCAGCAAGTGTGCGAAGCGAAAAGAGCAGGTCTTACAATGTCTTCTGTGCAAGATTAGTCATTCAACCCTTCAGATGAAACCCTCCTCTTTTAATATGTGTATTTATTAGGATTTTTTGTATTATATATTTATTCAGCAGACATTTTTATGCAAAGCGACTGGGCCCAGCAGTGACCTTCATTCACCGAAGTGTTTCTAAAACCCGTTCCTGCCCTTGCTCCCCCAGCCAAAATGCTTTCATTCCAGCCCTACCTTAATCAGGCTTATATTGTCCTGAAAAGGCTAATAATTAATGTAGCAGGTGGAAGGCAGTGTGAACTGAAATGAAAACATTCTGGTTGGAGGGGGGCGCCAGGAACAGGACTGAGAACTACTGATTCACAGTAACTGCCCTTACTCATAAGATTAAGTGGCTAACGAAGAAAATGTATTTTAAAGTTTATAAATTTTGCAATGCACTAGTACAGGGGTGGGCAATCTTATCCGCAAAGGGCCGGTGTGCATGCAGGTTTTCGCTATACAACTCCCTAATTAGGGTACTAATTAGAGGACTGATTGGCTGAAGAGTCCTCACACCTGGGCTCGAACAGCTGACCTAAAGGTTACCCCAAAAACCTGCATACACACTGGCCCTTTACGGATAAGATTGCTCACCCCTGCACTAGTATATCACTTCGGTTTTGCAATATCAGTGTCATCATCCATTACCTAAGAATGCAGCTGAAGCAATTCATCTGCCTAACAAATAAACATTTTGCTAAAGTAGTTAAGTTTTTTTTTTCCATTTTTACATCCTTAACAGCAGCACCATTCCCACATTTGCGAGACAACACACAAGACCTTGTAATTATATCATGAATTTATTAAGTAGTGAAACAGTCTCCAGGATGTTATATGCTGATCACCCATCACTGTATTTTTCTTTTAAAGAATTGGCAAAAATGCAAGTGACATTTTTGTTGATTCCTTTTTGGTTTCAAAATTAAAAGTTTATGAAATGTGAGATGACTGAAATGTGTCAAGTATCTTACTTTTCAGATATAAAAATAAACATGGGCCCCGGTGAGGCCAAGGGAGACACCCAGCCCTGGCGTCCGAGCCAGACGCCCTCGTGTGTGTCTCTCTCTCCTCTCCCCCCCCCCATCACCAGCCCCCACCCCCCAAGAACCCAGAACCAGCCTTTTGCTGTGTGCACAGCCCAGTTTGTGGTCTCATTCTCTCACAGCAGCAGCACAGTCACACACATCCCATAATAGAGAAAAAAAAAAAATGCAACCTCTGAGTCGGAAAATAAAAAAAAAAAAAGTTTGGCACTACAACAGAAAAACAAAAATATAAAATATTTGCCTAAGTGAACACCTCTGTTTCAATTACAGTATCATAATTAATACAATATTAATATCAGCATTACATTAAAACGGCAGGTTTTGTTTTCACTGAAAACATCCATTCGAAAAACCTGTGTCGAGTGGACTACAACCAGACTTAGCTGCATGCCACAATAACCCTCTTAGAAATGTCTCCGCAAACACAGAAAAAAATGACAACGGGAAGAAGAAAATGACATTCAGCCTGACGTGTCGAAGGACCGATGCAAAGCAAAACGAGAAAAATGACAGACAGATAAATGATACCCCCCACCGAAAAAAAAAAACACTGAAATGTTCTTAGGCACAGATGAAGAACCCATGCAACATTTTTCATAAGTTCTAGGATTATTTAACTGGTACGTCAAAAAAAACGGGTGGTCAGACTGCTATTGAATTAAAAAGCAATGCATATCTGGGTGAAAAACTGTGGATATACAAGCCCTGAAGCATTCTGCTATTTGCAACATAGCACACATTTTTGGACACTGGCAGTTTAAAGGGCAAGTTGTCCTTAAATGACAGGTGCAAACTGGGGGTTGTAGTCATTTGCGTCCTTCAGTCCAGTAGATGAAAATGAAGGTAACACTCTTGTTTTCTGGCAGAAACAGGGAAATCAGAAATGCAGCAGGACTATGTGATGAAGGAAGGATTCCTGCATGGATATTTAGATGGACGTGACATGGCTGAGCGCGAGGGTAATGGGATCGGCCGATGTTGGGGCTCGTCTTTCAACCAGTCACGGCTGCTAATGCTGGAAGGAATGGGAGACAGGCATGACAGTTACAGTAAGAATTTGATGGGTACCGTGACCATCTCCTGGGATTATTTCTCCTGTTGGAACTCTTCATCCAGTGGGTTAGCAGATCCATCGGAAGGAAGGGAGAGATAGTGCGTCACTAAAGTACCCAGGACAGGGAGGCAAAAATGCAAAAAAAGAAAAGGAAAGAGAGCAGTGGCCAGAGGAAAAGTAACATAAGAAGATTTCAGGAAGTCAGCTCATTCCTGCCATGCAGACAGGGGTCGGCCATCCTGTGTCTCTAGTCAGTACCATTCGCCTCTAGGAGGCGACCGCGAGTCTGTGCGTGTGCGCAAACAGCGTAATTCCCCCCTCCCCACCCCCTCCCCACGGAGAGAGTCATCCTGACAAAGGCATTGTGCAGTTAAAAAAAGAATAAATGCTAAATTAGAAACAGCAACAAAAAAATCTCTATTTTCACGTGTTAAGTGGTACAAGAAATTAGGTAAACTATGGGAAACATTAAAAAAAAATCAGGTGGGGAGACCTGGCCGAGGATGCGACGGTAGAAGTGGGTATCCCTGTGTGCACGAGTGAGCGAGTGAGAGCGAGTGAAAAGGGCGTCAAGGCCGACACATGCGTTCACATGTGCTAATCGCTTAGTTAGCATGTGCGCGAGTGCGCACTTGTGTGCATGTCCACATTCCTCCTCAGCTTGTCCGCTTGACATCAACTGTCCCCACACCCCAGACCCTCACATGGTCCCCAGTGCCTCCCCGAATCGGATCTTCTGGCCGGGCTTGAGGCTGAAGGTGAAGTCTCGTGGGGCCTCGAAGAGCAGCACAATGGTGGAGCCCAGGTTGAACTCGCCCAGGTGCTCGCCTTTGCGCATGCACACTCCCTCCTGGTTGCCGTTGGAGACATAGCTGAAGTCGTTGTAAGAGCCTTTGCTATAGCGGGGGCTGTTGGTGTGCAGCTCCTGTGCGGGGGAAAGAAAGCAGTCACATCCCGCCGGCCTGCATTTCTGCGAGAAAGCAAGTCTGTGTTGTTTGAATCGCGCCGGTCATTTAACAAAAGCAAAGCTTCTTACAGGAAGGTAAAGACCGTTTCTTCAATAAAAGGAACAAATCAGACTTCAAACATGACATCCATGGGTGCAATGCTTCTCGTGATCCTTCAGATCCACATGGAAAATACAAGTAACGGGATGGGGGGCAGCTCCGGGCTATACAGACCTCAGGGGAGCTCTGGACACCGAAGCCTCTGACAGGGACACACTGGTCTCTACCAGCAGAAGCCAGCTGATAAAGGCGATGGAATATAGGCAGACGGTAGCTAACCGTCGCGCATTCCTCTGCCCATGGTACAGCTAGTGTTATGCTTCCCCCCATGCATACAGTTTAATTCCTTAACTGCTAGATTCCATTAATCTAAGTATTGATCTTTTATATTAATTTTCCGGAGGCTTTAAAAGACCTCAAGCCTTGTTTCTCACGCTGCTTGAACATCCACCATCCTGTTTTCTCTGGGAGCAGTAGGACAGGCCATTATGAACAGTAAACATTAAGAAAAATGCTCTATAGCCTTGTAAAGTGGCATTTAGCTACATGCTAACATGCTGCTGTATCTAGCCTTGTAAAGCAGCATTTAGCTAGATGCTAACATGCTGCTGTATCTAGCCTTGTAAAGCAGCATTTAGCTAGATGCTAACATGCTGCTGTATCTAGCCTTGTAAAGCAGCATTTAGCTAGGTGCTAACATGCTGCTGTATCTAGCCTTGTAAAGCAGCATTTAGCTAGGTGCTAACATGCTGCTGTATCTAGCCTTGTAAAGCAGCATTTAGCTACATGCTAACATGCTTCTGGGGCTCATTTGCAATCATTCACACACCTTGTCGAAGTAGATGCGGATGGAGCCCACGTTGGTGGCGCCCACGGCGGTGAGTGAGAAGAATCCGTGTGTCCACTCGCCACACAGGACCACACGCTCATTGTGGCAGAACAGCTCTTTGATCCAGCGCGCAACGCCTGGGTTCACGGACATCAGGGAGCCTAGGGGGAGAGCATGCACCCAAACACGTCAGACAGGCATGCGTCGGAGCCAGGTTCGTACTGCAGGGTGAGGTTTATTCATGTCGGTGAACAGGGGTGTCGATAGAGATTTTGGGCCCCATGAAACCATATCATATTGGGCCCCAGTCCAGACAAATATTCCAGGTTTTTACCAAATTTTTCAGAGCCCCTGTCACTCTGAGGCCCTTAGAATTGTCCTCTCCTAGCTTCATTCACAGTGACTGCTCTGGATCAAAACAGTAATTAGCTAATGGAGAAATTGTTTATATACAAGTAAATTTTGCAATGCGCCAGCAAATCACTTAAGTTTTGCAATGTCAACCCACAAGCTAAAAACACAGCTCAAGCAAACCCTTCCGCCGAATGGGTAACCTTAACGACACTGCCAAAGCGGCTTAACTACAAGGTGGACTTCATTTTGGTTGATTTATGTGCTTTACAGCAGTTCCATTCCCATATTTGCAAGTCACCTGAATGTTTGCAAAGAGAAGGAAATTAAAATTGCAAACATAGCCTGCACAGTGTGCTTCTAACATATTCCTAATTTGTATGTCACCGAGTCTGTCATTCCATCGTCGTTTTCCTCCTCTTTCATAACTCGTGGCACGTCAAAAATGCCAAAGATGAGCCAGGATCAATCACTGTCAGACGCCTTTTAGCCAGTTTGTTTTCATTTGTTTTTAAAGCCACAACATTTCAGCAGCAATTGATGCAAACTAAATACTTTAACAGGCTACAGTTACAGAGCTAAAACTAAGAGTGAATGTGACTAATTGTTATTGTTGAAACACCACAGCTCACAGTGCTACACAACAAAACGTGTCCTCTGCATTTAACCCCTAAGTGACAAAGCAGTGGGCAGCTATTATTTACGCCTGGAGAGCAGTGCGTGGGGGTGGTACCTTGCTCAGCATATCTAGGTGCTACGCTGATGGTCAGGGATTCGAACCAGCAGCCTTCCGGTCACAAGCATGCTGCCTTAACCATAAGGTCCCCTACTGCCCTCAGTACACAGGTCCCCTACTGCCCTCAGTACACAGGTCCCTGCACGTTACAATTATATCGCATTCGGTTGCAATTTTGAAAATCCTTCAGAATCTCCTGGCTGGATATCGGTCAGGAAAATGAAAGAATGTGATGTGTCAATCAATCATACTATTAGGAAATGGACCCTGTCCGTCTTCTGATCAATTATATTCGCTTTTTCCACATCCTATTTGAGTGCAGATGAAACTTCTGAACCATTTCGAAGCATTTACTAAAAACAGCCAATTATGTTTGAAGAGGGTGGTATTAAATACCTAGAGAGGAGAGGGGGTGCACGTTGGTGAGAGATGGAGCGGGTGGGTGACGGGACACTCACCTGGAAAATGGCGCCGGTGTGCCACCCTCCAGTCAGTAGGCGAGTGGAAGCAGTGGTAGTCCCCTGGAGCCAGGTAGACTACGCAGTGGAAGAGCTCGTTGCCCTCCTTGGTCACCAGCATGTCCTGGAAGGAGCTGGGTTCGGCCACTTCTGGATGCACAGAGATCAGACCACGGTTCAGGGCCGGAGGGACACAGGGCGGCGGGTGACAGGTGTGTGTGACTGCAGGCAGCGGTGTTTACTTCTGTTGGAGGCCAGGCTCTCTGCCCAAGTCTGCGGCCCCAGGAAGGTCTCCAGGGAGTAGGTGACGCCCTTGACCTGCTCCACCTCACAGTTACGCACCCTCCCGAAATGGAGGATCTTTCCATCTGCTGGACTGATCTGAGAAGAGAAAAAAAAAAACACACACACATATAAAAGAAAAAAAATCACCATGGTAACCCAGGCACATCCACGCCAACAGTAATTAGAAGCCACGTCGGCTACATCCCAGATGGGTAACTCCTGGCTAGATGCTGCTGGGAGACGAATATCAACAATGGTGCCCCCGCACGCGCACACACACTCACGCACACACGCACACTCACTCACCACGCAGTGCGAGTCGCACACGGGCCGCGCCTGAGGCTTCAGCTTGCGCCGGAAGAACTCGCTGAGGTTGCGGTAGTGATGCAGGTCCTCCACGGCAGCCTCCTTCATGTTCACCCCGAACGTCCAGATGTACAGGCTGTAGATGGGCTTCCTCAGCCAGGTCGGCAGCTCCACCTGGTTCAGGCGGCCCCAGGCTCGCGATAGTAGCCGCGTCGGGATGGACTTGTACAGGGCGACCTGTAGGGGGCAGCATACCCGGTCAAACACACACCTCGCAGCTCCTGCGAGTGCTACAATATACTGATGCAACCAGTCAAGAAAGTTAACTGTATGGGCTCTTTAAGGACTAACCAGCTTTACACTGATAACCCGCAACTAGTTTAGAAGGCAAAAGAATGCAGGACAGACTGCAGAGGGAACGTAATGGAGAAGGAAACACCAAGAAGACAATCCCTGGTACAAAGAACTTGACCCATCAATGGCTAATCTGTGCAGATCTAGTCAATAATACAATCACTGTTAAAAATGCCCAATGGGGAATAAAGCTTGTAAAGAGTAACCCAACCTTGACTTAAATTCACGTGTTGTAAGTCAAATAATTGACTTAGACTTTTTATTTAAAATGATTATTGAATACATAATATTCAAGTTTAAGTGTGAACTGATTATTAGACTATTATGAGGTGCTCATTTCTGGCTTATGTGCCATTACTGCCCTCTAGTGGTCGAAAGAGTCAAAGTTGGTACTAATGTAAGATTCAGGTGAAGCAAATTGTGTACAGTCTTATGACAGCGGCGATATTTAAGAAAACATTTGTTTCCTTTTACTATTCCAGGCTTCATTGTGCTTGCAAACAGCGATTATTACTTCACAATAAAAAAAATAATCTTAGCCCACAAAAATCAATGCAGTGCAACACGCAAACCTCTTCAAAACAGAGGCAGAGGGTCCCTCACCAATACAGCGTTGCTGATCTTTGCTCCTATACACTATCCAGTCGAGTAACGGAGTGCAAGATACATTTTAAAAAGCAGACACATCCTGATGATAGGAACTCTGAACTTCAGTTTTCAAGAGCCTTGTGTTAAAATAAGTATTTTAAGAATAACATTAGTGTTACCATTTGTGGTTTTTAAACTCTGAAATTGGAACGTCACCCAAGGTGTCGGCTATATTTAAACGCAGAAAATTGTAGAACATTTAAACTGGGCTGAAGGGGGAACTCGACGGAAATCATTAAAATACTGGTGCCGCCTTCTCCAAAGCTTCGCTCCAGACAAAGGATCCGCTGGCGTCGGCTCGGGGACAAAGGGACCTCTCACAGAGCAGTGGCGTGACACGGATCGGCGCCCGGCCCGTTCACATGGGACCGAGCACCCGCACTAGCGGGCGTCGTCTTTAGGAAGATCTGAGGGAGACCTTCTCACTCTGGATGCCGAGTTCTTACATACTCACAATCTCACACACACACACGGGTCAGGGACAGGGGGCTTTAACTCCACCCCAGTCCCAAGACCCCGCTCCCCACCTCAAATACTCACCCTGCTGGTGGGCCGCCAGCCCGCCTTGGCCAAGGGTTTGAGGACTCCGAAGGGTAGCAAGTAGTAGAGGAAGGAGAGCGGCCATGAGCGCAGCCGCAAGGCGGGTCGGGACATGCAGCTCAACTGGCCCAGGCGCCGCCGCAAGGCCAGCTGGGGGAACTGCAACCTGCACAGCCACGCGCGCACACATGTGCCAAAGGTGACACGGGAAGGGGGAGGGACATGTATGCGCACACATACAGGGAGGCAAGTGTGTAAGCGGCAGGTGCAGAGCGGAGATGGACGAATTAAAAACACAAAGCAAGCAAGAAAGGCAGACAAACAGATACACAGGACCACAGAAAGACAAAGAGATGGAGAGGCGAGATTAGAGCTAAATACAAAGGCCACTCACACGCTCTGTGTTTAAAAAAAAAACACCCCCCACACTCCCCCCGCAATCACAGCTCTGTGCAAACGCCTCCCCATTCCCTATTGCAGAGAGTTCTTTCCAAAGGTGGAACTTTTTAAAGCAAAAATACTACCCAGAAACCATTTACATCCACACCATCGCTACATCAGCGGCGACCCCATCGGCTGGCTCCGCGCCTCCAGTGTGGCCCCCTGGAGTCCGATCTCAGCGCATTTGCGTGACAGAATGCGCAGGGCTGGTCTGCATGGTTGCGCATGCAGGGGCAGGGCATGCTGGGTAGGGTAGTGGGCAGAGCGGGGCGGCAGCAAAGGCAGGAGTGACCATGGCAATGAAAGAGTCCTAAGATTGCTGAACAGAGAGAGAGAAACCATGGCCAGTGGACGTGCTATGTAATTAGCCTAACTGCCTGGATGCATTTTTTGATTCTGTAGTCGCAAGTAGCAGAGGATGGGGGCGGGATTTCATGAACACGTGATCTGACTGGATGAAGAGGATGTCTGTCAATATGGGGCGGGACCCAAAAAACAAGCCACGTGATGAGAGCACGCATTTGTTGGACAAAGTTGGGGATGGTGGTTAGATGGCAAAAATGCAGGATGTGTAAATTCAAGGTGACCGCCCCCTACACGCATGTTCACAAAGCCAGAGGCTTCACGGGGACAGGAAGGCTGTCAGAGGGGATTGACACAAGGTGACACCACAACCCAGCAAAGAAGGATTAGCCTCTGCGTGCCTTGAAAGTGGGTCATGCTGGCCTCTGGAAGCGCTAAGCCAGGCCCGATTAGCTGAGCGCACATGGCCCACCTGGCGGACGGTAGCCGTAGGGTTATCTTTAGGCATAAGAAGTCCTGTCTCCTGGGCTGCAGGAGATTTGGACACATGCAACATGTCTGTTCACAAAACCACACCACAGGCAGCTAAACCAATCCAAATGCATGCTTCCTCATGTTTCTTGACCATTTCCACTGATTGGCGAATTCCTGCTGAAGCACCACGCATTTTTAAGGACTAATGCATGTTATTTGTAACATTCTTCGACTGTTTATAAACATCAGCGCCAATAATAGTGTAGTAATTTTTTTAAGCGTAATGCTAAATATGCTAGGTGTTTCCACAACTTTAGCCACTACCGTATAATTTTGTATGTATGAGTGTGTAATGGGGGGAAAAAAAAACAAGTCACTACATATCACACAGATACATAAATCACCGCCTCCACAGTACCTTAGCACGAAGACTTTACAATGCGCATTTTTAGGCTTGGGCAGTGCTCCCCAATCTGGTCCTCAGGGAACAAAAATGTGGACTGTCTGGTAGGGAGCAAAAACATGGACTGACTGTAGGTCCCCAGGGACCAGATTGGAAAACACTGGTCTAGGGAAACAAATCCGGAAATCACTACAGAGGCCGAACGAGAAAAATTCAAAGACAACCAACGGGACACTCGGGTCAGCTCATATCCAGACGTCATCAGTGACAGGGAGTGTGGCAAAACAGCATAGCTCATTCCTGAATAATTCAGAAGAAAAAGTTCAAAGGAGCACGGCCGTTACTCCTCTAGCAGTGTTAGGCGATCAGCTGCAGTCCACCCTAGCTAGCTACAGCAAAATAGATTTCCTGTTGCTTAGCAACGATTTATTTGCCCTCCTGAGGGACTAAGTCCTAAAACAGAAGAACGACGCGTAATAAATCCACCCAGTAAAATTAATGTTATTAAAAAGTGCCCTTACGCTGACTTTAAACATGCAGTAAGCTACTCCAGATGGGGTTATACCACGAACAGTCACAGAACAGCGAGCGCTCTGCCTGATGTGAGGTGACGACCTTTGGCGGTTGCAGTCTTGTCAAAGAAACCTGGCCATTCGTGCCTTACTGCTTTTGGTGGGGGGGGGGGCATGTTTACACCCCCCTGGAAATCAGAATATGCACACGAGCATGCTGAATGTTTCAACATGCAGCCAGCTCACTTCCAGTCCAAAAGAAATGAACGATCATTGTTTTTTCCGCTCTGACCCGACAGATCATCCGACTTCTTCTGCTATGCCCAGGGTCACCAAGGGTTCACGGGTCTCACACAGAATCAGGCTACTTCAGGAACAGATTCGGGTATTAAAAAAGTGGCCCGGGCTACTTAGTTAAAAAATAGTCCGTGGCCAGAAATAAGAATTTCTGTATTAAACCAGAATGATCAAAATGAAATGTGGTGAATTGTTAGACAAACCTTGCCTTCATGGCAACACATACAGACAGTGTGTCCATGACAGGCACATGCAGAGAGGTATAGAGGGGCAGAGAATTGGACCCCAAATACGGGCACCTCCCCTACATTCACAGTAAACTGTCACAATGAATATTCCGTCAAACTTTAGCCGGATTATTTTGGTTTTCCTGCATCGAAATAGCAAGAATGATCCTGCAGTTTGGAACCGTGAAGGAAGGCGATCGTTTTGCTGGCCGGAATGTATTTGCAGAGTTCTGGAGTTTTGTTGTCACTAAAAAGCTCTACATTCAGCACAGATGCTTCAGCTACTGCATAAACCCACTGCAATGTCAGGTACCCTGTACCACCAATCACCCACTTTGTTGGTTTCAAGCCATATTGCGCAATTTTTTTGGGGAAGTACTTGGGTTGGAATCAGGAAACCCTGAACCAGCTGCAGCCTTGGGGTGTGTGACCGGACCCCCCCCCCCCCCCCCCCAGGCTGAAGGAGAGGGATGTAACCAGTCCGGGTGCCACGAAGATTCACTGCTCTGCCGGAACCATGAAGCACTCCATCTGGACGCACGATCATGTTTACACATCTCTCATGGTATCCATGACATCATTTAAATACAAACATATACAACACCTGGTCTATTTCATAGTCGTCAGTGGCTGTACAGCTACAAAACCTGAGCCACATCACTCCCTGCCCTCTCCATATGCATGAGATAATTCACTTTCATCTCTCATCCAGTCGACCGCTTGTCAATTTTAGTTTTTTTTCTCCAAAGCTCATTACAGTGTAGTGAAGATTACGCCTGCATTAATTAACACTTAAATTGGCCTTTCCAAGCTCAATTCTAATTCTGATTCATGGCACTTGAGGAAGAGACACAAGCGCATTGTTCAGAAATGAACAAAAAATAAATAAATCAAGTGGGACAGGAGCTGTGCCCCACATCCATCAAGAAAGAAGCAACAGGAAGATGAAAGACAAACATTCTAAATAGATATTCACCTATCAATACAATTAAGGTAACATCAATGCCTGTTATTTTTAATGAAGACATTAGCGAGCCTAGCGACATGTTTAATTAGTTACTGCTCTGTAATGCTTCGCTGCTCATCACGATCAAACACCGCCACACTGTCAAGTTTAATAAAACATTAATAATAACAATTACACATCGATCCCACCTATGTGCTGCTATTTTTAAAAATACACTTTTGAAGTGCATATGCATACAGAAGTACTGCTTGTACGCAAAATAATGAAGGAACGAAGACTTGCAAAATTTCCAGTGAAATTTTACTCGAAACCGTTATATGTAAAGGGAATTTTGCACTTTATTAAAGTGCATTTTTGATAATTTAATAAAGGGAACAACAATATCAGACTAAGTTTGAATTGTAAAAGCTCCACTTACTCACGCTGCTTATTAATAGACACCAGAGGGAAACGCATCTCCACAAAATGAACAAAAAGTCTGATAACAGACGTACTACACAGCACCGGTCGGCGACGGCCCCTTCGTGGATGCCGGCGGTTACCCGGGGGGCCTGGCACAGTGCCACCACCACAGGGATAGCCAAGTATCCCCCGGGAAGGGGGAGGGGGCACCAGCAGAGCCAACTGAGCTTCATTCAGCGGGGTTTCAGGGAGACAGACACGTCCCTGAGAGACCAGACCCGCAATGCCGCAGCTCAGTTCCACTCGGCTGCCCCAGTTGCGATTGCAGCGGCACCCTGGGGCCCCGCCGTGTCGTCGCGGTGTGGCACTGCATCGCTGCCTACACTGGACATGTCTCCCATTCATTTCAAAATCCACAACATTTTTTAGTGCAGAAATGCAAGCCACTGACCTGTACACATGTACAAGCCCATATCCCTTCTCAGATGGAGAGTGCTCTCTGCATAAACGATGCAAACAAACAGAAAAGATGGCAACAAGAAATGATTTCCCTTCTGTTTCTGTTCTATATCAAGCTCTTCCCCCCTCTCTCTCTCTCTCTCTCTCACACACACATACTTATCCACCCCCCCTTACATTTTCATTGCAGGCAAACACTGGCCAATCACTGAGTCTCCCCCAGTTTCTTGCTCGTATCCTGCACATCCCCCGAACAATGTGCCACAGAAAAAGAAAAGAAAAAAAGAAAAA
>JABFEA020000119.1:3540343-3554699 GCA_019775915.2 Cyphomyrus plagiostoma | reverse complement strand
TGCCCTCCCCCTGTGGCGAAAAGACAAAAACAATCCCCTTAAATAGTTACACACACACACACACACACACACACACACACACACACACACACACACACACACACACACACACACGACTGGACTTGAAACCCCTGGAGGTGTAAGTCTGTAGTGCTACCCACAGCACACTCTTCTGGAATTAAAATGAAATTTATATTATGTGATTGTTCCGTACTGCAAAATAAAATTGTGTTCAGCATCGTAGGGGTTTCCACCCCTTAAGGAAGATGATTTGGCATTGTGCAAGGTTGCGATGGGAGTAAAGCAAAAAAAAAGAAAAAGAAAAATAATCACACTCACCACTTGACAAAGTACGCCATGGGGCCTGCTGATCCGGCCTGACCGCTCGTGCACCAGCATGAAAAAGCAAAGAGCTTGGAGGGGGGCATAGAAACTGTTCAGACACGCAAAATAATACCATATAACATTATCTTATGACGTGTAGAGGAATGACAGCAGGGTTCTCTGTCTTTCCAGGTCTCCAGTTGATGCCTTCTCATGTGGATGAGATATTAACCTTTAACAGAGCACGTATTTAACTAACAGGTTGACATTAACCTTCCCCTCTACACACATTTCTGACCAACAACAGTTAACACTAACAACAACTATGGAAAGAGCAAGTAAATGTCATGTCACATACGGAATAGGAGAATTAAAATGCATTAACGCTTTGGTCAGAAGATTTAGCAACAGATTTACCAGAAGTTCACACAAAACATTACTACACTTGCTAATTGTTGCAGAGCGATTGTTCCATACGCACTTAGGCCGTTTAGCTCCGTTTCCCTATGTTTCCCCCGTCGCGCGCTGATTTGTACACGGTTTCGCTGTTGTTTTCATGTCTTTTTATGAAGCTCTTGAGGTAAACAAGCCATATATTTTAAAACATCATATGCCTTTTCGATGTTTTTTGTTTTTATAGATAATAAATGAAATTATTTAATTCGCTGGGTAGTGATATTTCTTGATGAAAACGGTATAGTATTGCTTATAAGACTATATTATGCGTGACGATCTACTGTATTCACATGTAATAATGTACCCGAGTGATTTTCAGACATCTCAGATACATATTTGCCTAAATATTAGAAGAAACATCCTGACATCCAGGATATTTGGTTCCCCCCTGTTAAAACAGGTATACAGCAACTCTGGGCCTCGGTACTAATAACAATAAAGTACTCACATGTAATGATGTGATTTTTAGACATTTCACATGCCTCTTTGCTTTAATATTAGAAGAAACATTATTTCCTGATAGACATTCAGGGTAAACCGAATTGCCCGGAACACCTGCTAGGACTTCAGTTACACTTCTGATTGTTACTATCAACTATGGAGTTAAGTTAGCTTAGCAGAAAGGTAGTCATGCAGGTTAAGCCTTTGATTATAAACTGAGTTAAAAGATTATGACATTTTTAAAACGCCAAACAAACATTTTGCCAATATTAAGTTAATTTTGCAGTCATTACGTTTAACATGCTCAAAAGCAACGTGAACAAGCACAACTACGAATACTGTAAATTATAGATCGATAACTTGTTTTCCTTCGATGTATATATAAAAGCGCACACGGTCGCTTATAGGGGGGCTTTCTAGGCAGAAAATCATAACTGTGTGCCTTTTGTGAAATTTGTAGGTACCTGACACGACGCCCAGCTGAAACGGGCAGCGGAGAACAGCACGCCTTCAACAAGGTCGCCGCCATCTTGCCGGATCGACACGCTCCTCACGGCGTCCAATCAGAAGCCGGCAGTGACTTTAACGCGCTTACAATGTATACCGACACAAAATATTTTCATTCATTCTTTCATTTCTGTATAATCGCGGAAAACTGTAGCTATTGTTGTCATAATTGAACGGATTTTAAGAGGATTATGTTCTAAATTATGTCGCTTCGAGGCACTTATGTGAAATTCACAAGTTGTACCCCTGTAAACTGTTGGTTTGGTTAGAGACGTCTGCCAGAATAGAGTTTCAAGGGAGAACGATCAAAGGGAGCTGTATTTTATATTTAGGGCGAAAAGGGTTTAGGTTTATGAAGGGCCGTCAGGGACATTATTCAGAATTACCATGGATATACATATATGAAACCAAACTTATTTACATACTATACTGCAAACCACACACACAACCAAGTATAAGGTTTTACATACACAACTGAAACACTAACAGCTATAGCAAAACCTTTTACATATATTACTGAAAAGCTTTCACACACACTAGTAAAATGTGCTTAAACAACTGAAAAGTTTCTTTTCACACACCTATGAAACCATGAAAGTCATTCACATACTATACTGGAAACCTCACGCGCACACAAGTGAAAGGGTTTTTACATATACTACTGAAATATTCACACACAAATTGAAAAGCTCTCCAAAAAACCTTTTACACATATTACTGGAAAGCTCTCTCTCACACACACACAGACACATAAAACATGCTTACATACATGGCTGAAAAATGTCCTTTCATGAGCACATTTCAATAGTGTGTATGAAAGCTTCTCAGTAGTATATAAGGGCATCCGCAAAGTCTTTACAGCACTTAATTTTTTTCCACTTTTTGTCATGTTACAGCCTTATTCCCAAATGGATTAAATTCATTTAACCTCAAAATTCTACACACAAAACCACATAATAACAAAATGAAAAAGTTTAAAATAAACTTTTACACATTTATTAAAAATAAACAAAAATGTAGCATGTACATAACTATTCACAGCTTTTGCTCAATACTTTGTTGAAGCACCTTTGGCAGCGATTACAGCCGCACGTCTTTCAGTATGATGCTCCAAGCTTGGCCACCTGTTTCTGGGCAGTTTCTCCTGTTCTTCTTTGCAGAACCTCTCAAGCTCCACCAGGCTGAATGGAGAGTGCTGGTGCAGGGTCATATTCAGATCTCTCCAGAGATGTTCAATCAGGTTCAAGTCTGGGCCAATCAAGGACATTCACAGAGTCCTGAAACCAGTGCTTTATCATCTTGGCTGTGTGCTTAGGGTCATTGTCCTGTTGGAAGGTGAACCTTTGCCCCAGTCTGAGGTCCAGAGCACTCTGGAGCACGTCATCATCAAGGACGTCTCTGTACACTGCTGCATTCATCTTTCCCTCTATCCTGACTAGTCTCCCAGTTCCTGCTGCTGAAAAACATCCCCACGACATGATACTGCCACCACCATGCTTCACTGTAGGGATGGTATCGGCCAGGTGATGAACGGTGCCTGCTTTCCTCCAGACATCACGCTTGCCATTCAGGCCAAAAAGTTCAATCCACTTCATCAGACCAGAGAGTTTTGTTTCTTATGGTCTGAGTCCTTCAGGTGCCATGCTCCAGGCATGGTGTCATGTGCCTTTTACTGGGGAGTGGCTTCCGTCTGGCCACTCTACCATACAGGCCTGATTTGTGGTGTGCTGCAGAAATGGTTATCCTTCAGGAAGATTCTCCTATCTCCACAGAGCAATGCTGGAGCTGTCAGAGTGACCATCCTATTCTTGGTCACCATACTGATTAAGTCCCTTCTACCCTGATCGCTCAGATTGGCCAGCGGCCAGCTCTAGGAAGTGTTCTGGTGGTTCCAAACTTCTTCTGTTTATGGATGAGGGAGGCCACTGTGTTTATTGGCACCTTCAGTGTTGCAGATTTTTTTCTGTAACCTTCCCCAGATCTGCGGCTCGATACAGGCCTGTCTACAGACAATTCCTTGTACTTCATGGCTTGGTTTGGGCTCTGACAGGTGCAGTAAACTATGGGACCTTATTTAGACAAGTGTGCGCCTTTCCAAATCATGTCCAATCGCCTGAATTGATCGCAGATGGACTCCAATCAAATTGTAGAAACATCTATAGGATGATCACTGGAAACACGATGTACCCGAGCTCGATTTTGAGTGTCATGGCAATGGCTGTAAATACATGTGATTATTGCTAATTTATAAAAAAAATATTTAAAGCAAACTTTTTTCACTTTGTCATTATGGGGTATTGAGGGGTATAGAATATTGAGGTAAAAAATGCCCTATATATTACTGAAAAGCTTTCACACACACTAATGAAACATTCTGGAAAGCTAAATACCCATATATACCATAATCAGTGGCCTCCTTTTTTGCAACCTATAAGGGAATGTTGCAATTGTCTTTAGTGTTTATGCCTTAGACAGGATAACGTTTGAACGAAAACATACAAACGGAGGCAATGGATCCCTTAAAAGTGATTCTTTAAATTCCTTTTTAAAAATAAGTTTAGAAGCTCCTTGATAGTTTTATTACAGGACATTACTGGCACAGTTAATATTAAACTGTTCACAAGAGTCACAGTCAAAATAGACAAAATTAATGGTTATTTAATATTTTATTAAAAATTAAAATCAGTGTCATTAACAATACTAATGTTTAGTGTTGGTCTGTGCTGATTAAAAAAAAGGTAAATTAACAGGCAATTTATGGCAACCAAATACAAATATTCAAATCAATCACATGATTTCAAATGCATCACTATCACAATTATTTTATATATGATACACACAGCATAGCTGTTATGACTGACAACACAGTACAAGGTGCTTAGCATAGAGTAACTACACACTAACCTCAAACACTCACATACGCACCATGTGTATAAAGTTCTGCTACAGAGACAAACACACAGCAATATTTAACAGGTATGTGACTCTTTGGGGTTGATCAGCAGGAAAAAAAAAAAAAAAAAAAATCAGTTCAACAGATCTAGGAGTGGGACATTTAAGGGGGGGGGGGGGAGTTTAAACACCCTCAGTGCCAAAATGAACCTCTGCAAGACTGTGCTAGAGCTGGACCCCGATGCCTAAAGTTGCTCCAGGGCCTGATGGTGAGATTACTCTGCTGAGTCTGGGATTTAAACCAGCAACCTTCCGATCACAAGCACAGTGTCCTAACCCACTGAGCCACTGCCCCAAAATTGGATTTGGGTCGATACCAATGTAGGTAACTTAGAGCCCTACCAGAAATGAAAGGTAAGTCGCTATACTCATGAAAGATACCTCTGCGTACATGTCTGCTCTTTTCACAAAGTGTGCATGGCTGGTACGAAACAAGATGGGACTGGATGCATTTTACAGGACATGATGCTCATTAACCCGGCGCCGAAGCTTCTCTACCAAAGTCTCTGGGAAATACCATATTCATCAGTGTAAATTTTACCTGTCACAGATGTGCTACACAGTAAATCCCAGCGTGCACTGACAGAAATGATGCATGCAGTGACACAAACGAGCCACCCTCTCTTTTTACTGCACTGAGGCTGCCTCAGGCACATTTCAGCATTAAACCGCCATCGCTGTTTGCAAACACCTGTCAGAGACACATGGGTGGGAAAAAAAAAAGTTAATCTCCCTCCCACATATGACACCTTCGATACGTGGGTAAGTTCCTACTTGTACTGTATGCATTAGTCAGCAGATCTTAAATCTCAGCACTCAGAGATGGGGGGGGGGGGGGATAGCAGCATTAAGCAAAAGGGATCACACACACACACACACACACACACACACACACACGAGTCTTTGCTCATCTTTGATATTTGGAGTGAGGCATAAGCTAAAGCAGGGGTGTGAAACCCCAGTCCTGGGGGGCCAGAGCCCTACACATTTTTTGGGCTTCCCCTCATTTAACATACCTGATTCAACTTCCTGTGCTAAGTACCACACAGCTCTTGAGCTGAATCATTTGTGGTGGAACAGGGAAAGAACTAAGCTACCCAGGGCTCCGGACCTCCAGGACTGGAGTTTGACACCCCTAATCTAAAGGAAATAGGGAGGAAACATACTGAAGTTCTCAATTGGCTTCAGTAATACCTTCATTACAGCTTCTCAGGTGTGCAAACCATCAAAATACCTGTGCTTAATATGGCAGAGTCCACACAAGGCTGCTTTCTGAGGTCTCACCCAGAGAACCATCTCACCAGGAAAACCGTCACTTGACAGCTCTCACTTATAACCGACTGACAAATGACTCATAACCAGGCATTCCGGTTATTTAGTGTAAAACCCACGCTAATTAGTTTTGGCACTGAAACACCTCTGCGGTGTTTGAAATAATGGCATCTATTAACCCTGTGGATACCACCCATGATAGAATCTGAAAATGGGAACCGACCAGAAAGGTAACGTTGGCAATGATGTACTAATACATGCGCTAATGAATTTAAAAAAAAAAGTGCATACGTGATGCCTATAGGCGAAGGAAGTGCTGCCCCACTACACGTTTCACTCATCCAGTGCCGGGGTGAACGAGGTGAACAACAAAGCAGCTATCATCCCAGAGTAAATGCCCCCCCCCTGCCCCTCGAATTCCAGCGTTAAAAGCCAACAGGCTTGACAATTACAGGAAACTAATTCTTATGGGTACAATACCCATTAAGGGAATGACTATATTTATAAGCAGATGGGCGGGGGAGGGCATTCCTATACCACAAACCACACTGCAGCAAATACAATGGAAGTGGAAGACGTGGGCTCCCCCAGATACTACAATAAAAATACCTTTTCACCAAACCCTACAGACTCACCAGTTTCGGTTACACCCACATATCCAAGTATGTCCCACCTCCTAAGGCCTCAAGTGTCCGGACGCTTTGGATGCCCTTCAAGTATCTGTCCGTGGACATAACTTCTGCACCAGCTGTGGCACAGGTTTGGAAAACAGGGTGGGAGGGGCACGGTTCTGGGGGAGAGGGACTGGCACCTCCCGACTGTGGACAGATGCCCTGCGAGGCCACAGCAGCTGAACATCGCAAGGTGGTGGTGGGCCGGGGGGGGGGGGGGGGGGAGGCAAGTCGGAAGAAAATGCAGAAACGAAGCAACAGCATCTGTAACATGTTATGTACGCATCACGCCATGCGTGCGCACTGCTTTTAAAAAGCCGGTTATGTGACTGCATGTAAATATTAACATTCTCCTGTGTCATCGGGTTTAACATCTAAAATCTAAGCCAGATACTAAGCCGCATCTCTCCAAAACCCAACATACGCACTAGCTGGTCGGCCATTTGCGACAGATCTGGTGAAAACGGAAGGATGCTAGACATCGCGTGTCCCACAATTCCACGGCTCGGCTCAGAGGCCATCTGGCAAAAAAAACTGTTAGAGTGCAGTCTTTGTGTTGCTCTGTCAATACTGTGACTCGTGTGGCTTCTTGGACAAAGTGTTTCAGAGTAGAACAGCTTAAAAAACACAGACTCACTCATTTCCTATTACGAGCCGAGCTTTAGGGTTCGGTTGACAAACTCAGCGTAAGATCCAAAACATCCGGTAATGGCAAAGCCCGCTCAGTCCTCCAGCCCCTGGCGGGAGAAGTAATCCTCCAGCTCGCTGAGTCTCTCGATCAGCATGACGTCGAGGTCGGCGTCATCGGGGCCATCCCTGCGGCCACGTCCCCGCGTCACCTTCGCCCGTGTCGGCACCACCCCGGCCCGTGCCCGCCGTTTCCTTGGCAGCGTGAAGTCGGGGAAGTCTAACACACGCTTGCGCTTCTGCTGCCCGATGCACACCAACGCCCCATTCTTCTCCTTGGGCTCCTCGAAAATGGTCTCCAGGGACCTGGGGGGGTGGGGGGAGGGAGACAGGCCTTCAGGGGCAAAACGGCCACCTCTCCAAGCAAGTAGTAGCATGTCACTACCAGCATCTGTCAATAACACTTATCATTCCAAAAGAAATAAAATAAAAAAAAAAAACTAACTAACTAGATGTGCGACTAAACTAAAACTAATGTGCAACATTGGATCATCTGACGTCGCTTTGGAAACACAGGAGGAATCCCGCCGTTTCACATTGACCTGCTTATGGCGAAAACCCTCCCCTCGTCATGTCCTACTTGTATGCAGCACTATGCCACCGTCTGCCTGTATGAGAGCCCGTTAAACGTGACTAGACTTGACCTGAACAAACCTGTTGCCAGTAGGGGAGCGGTAATTTTTATTGGTGTAAATCTCCTCTAAGCTGAATTCCTTCTTCTTCAGTCTAGAGGGAAGCGGAAGGAACAGTGAGTAACAGAGTAATAAAGAAATACAAAATGCAATAATTCATTCCTTTTGTCATTCATTTGGATGACGCAGATCCATAATGTGGCACTGTTCTTTGAGCGGAAGACGCCAACCCACCTCTTTGGTTTGGGAAGCCCCATGGGGGTGAGGTTATTGTCCGGCTTGGGGACGGTCTTGCGGATGCGGATCTGGGAGACCCTCTTGGAGCGTGGGTCAGGCTGAGACCCCATGACCTTTTCGAACGTCCCCTACAGGAGTAAAAATGCGCTGTATGAAGTCCACACAAAACCGGAGAAGATGAGCACCATTTCTCCCTCTGTCCTCACTTAAAATCTGACATGAAAAGTGTTTTGCTTCATTCCATCATGGACCTCCACACAGTCCGGCGTTTAAAAATCCACAGCAAATTAGAGTTTCCGCACCAGCGCTTACCAGAAATGAAACCTGCTCATAAATGAACTGTTCACCCAGCAACTCCTTAAAACACGGTCAAGTCGCGCTCACCTCCTCCATCGCCCTGCAAGAAGGCAGTACGGGAAAGTCGACCTCGGTGCGGTCACAGAAGCTGTGGGCCATCTCGCTTGCGTCGGCGTCAGGCGTGCTGGGGCTCACGCTAGGGGGCAGCTCCAGTCCAGAGGGGGGCGCTGGACTGTCCAAAAGGCTGATCGTGCTGCTTGTGGGTAGGGAGATGTTCAGGGTATTGAAGGTAGGCCCAAAAAAAAAAAAAAACAAAACAAAAACATCTACAGCACATCATACCTCATCAATGCATATCAATGGAAGTGCAGCGGGTAGAGATTTAAACACCAATAGGAACAGAAAGCCAAATGAAGCACGCGCACACACAGTTTTGTAATTCTCTCTTTGTGGGGTCTGTCCATTCATTCTTTTTGAATTCTTTAACTCTAATCCCAGCATGACAACCCTAACCCCTACCCAGCTCTAACCTTAACCATAAGTAACCAAACCAAATACAGGACTTTATGTATTTTCAGTTTTCTAATTGCATTCAGATTTTTAAAAAAACTGAGTTTTCTGCTTGTGGGGACCAAAAAAAATTATCCCCACAACATCAAAATAACAGGGCATTATCACACTGTATGGATGTTAGGTACATCTGATTCCCACCCACCAACTCACCCACTGAACAGTTCAGACCTCATATTACAGGACACAAGATCATATATTATGGGACACGATATAAGGAAAAACCGGGGGCGGCATGGTGGTGCAGTGGTTAGCACTGTTGCCTCACACCACTGGGACCTGGGTTCGAGTCTCTGCCTGGGTTCCATGTGTGTGGAGTTTGCATGTTGTGGGGTCTCCCCACACAGTCCAAAGACAAGCTGACGCTAATTGGAGTTACTACCCATACCCATGTGCATGTGTGAGTGAGCCCTGTGATGGGCTGGCCCCCTGTCCAGGGTTGTTCCCTGCCCCGTGCCCATCGTTTCCGAGAGGGCTCTGGACCCCCCGTGACCCAGTAGGGTTGGAAAAACCTAACAGTACCACATTAGGAATCTGTTGTCAAAAGAAAATATATATGTGGCAATGTCTAAAAAAGCCAGACGTTTGCGAGTCAGATCTACACAAATATGAAAGGCACGCAGCTTACAACACAAAAGAATGCAAAACAGTGATACTTTACTGATCCCCAAGGGAAAATTGCTTTTTGTTTTTTTGCCTGTGCCAACTTGCTCCCAAAGAGACAGAGACACATACAAGTTTTGGGGGTCCCAGGGCGGGGGGCGCCCTAGAGCAACTAGGGGGTTAAGGGCTTTGTTCAGAAGCCCGATGGTGACATCAATCTGCTGCTTAATGACTTAGCATTAAGAGAAAAGAATCTGATGGGTAATCAGAGGCAGGGAACTGCGTCCCGGGTCCCACTGTGCTCACCTCTTTTCTGCGGTAGTCCTGTCGGGATGTACATCTTGACCGGAGCACCAGGAATAGCTGCAGAGGACAGCAGGGGAAGTGAAAATCAGAGGCAGGGCAGCAGGGTGGTTTATCCCAGACTGGGGTGGGGTGGGGGGGGGGGGCATCACCCACCTGTGGTCGTTGTCCAAGCCGGGCAGGCCAGTGTGGTCGGTGAGAGGCGCTAGGGGTGGCAGTGTGTCTCGGGACGGCAGGAGGCGGCTGAGGGCACAGTGTGGGCTGGAGGACCCGGGGGGTGCCAGTGGGTGGGGGCGCCGCTGCCGTGCCAGGACATGCAGAGAGGCTGGCGAGGACAATGCCAGGACCGCGTGCAGATCGGCCTTACAAAAGCAGCCGCGGCTCAGTGGGGCCGACGGCGAGGTGGTGGGGAGCCCTGCGGCAGCCCGGAACAGCCGGGACAGGCTGGGTGGAGGCAGGACCTCCAGCAGCACCCCGTGCGAGGGGCAGCGCGGCATGAAGGGACCAAGATCCAGCGGAGTCAGCAGCAGACTGCCCACTCTCACCAGTGGCTTCCACGCTCCAGTGCCCAGGTGTGGCAGAGCAGAGCCGAGGGCCAGGTTCGTCCCCTTCGGCTGGGAGTGCCTGGCCGACGGCCGCTCCAGGCTCCAGCGGTGCTTCAGGCGGGCGCCAAAGGCTGGGCATACACCCCGCAGCCTGTAAGGGGCGCTGCGGCACACGGCGGACAGAGGCTCGGGGGACTGGATGTGGGGGAACAGGCGCCTGGCGATCTCCGACAAGTACTGCAGCAGAAGGTGGCTGTCATGGGGCAAAGCCCCAACGCCAAGAATGAGCAGCTTGTGGGCATCGTTAGCAAGGCCGGGGAGGGGGGTGAGCGGGGGGCGGCAGGGAGCGACAGGGAGCAGGACGCCTCCCTCGGAAGCTTTGGTGGTGGCACGCTGGGGCAGCAGTACATTGCGTAAAGTGCATTCCAGGTGGGAGTCAAGGGCTGGCTTGCTACACCTGCGTCCCAGCTGCGTATACGAGCGGAGCGCCAGCGTCTGCTCCCCCTGCATGTTCCAGGTCCGGGGTGTGAAACAGGGACTGGTCCACATTTTAATTTCCTGCCCTTCCCACTGCGCCTGATTTCCATCGCTGAGGCCTTTGCTCTGCCAGTAGGCTCCCTCTGCTGGCGGACTCCTGGTACTGCAGTCCGACGACACCGGTGACACCACTGCACATATTGATGCTTCCGCCGCTTCCCCCCTCAGCAGCCCTGTCATTTCCTCCCCGTTTTCCATGGTTCCTGGTCCCTGGCAGTCTGTCGCCAAGCTCTCTGGGATCTTAGTTCTCCCGCCGCTCCCCTCCACAGAACCGGACCCATGGAACTGCACAAGCATTGGCTGGGGGGATGGAGGGGCCGTTCGAACCCCGCATGGTTCAGCCAGGTCCATGAATGTCGCCGAGGATTCTGCCACCGGCCCAGCAAACGAGAGAGAGTCATTTGTAGACGCATGTTCAACCATGCGGTCCTCCATGCTGGCCAACGGGGGTGGCAGGTCATCGAGCACACTATCCGGCTCAAATGTCCTCCTCTTGTTAGGTGCCGAGGCAGATGAATCCGTGGACTCAACCAGGTTAGGAGATACCGGGATCTCCAAAGAAGGTCCAGACCGCTGGACGCGAGATCCCTGCCACTCCGCCCAGGAACCTGGGCAAGTAGCTGGCTCAGTGGTGCTCCCAGTGATAGTCTGTTGCACTACAGTGGGGGTTTCCTCACAGGCTCCAGCTTTTGGAGCCTCCAGTCCCACGTTTTCTGGCCACACCCCACAATCATCCACCGCCTGGGTTCCCGGCTCCTCGTCCAGGTCTTCATAATCCGACACAGGGGAATAGTTCCCCGGCATACACAGCCCAGATGCCACCACAGGAGACGTCCTCCTTTCCAGGGGCTCTGTGTCCCGCATCACAACCTCCCCGTTGCCCCCTATTTCATGTCGTGATGCCTCAGCTTCACTCGAGCCACTGCCCAGCTCCCCAACGCTTCCCTCATCCGTGTCAGTTTCCACAGCAACCGGGTTGCCACAGGGATGCGATCTCCGTGACGCCAGCTCGCCAGGGATGGCTCTCTCCCCTCCCTCCCATACACCTACAGGAAACACAGTGTATCAACAAATGTGCATCAAAATACACCACTAGGGGTGTCATTACCTCTGCTCTGATTTAATTCAATAGCTTGTGACAGGGCATAGTACCATGTAATCATTTGAAACTCAATATTCATAACGTTTTCAAAACCTGAAGGAGAGAGCTATATTGTAAGCAACACCATACACTACAAAAAAAACTGAATACAGGGGAGCTGGTTCCTCCAATTCTGTCTGAAGATCAGACAAAATTATGGCTCTCCTCCCTGCTTTGCAAGGCCAAGACACATAGCTTGAGCCTCCTCCCGTTACCAGATCTGCAAAGAAGCCACCATCAAAGTGCATTCACTAACTGCCGGTCCATCTGAGCTGCCCGATTGCAAGCCACAGACAGACAGATGACAAAGATAAACTATTAATCCCCGTGGAGAATTTATGGACGCGGAGTGTGACAGATTTAAACCGGCGTATAGATTTCATGACAGTGAAAGTTACACTCTGTTTAATGCTGCATGTGTCACGTCCATCTTCCTGAAGATGTTTTGGAAACTTGATCAATCTGGATGTGCACTCTTTCCAAAACAAAAAAGTGAAAAACACCAAACATTTTGCAGACGATTTAATGTGCAATTAATAAGCAAGTCAGGCTGTTTGAAATGTTTGGTTTGGGGAAATTTACTCTATAAAACGTGACAAAACTAATGCACAGATTATCAGGTGCGGTCAGGTTGAGGAGATGGTACAGTGCAATGCCACATCCACCACATGATGAAACACCTGGGGATCCTGGTTGGCCACCCCCAGGCCGACAGGCTGTCCAGTCCCACCCTCCGGAAATGGCTGTATCTGCTGCAGCCAGGTATCATGGACGCCCCTTGGCCTGGTGCTTGGTAATGAGGATCCTGTGAGCTAGATCACCCTCAGGGGAACACGCCACATGGCTGTAGTTCTGTAACTACCTGCATTGTGAGGGAGCGTCAATGTGCCTCATTCAGGACCCCCAGGCGAACAGCTCATTCGACACAGTACCCAAGGATTCTCTAAAGAGACACAGTACCAATGGAGTCCAGCCTCTCTCTCAGCTCACTTGATAATGTCCATGTCTCACACCCATACAGCAAGACAGGGAGCAGCAGAACTCTGAATACTTGGACCTTGATCCTCCTGTAAAGATATCAGGAGCACCACACCCCCCTTTCCAGTGACCTCATGACCCCTCATGTTCTCCCAATCTGTCTGTTGACTTCATAGGAAGAGTCACCAGAGACATGAATATCACTGCGAGGGAGTGAACCCCTCGACGTCGTCGACATTCTCTCCACAAACAGACACACTGCTGATCGCTGTGCCCAAGAGGTCATTAAATGCCTGGATCTTGGTTTTTATCCAAGGAGACCCGCAACCCTACACACAGAGTCCTCGCTCGGGCTTTTGAGAGCCCTGATCAGAGCCTCCACCAACGATACTGTGATCTTCGCCAAAGTCAAGATCGGTAACTCTTTCGTCATCTATAAATGCTCCATAGCTGCTGGACTCCACAACCCTGCCCAACAACCAATCCAAGCAAACAATAAACAGAGTAGGAACAAGATCACACCCCTGGTGAACCCCAGAATCAACTGGAAAGAACACAGAGGTTCTGCCTCCACTCTGCACAGCACACACGGTACCAGATGTCCAGTAACTTCGGGGGGATCCCGCAAAGTCTCAGGATGTCCAGGGTTTCCCCTACCATGGGTTCAAATCCCAGGGATCACGCATAATTTGTCTAAGGCTGTGATGATATTAGTAGAATAAGTTACTGACCCTCACTCTGTTCTCGTCAGATAAATGAGTAAATGTAATTTATAATGGTGCATACTTTTAGTGCAGGAGGGACTGTGTGAATTTAATCTTTTTTGCAGTGTATTCGCATGGACGATCACAACATCAAACGTAGCTCTCTTACCTTATTGAACTGGTCTATGCATTGTCCTTTTATTAAACAAACTAAATGGCCTTGTTATTTACACAAGAGCTTGTCATTTTTGTCTCTACACGGTCACACATTTACAATTCTCCTCTGCTCCGAGTTCCGCCCCGATGCACGCAGACACACACACAGGTGAGTACACTCCTACCAGCGGACAGAGAGCGCTCGTTGGAAAATGTCGCTCGCATCAACCACCTGAAAAGCAGACAAAGATATCTATATCGATATAATTACACACACACACACACACACACACACACACACACACACACACACACACACACACACACACACACACACACACAC
>JABFEA020000119.1:3519423-3530329 GCA_019775915.2 Cyphomyrus plagiostoma | reverse complement strand
AGAAATTAAAATCGCTATTAGCTCGGGGATACATGTACTGTATATTTTTTGCACTTTAAGACGATTCGATATCGAAAATACCCGCCTTAGTCGCACAGAAAATGCGACGCGTCCTGAACAGGCTGTGCGCGCACCCGCGGATCGTAATCAGTTTCTGGCAGACAGTCACTTTTTGGCACAACACCTGTTAAAATAGAAGCGCCCTGTTTTCCTGTTTTGGCTATCTACTCGGACAACTTCTCGGTCCGCCTGTTAGTGACCTCTGCTCTAGAGTATTAAAATGTGATTAAAGTGGAGGCTGTCTTCACTTCTGTTCAGACATGCAGACGTAGAAAACGTGATCTATTCTACTCTACTGTGTCGTTCACAAAACAAGTCTGTTGTATTCCCAGTACTTCAATGTGAGTTTTCAATGACAGTATCCCTGTAGGTTAATACCTTGCTACCTTCAGTACGTGGGTGTGCACTGCCTGTCTGTTTCCCTCCCATTTCGGGCATACGGATGGTATTTGACCAATGTCGCGGAGTTCATGTCAGTCTTTCCGATGACATATTTGTAAGAAACAAGGAGAAGGTACTCACGACGCGAGAAAATGGTGAGAAAGATTCGTTCTGAAATCTGAAAAATTAGAAAAAATATCTAATATCTTAACTATACACGCCTGTATCTGCATAATGTCTTTACGTAAACGCGTTGCTTTTGACCTTGTAGGTTTTATGTAGGTTCACAACGTTTACTTTCAATAACACCTTTACGGAGCTATACAGTAGATATGCGCCTTCTTATGTTTTTATCAGCAAACATTTTAGTTTCGTGTTTATTGCAAAATATTTCACTGTTTAATATCTGGACATGGTAGCGTATAAAAATTGACGATGATCCACATTGTTGTTGGTAGTTCTAAACCGAATTAACTGAATTGTTTGGGTATTCAAGATACATAATCGCTTAGTGTACTTGACTAATAACGTATGAAAATGAAACCATATGTTGAGATAAGCTTGTTAATTAGTTCGATGGTTTTAATTGACGAGTGAAGTAGCCGAAGTTACAGCTAGGTCTGGAAGTTTTAAAAACGAATTTCATTCGTTGGGAATCCCCTAATGTGCGCAACTGTAATATTGACGGGAAATACCTATCGGCACAAGGAAGGAAGGAAATGCATTAAGACATGATGTTGGACCTTGAGCGTATGAACAGCTTTTAAATAATGACTTTACAATGACTTATTACATTTGCAACAAAACATAATGACTGAGAAAAAGTCTCGAATATAAGATTTTAAACGCATAAAAAAACGAGTTAGTGCGGATAAACACGTTTCCTTAGTATAGGAACGAAAGTATTTCAATAATAAACTCCACCAAGTTTACAAATCATGCCGCTTGTGCGCTTGAGAATTCTGTTGTGAAAACATAGGTGAAATAAAGTTATGTCTTCAGTTATACACTCTAGGACATGTTAAGGACATATTAATAATATGTTAGGATCATATTAATATTTTCATTTACTGCTCTTTTCCCATTCTTTTAGCACAATGGTACTAAGAGACATAAAGGCCCAAAAGCTAAATATTTGCAAATACCAGTACAACAGCCATTGCTAGTGCTCGGTCCAAGCACGTTCTTTGTTTGGACTTTAAACACTGGCTGAACTTCAATACCAAGCTCAGTGTCACTCTTTATTATTAGTATACGGCCAGGTTCATTCTGTATGGTGGGATGGCAAATCTTATCTACATTTACATTTACAGCATTTGGCAGACGCCCTTAGCCAGAGCGACTTACATAAGTGCT
Source organism: Cyphomyrus plagiostoma (assembly GCA_019775915.2). Taxonomy (NCBI): domain Eukaryota; kingdom Metazoa; phylum Chordata; class Actinopteri; order Osteoglossiformes; family Mormyridae; genus Cyphomyrus; species Cyphomyrus plagiostoma. The sequence goes on along the minus strand of JABFEA020000119.1, from coordinate 3,528,532 downwards.
TTAAGATACTACAATGAATTTTCCCGATACTAGCTTGATAAACCAAGTCCATGAAACCCTAGATCTAGATCGCTGCACCTCCCTGATTACTAATTAGAGGACTGATTGGCCGAAGACTTCTCATATTTGGGTTTAACCCAAAAACCTTGGTTCACTGACCCTTTGTGGATAAGATTGGCAGCGTCTACTCTATACCATAACATTCTTGTGCTCTTGCTAGGTGAGCGGGACCAGTCACATGCAGCAGGTTCTGGATGATGTGGAAGAAGTGAAAGTCATCATGATTGACAACCTCAACAAGGAAGAGGAGAGGGCAGGCAAATTATTGGACCTTGAAGACCGGGCCAATGATCTCAGTGTGAAGGTGGGACTGGACTGTTTTCCAAATACTGTAGCTCTGTGATTGTAGAACTTAAACTGACATTTACTCTGCAAGGGAGTAAGTCGTTCAGTCCTTATTCAACCTCAGCACTCATGGTTGGTAGATTAGATTAGGTAGCTAAGCATTTTTGACCCTGAAAACGGAAGCCAGAAAATGTCACATTCTTGTTTATTATCGTGCATTGGGTCAGCATAGAAGAAAAGTGTAATACATATTAGTTTTCATTCTGATGTCATATTGAAGAGAGAATTTTGGAAAAGTGTCTTAATGTTCATAAATGGAAACATCTTACCTTAGACAAATATATTTTTAACAAGTTGTTTTGAAATTGTTTGTTTCATAATTTAATCTCAAAAATACCACTACCTCCTCTACCTCTATGGACCAGCCTCGTCTGACATACCTACTAGGAAAATCTGCTACACCAAAGACTTAAATCTCCCTGTCAAGGCACCACTCCTGCAAAGTGCATTTCAGGGCCAGGTTGTATCAGATAACTTTTGAGTTATGAGGTGCCAATATCTTATTGAGTATATGTGACCCTGTAGACTGACCTTCATGAATCACATGGGTAATGTCATAAATTGTAACATCCTTTAATAAGCAATCTAAAAAAAAAACAGGCTGTCTTTAAGACAGACAAAATATTGTTTCCTTATTGATTGGTCAAAACATGCTTATGTTTGGAGTGCATTAGTGTTGCTCCAGAGCTCTAGGGTTTGGTGTTTGAATTCCACGCTCTCTCAGCATTTGTGTAATTTGCGCATTATTGTATTTCATGGGTTAATTCTGATAACAGACAGGTGTGCAGTTATAGTGACTGGCTTCTTTAAATTGCTGCCAGTGTTAGACTGCATGAGGTGATGGATATGCCTTGCAATGGACTGGCATCTCGTCCAGGCTGTACCGCTGCCAGGTATCCCATTCTACCAGGGAGAGGTGCCAAGCACCCTTGCAATTCCATCTAAGAAAATTAGTTTAATAATGTTAAAGCTGCAGAAACTCAAATCATTATACACAGAAGCAAATTTTTAATCCAACACGAAGCGGCATGTTCTTTATCAAAAGTGGCTTTGTCTGAAGTAATCAGTCAGTCCGATCTCCTTGCAGGAATATTTGCCATGTTGTTTATAGAACTTGCAGACATCAAGTTTCGTTTTTTTTTTTTTGTCATGCTGTAGCTTGTCATGCTGCAATACTGACTGTCAATGCATCTAACTCTTTTGGTTGTGGCATGAGTATTGGTTTTAGATGAATTTATCCAGAGAATATTTTTAAGGACATGACATTTGAATGTTTTTTTTTAAGGCAGTATTTCCTCCAGGTGGACCTCACATTAATTCTGATTGTACGTTTTATATTATGAACATTGACATCAGCTCTAGCAAGGGAAGTTAGCAGAACCCCTGGATGTGTTCCTGAGATTCATTTGTGTAACATTTATGATTTTCTGGGTGCCACAGAGACTCTGCAGGTACCACTGTTCCCTCCAGGGCAAGGGTGTTTGAATCCCAGTTCTACTCTGCTTGTGGAGTTTGCTCATTCTCCCAGTGTAGTATGGGTTTGCTCAAGCTAGTATTGAAAACATGTAGTTAGGCTAACTGGTGTCTCGAATCTTTAGTGTATGAATGTACCCTTCCATCTTGTGCCCTGTGGTGACCTCCAGCCAGCATAAGCTTTTGGAAGATGGACGTGTGATTTGAGCTTATGTGTCTTTAGATAGTCTTATTATTTAGTGATTGCATCAGTTCCTCTAAATGGCACATCATATCTGAGGATATCAAAACATTATTTTAGAAAAGTTAGGCCCGACTTTGACTGCACAAGGATTTTATAAGAAAAACAGCAAGTTTCTAAGTCCACAGTTTCACTGCATTTCTAGCAGCCCTGTGAATGCACATGCACCCTGCTGGGATTGTGTTTCTTCTTTGAAAATGACATCACAAACCATACAAAGAAATTCATTGGACACTCGCGATAGACTTTTATGTTTGTTACATAGTGTGCGGTTACAGTATGGAATAGTGTTCCTGTTAGTGTAGCACAAGCTAAAACATTGGGTCCCTTTAAATCAGAGCTAGATATGATTTTAATAACTTTAAGCTATTACTGAATTCTCCACAAATGAGCTAGACGGGCCGAATGGCCGCCTCTCGTTTGTAAATTTCTTATGTTAACGGTGGTGTGTCTTGTCTCCCTGCATTCTTGCTGCTATTGGCTGGATCATGTACCACCTCACCAGAGCAAAGTCTTCTCCAGGACATCAAAGAAGGTGAAGAAGCAGACCCAATGGCAGCTGAGGAAGATGAAGGTGCTGTTTGTAGTTATTGGTGTGGCTGTGGTGTTAATCCTCATTATCGTCGTAGCCACTGCATTGCACAATTCAAACTCAACACTTGAGAAAGCTCAACAGAACTGGGATGCTACTAATAGCACGTCACCCAGTGTGACCTAGCAGAGAGCTGAAGGAAGTCAGCTGGGCAGGGTGACATGGAGAATCAGAGAAAAGGGCATATGGGTGGAAATTTGGGGCTCTGTTTGCCATTGAGAAGGGGAAGTCCTTGTACTTGAATATGAAATGGTACAATGCTGTTACAATTCCGGCAGCGCTGCCGTTTTTTATAATAACGATGTTCTGTTGCTCAAAATATATGCAACCAAATCATAAGTCTCTGCATCCAGGTGTACAGTGTATATAATGGACATCTTAAAGGCATAAACTCACTATAAACTTAAACCAGCTCAATTGGATATGGACCATTTTTTTTTTTTTACATAAAATATCCATGTACAATTTCTGAAACTCACTCAGTCCACAGGATACATTTATAAGAGAGTGCCATATCTGCAAACATAGTGAGTTTTGGAAATTTAAGGGAACTTCTTTGCTGTATTACTGAGATGAGTGACATATGATGAGGAAGTCTGACTTTAGGTCACTGGCAGTCTCATCACTAAATTCTGGAAGTTTGTTCTTCAAATGGTCAATTTGTGTTTGTCATTGAATTTCTGTTATCTATGAATAGTACATAAAACTGAAATGTTGTTTTAATATATCCTTTGTACTATAAACAAGTGCAATATTGTCCATCTCAGAAGTTTGATTAAGATTACAATGGACTTTATTGATCCTGGGGGGAAATTCTGGAATTCTTCAAACCCTCCTCATTGGTAATGTGATGTAAATTGTTTCCAAGCAACTTCAAGTACTTTGACTACTATATATAGTTAGTTTTATAACCCACCCATTCAAATAAGGCATAGTTAAACTGCCCACAACCTCACCTGAAAAACTACTCCTCTGGTACAATGGAGGACAGACAGTGGACTTCACCCTGCCAAATAAAAGGGTTGATCAGCTTAATGAGTAACACTTCTATACTTCCTTATAGCATTAAATCACAGTGCAAACTGACCACTTGGTAATGCTTTTCCATGGTGAAGTTATTGCATGCATGTTTTCTGTCCTTTTTCTGATATGTATAGTGTTACAGTAAAGAGGTTTATTTGATACTACTTTTCAAGAAAGAGGATTTTAAAAAATAGGGACATTTCACAACCTGGGTATGTACAAAGCATGTGACAGATCTGTCCATCATGCCAGGTCACTGGACTCAAAAAATGACAACTTTATTACTCTTTATGCCGTTTCTTTATTTGAATTGTGAAATAGAAATCTGGCAACAGAAAAACATACTAAATCACTTTTAGAAGTGATTACAAAAGGAAAGAAAAATATAATGCAACACTTTGACATTTTGTGTTCATGACAGAAGTTAAAAAAAAATTACACCAAGATGAAAGTAAAAAATAAAATCACCAATAACTTAATTTTAAATCCCGCTTAAAAGTAGAAAGAATACAGACAGAATTAGCATTAAAAACTCCACCCACCAAAATCGGATTAGTCATATTACATTGCCATTAGTTTGTATTCCCGTCAGCTTGCTGTGCTACACACAAGTGGGCGTGTCCTCGCTCACACCTGTATTTAGCAAGCTAACAATTAGTGCACCACCTAACATGCAAACCCCATCCCCAGGTCATCACTGTGAGCTACAAATGATCATGTGCAAAAAACAGATTTTAAAATGCCTAAAAAAATATTTTAAAAGTACTGCCGTATCACAATGGTTGTGACAAAAATAATAATAGTAAAACTAATTAGTGCGAGTAGTTGGCACACACTGTAAAACGTGTCCCGATGGTCGGCACATGAGGAGGTCACACAGGTTAGGGAGTGACGGGTCAGCTGATGCTGAGAGGACCCCTGCAGCTTTACAAAGGTGATAAATAAAAAGCACTGGGTGTGGATGTCCCTTACATGGGGGACACAGGATTCCCAGCAACACGGCATGGCCTTCTGAGGTGCGAAGGCTCCGGATCTCCACAGAACAGAGGAACGACAAAAACGAGCTACTCACATACAACCCGAACATAAAATCTTGAGGATTTCGCCTGAAATGTGGCCATGCGGGAGATCCAGCGACATGACGACATGGAGGAATGTCACCGATGGCAAATGCGGAAATAAAAGTTCTTTCAAGCGTGACGCATTTCTCCCACAGGCATAAAAGATACTGCACTGCTGCAGAAAAATAATAAATCAAAACATTACATTTGAAAAAGCAAAATCAAGATCAAGAGGAGGACGACATAACATAAAAAAACTGATCAGTGTACTAAAATCTGTTAAAATATTCTCTATTTAAATATTGTATTCTGTATTCTTAAAGAAACAAAAACCCCTAGTTAACCACAGGCAATAGTGAACAGGAAACAAAATCTTAGTTGACATATGTAGACATACAAACATTTCAGTTGTTTGCATGTGTGAGGGTGGGGTTCCAAAAAAAGAAAAAAACATGCAAATGTGTCCCTGCACATATTAAAACTTTGACCCACAACTGCACACTAACGTAAACGGTTTCCCTTTCAATTGCTCAGAGACGGCCTCAAACAATGAGAGGTAGGCCATAGTCCAGACATCAAAAAGGCTTCTTTGTTGGCGCTCAATATTTGCCAAAAAATGATGTTATGATGCCTGGAATAAAGAAACACCATAGCAACAATTTGATTCTAAAACCATTAGTAACAAAGATAATTGAACAAATCCCCGTTTGACACTCAACCAACTGGACGCAATTCCCCAACCCAGCAACTATCTGTCACTTACACTGGCATATAGGGACCTCTAGGTGGCGCAATAGCAACAAAGGCCCACATCGCTTATCCAGCGATCTCACGTACAACGCGCTCTTCATACCGCTAGTCACAGTGGCGAGGTCTTTAAACAGTGAAAGAATACATGAAACAACGTGGCCACATTACTTTTCCAAGGAACCAGCCTGGAGCCCAAAAACTCTGTGACCATAATCAATGCAGGACATCAGACTCTATGAGAAGGAACAGGGGTTAAATATTGCTGCATTACCTGGTACAGTTACACTTAATATGTCTTTAAGCCTCCATTAAGCAGCACCCACCAACAGAGCCTTCAAATGCCATTAGGTCTGAAAGCTCTACAGACATTGGAAATAACTTGCCCTAGATGAAATGTTACACTCCGACTGCATCTTTTATGCATCTTAGTCTCCGGCACTAATTATCAGCTCTGACATGTTATCGCAGGACTGGTGTGGGCAGTGTGAACAGAGGGGCTTCTGCACCAAACACAGAGGTAAAAAAGGCAACACAGCAAATCCAAAAGAGCAGCCAAGTCTGGGCAAAAAATATGAATTAGACTCAGCACCCACTCAGAACAAGAATAAATGTGCGCATTAATACTTTCTCAATATGCAACTTTTCCACAGAAGTAAATAATAATAATGATAATAATAATGATAAACATTACGCATAATTCTTAATGTCGCACACCGACAGGAGATGCGACTGTCGGCCCCCGTAATTGGCTGTCTGGGGCAGGTCCCGGTGTAGCCATTTTATCCCCCCACTCCCACTGACTGTACAGTTCAAAAACACAGCAACCCTCAAAAAATATATACTTATCAAGCCATTTTGTTCAGGGTGAAAGCAGATACCCTAAATTGCATTACAGCAGACCCAAAACATACAGCCAGCTACGAATCTTGGAAACTTGGCACATAAATCATGATTATGTTGCATGGACCCCATACCCATACCAACTTACCCAAGGTGTAAGGAAGCCACACAGAATCAAAAGCCTAAAGCAGCGAAACACTCCCCATCATTCCAAACTGTGTACAGAAACTAAACTCTGAAACGAACACTTAGTTTAACACTTTATATTCTATTGTATATGCAATATAAGCTTTCCTTATAAACCCTCTTTATAAACAGAATAAATGGAGTCAATATACAAGCCAGTCTTCCAAGTAATTCCAACACATTACTCCCTAACAAGGCTTCTTGTCGACTTCAAGGTTCAGGGTTCAGGTCCGGTTTGGCAAAGGTGTGTGATTTTTTTTCCCCCGCACAATGTTAAGTGAAGGGTTGGGGCCCATAGTGACGCAAAATTATATTATATGCAATTATTTCATACACCTTACTTTTAATACAAAGTTGCGAGACTGACCTCAGCCACAACAAACACTATGCAACAGAGAACCTTGTGGATAGCTTAACTTTGAAAAACATTAAAAATAACAATAATAAAATAATCCATTATAAAAATTTTTAATGTTCGGACCATCATGAGGCCTATTTTTTTCCTCAATACTTTTTTTTTTAATAGTCTGCCACCTTGTACCTGCGTTACTCAGCTGTAATTAATTTCAGAAATCCAGTGACATATTAGACACAACCTTCATTTACGTGTTTGCCTTTCAGTCAGGGAACACCCAATCAAAGAGACAGATTATATCACTCCGTGAGTAAAAGAATTACGATAAAGACATGTGACAGGATTACCAGGAATACCAGGCTACAACATGGCGATGCTCTCTGGGTTGCAGTTGAGGTGGGTTGATGTGCTGCTGCCCCCTGGTGACTTCAGACTTTTGGCACCACTGCTCCCACACCCGCCGGCCCCAAGTGTCCCAGGGCGGCCCCTGGCCCCCATCATCACCCCCGAGCCCCTGTGGTGGCTGTGCTGCAAGGCGGACATCAAGGTCTCATTGTTGACGGCACCGAACTCGTAGGTGAAGGTGCCGTAGAACACGAGGATGTCCACCGTGAAGACCCACTCGCATATAGCGGCGGCATGCTGGAGGATGAAGCTCTCGTGGATGAAGAAGATACCACCTTAGGGTAGGGGAGGTGCCGTCAAGGAGAACACCCCGAAACCACTGGTGTGACCTGTTGGTAAGGCCACCAAGCCAGAGTCTACCAGTTGAATGTGATCAAATATTTTTGTACAGTATGACTCACAGGGTGTTTACTTTAATGGGACTAATTAACTTACTATGATTCTACAGATTATCCTGTAATAGAACGGCAATTGTTTAGAAGCATCTACTGACATGTAATAGTCGGTAGTTATGGTTTCAGAAATGAAAAATATCATTCGATACAATGCATGCTTGGCTGTAGCGAGACATGAAGGAAAAACAAAGCAAAGGGTGGATGTGACATAACATAGCTTTCAAAACAGGCTAGAAGTGTTCTCAAAGATGGACAATTGCTATCTGAGCCCACATCAGATGGAGCACAGCAGCCCAGATGTGAGAACCCCACACTGTGGAGAGGGTTTTTTTTTTTTTGTTGGCAGGCCTTTTTGTCACTGGTCAGTACAACTATTATCCACTCTCCCCTTTCCCGTATTTATCCAAAGTTAACTGCACCAATATCCTGAAATCATGGGAATTATCAATGGTATTTAATTATAGGTCAGACATCACAGGTAGCTGTCACTAAAATATATATTAAAATTTGTCTTTTTTACTCAGCAATATGGCGGAAGAAAGATGGCGCATAGCAGACATGGGTCCAAACAAAGAGCGAAAGCATCATTCGTGTGGAATCGCTTCACATTAAAGGCGAATGAGAATGCAATCTTCCGTCATTATTGCAAAGCAGAACTTAAATATCGACACGGCACGACTGCAATGCAACAGTCTTAAAAGAAGACATTTAGGTGTGACAGACAATTCGAGCCCTAGATATGTCCCATTTAGTGTGTAGAGTAGCCTACTCTCATCACTTTGACTGACAATTGCTCAATTACTTTCTACAGTTCATGTATCTCAAAATACTCACTGCTAAAATGAGGACTAGTCCTGTAGCATCATCTCCATAATATGGTACACGACCACATAATATTAGGTGTTTTGTGTAAGGATGAAGGACATTGGAAAAAGTTCAAATTTTTGAACGATACGCAAGACTTAAATATATCCAAACAGAAGTTGGTGGTGTTGTCATGACTTGTACCAACAGACACAAAGCAGTGCCGATAAATCGCCTGTTTAGGTTCAAAATATTTCCACACTGCGGTAGATGAATGTCTTTTCATAACCAGTTCCTGTTCGCTCTCCTGTTCTCCTTACTTAGTTTTGTTAAAATTTATCACAGACACACCACACCGCATGCAAAAGCAGCAGCAGTAGTAAACAACATTTTTTTAAACATACAATGGTACCTTGGTTCTCCAACTCACTAGAACTCAAATTTCTTGAAAGTCGAACGAACCAGTTTGACCTAGACCTCGATCTGAATATCAGATGTCCAGCCGTGAACGCTGACCTAATATAAATTGTACATGCCAGGAAATGAGTCATACTACAATGCAATTCTTACTTGAATGCC
>JABFEA020000119.1:3505046-3516463 GCA_019775915.2 Cyphomyrus plagiostoma | reverse complement strand
AGAGAGAGAGAGAGAGAGAGAGAGAGAGAGAGAGAGAGAGAGAGAGAGAGAGAGAGAGAGAGAGAGAGAGAGAACAAGCAGACCTTACCCATAAAGGCTCCCACGTTGCCAATCAGGCTGAACAGACAGCTTTCGGGGGGAAATGAGCCACACTTACTACAAGAGAACAATGTTATGGGAAGGAGGAGTTTACTTCTCATCTACAAGGTGAGTAAGAGCATAAGAGCAACAACACGGCAAAGTAAAGCTGTCTCCATGTAGAGCCTCATGTGCACAGTGGAGGAACAGGCCCACAATTTCCAAATTAAGGTTGTACATTTTGGATGATGAGTTGTTTATGCTAATTTTCAATTTACATTAAACGAAAAAAAGCCCATGCCTGAGAACATTATTCAATACTCGATTCACTGATACAACAAGAGAGTCTGACAAGAAGGAGACCTGATGAGTGGAATATCCTGCAGAGTGCAGCAGGTTTTGGGAAATCCTGGCTTGGCAGTCTCTTCCATGCACGTCAAGTTGTAGGACCTGGCAACAGGCAAGTGCAAACGATCGATTTCTCAAGCTTCTTTTACCATTGACGGCGTTGAAAATGCACTCTTCACATACCAGTTCTCTACAGGACAGACATGGTGGTTCATCACTGCCATTGCATAGCTGCAAAGATAAAGTGTACATGTAAAACAATAATAAAATAAATTAATGAATTTTGTATTATGGATGTAATTACAGTGAACTGTGTGGTATAATTGGTCAGCGCGTTTGGCTGTTAACCAAAAAGGTTGGTGGTTTCAGTCCACCCAAGGACAACCACTATTTCGGGCAAGTAGTGGCCTAATGGTTAAGGGAGTGTGCTTGTGATTGGAAATCTGCTAGTTTAAATCCACCGCGGTACATTCAAGATGCCGCCCCCATGCACTGCTCCCTGGGTGCTAAATAACACTGCTGAGTGAACACTGCCCACTGCTTTGTCACATATGGGTTAAATGCAGAGGACACATTTTGTTGTTGTGCACTGTGTGCTGCGGTGTGTCAACAATGACAATTAATCACCATCAAAAGTCTAGGTTATAATACCCCCACAGAACAAGAATAGGCAGTTTAATGGATGCCATTTAACCTCCTGGAGTTCTACAAGAGATAACAAATCCAGCTCCCTAGGGCACTAGGAGAAAGCCCCCACACACTTGAAACCCCACACATCAGAGCTGGGTTCCAGATCAAGCTCAAAGCTGTGGAGATACGAGTCTGTAGTCCTACCCACTGAATCACAATGTTGCTCTTTAATGATCAGTTTTTCTGTTTCTTGTCTTTTGTATTTCAAAACATCCAATTCAGTCATATGCAACAACACAGTCACAAAAGCAAGTCTATTCTTCACCACCCTCCTCTCTCTCTCTGGCGGGGCTATGAGTCAGCAGCCCAAGTAGCATGTGCCCTGGCTCGGCCGTACTCACACTATCCATATTCCCGTGATGGAGAAGGCCGAGAGGCTGACGGGCAGGACAATCCAGGCAGTCATTGGGCAGCCGGTGAAGGCTTTGCATCCAAAGCATGGGGGTATGGAGGCCTTGGGGGGGCAGAGAGAGAACAAGATGCGCGTGTGCAGCCGGGGACGCTAGCAGCTGAGGGCACACAGGGAGGGCACATGAAAGGGGGCAAAGGACAGCAGGGCTGCTTCCACGTTACACGCCACAGGCACCATCGGACAAGCTGCCACTGTCAACCTGGAAAAGGAGAAAGATGGACAGAGGGAGAAGAGCAGGGAGGAAGGGCAAGGTGTGTCACAAAGAACAAGAGAACAACAGGAGAAGGTAGCTTAGATATTTAGGGTGAGCATTACCAAAAAGTATAAAGAATTCGCTAAGAAGCAAAAAACATTCATCAAAACTGCAGGAATAAAATACTCTGTTAGTTACAATTATATATTAATCACGTCTTATTTACATGGATAATGGGGAATAGTACACTAGAACATTAAATCAAAGAAAAAAATACTTCATGAGGAGACGTCCTCTTCAACATCCAAATAACTCAGCTGCATGGCTGTGAAATTGCTTTAGGACTATAACACAGTAGTTAAGTAGCTAGATAACTGCAAACGGTAATTGCAATTAACATTGAGGTCGTAAAGGATAAAATTAACTAGACTGACAACTGACAAGAACGCAAAATACCTGATAATATGGTCTACCTACAGCTGACCAGCCATCTGTTTACAGTGACAAATACTGCTACTATATGATAAACATGGTTATCAACACAAACATATAATAACGAACTGGATGTTTAATAAAATATTATATTGCATAGCTGTACGTAGCTATTCCAAATCACTGAGAAAGACGCATTTTTTCCGCAAGCTAGCTTATTAGCGATCATGCTAAAGAAGGGTTTAACGTTGAACGGAACGCAAACATTCATACACTGGCTTCTCAAGAGCTGGAAAAAACGTAAAAAGCTGTATAATTAGCAAGTAAAAATATACAAGGAACTGAAAAAATGTACCACACGTCCTGCTTTTTCTTCCTTGAACCGAAACAACCTTGATATTCCCTTTAAAAGAAAGCCCTTCGACTCGAGAATGCAAGCGCCAACCTCTCGAACAGCCAGGCGGAATTTGTAGTTTTTTAGAGAGTTTCAGCGAATCAAACCATGCATCTGCAGCACACGGCACAACATTTCCCATAAGCCCCTGCAAATGGGGTCGCGCAAAGAACCTGTTACTGAACGTGACGTCAACCAATGAAAAGTTGAGTAATGCAGAAAGAGAACAGAACTTCTGGGCTCGTGTGCGGTGATAAATACACAGATTCTCAAGGTTTATGGAGTGTAAAATAAATCATCTGATCCATTTTCTAACCTCTTATCCTGGTCTGTGTCGCAGGGGGCTGAAACCTATCACCGGCAGCATAGGGCGGGAAGCCAACCTTTCAGATATGACAGGGATAAAAATGTAAACAAAGACAAAATCCGTTTGCACATAAACTCTGATGAAAATGAAAATGAAGGAGTGACAGTATAGCTCAGTGTCTCTGCTATTAAATATTTTAGACAACATATTTTAAGCTTTTATTTGAAACTGTACCGTAGCACATCACTTTCTCAGTGCTATCTTAATTGCTCAAACAAGTTTTTCTGAGCTGTGATTGACGCCCCAATTTCTTTTTGTAGTATTAGACTGCCATCTGATGCTCAGCGTTTGTAAGAACAACTCAGATCTGAGCAGACGACCCATTTTTATTAAACTAATATATTACTCTATAGTTTTGTTTAAACTGTATCTGTAGACATGAAAAATCATTGACATATATCCACGTTGTCTTATTATATGCATATATAGACTGGATCATTTTCATTTTTATTGCATACATTTTTTCTCATAGATCATTAATATTTATCTATCTACTCTTACTGCCGTTTCTGTAGTTTTTTTTACTTCATTTTTTAACCGTCACACTTAATAAAAATAAAACCGCAAGCACATTGCGTTCAAAACAAATAGTAATTCTCGTACTTTTCACTTACCATGAAAATACTGAACCGATGAGAAATGGCAACCTTACTGACCATTCTTAAAATCATACAACTTTTTATGAATACCTGCAGTATCACATTTCTTATCATTACTTAAACTGTCAAGCGAATCATAGCGCCGCTGGTGTAGTGGTATCATGCAAGATTCCCATTCTTGCGACCCGGGTTCGATTCCCGGGCGGCGCACGATGTTTTCTTTTTAAGAAGCATACAATAAATTTATAGTTTTGTTTATCGTATATATTCATTGTCCAATGACACAAGAAGTACAACAAGAATTATATTAACGCAATTTCAACCCGAGGTTTTAGGTAACTGTCAGTCTTCAACTAAACAAGTACTAACCCGTTGGATGAGCCTTCCTTTTTCCCTTCCAGCACACTCGCATGAGATCATTGCGCACGCGCACTAGCACATCCGCTTCGATCCCTCCGCCATCTTATGTCGCCATTCCATTGTTCAGAGCTGGAGTGAGCTATCAGAGGTGGCGGCGTCGGTTGTGTGTGCTTCACAAACCGCTTCTGAGACGATTCCGTGAACGACGACGGCGCGTTACATAAGGCGATCTTAAAAGTTCACGGCTTTTCTGGATCTGTCTCTCAGGGTTCGGTCTCTCGTTTGATCAGAAAATATGATGGAAGACGAACAGCCCAAGACTCTGTATGTATTAGATAAAATGTGAATTGTTGTTACCATTGTGCACGGGAAGGAATTTTCCCTTTCTTTTGTTTGTTTTGTATCCCATTCCTCCCACTGCCAGACAAATCACCGGTTTGACGGGAGTTACCTTATTTTGGCGCTGATAATTGTCGCTGCATTGTGATGGTGGCGGTTCGGAAGGGGGGGGTGGTGAGCCAGTTTGACGTGTCCATTTTTTTTAAGTGGAAACGAAACGGATCTGAAACGGCGTTAAATCGCGTGGATTTGGGCAAAAGCGCAAATGTGACACTTTATAACAAGCGTGCTGTATGTATATGCTCTGACACGCAATTTATTCCAACTTCCTCTATATAAAGGGCGACAATAAAAGGCCGTCGGCGACCATGTTTTGGCCACTATGACCTAGCCAGTTGGCCGGTTACGGGTCGCTGAGGCTCTCATTTAGGCTCCCTTTAAAATAAAAATATATATTGAAACGCACACCGGTCGGTTCCGTGTCTGGTGCTGGTTTTGATTAACCCCACGATCGCCTTGATGTAGCCCGGCTAGGTGTTAGGAAGTAGCAGGCCAGCGGTCTGCGGTCGGCTTTCCGGGAAAATCAGGGTGTTAGCAGCCAGGCTCGGCTAGCGTCGCACACGCACTTCGGGCCTCCCTGGAGCTGGGGAGACAAGTTAAATGCCGTGTGACATGTAAAGGGTAATATGTGGGACAGTACGGATAGCAGTTTCAGAAAAATCGCCTGGATTTTGAAGCTGGCGAACCCCCGTTAATGGAGAGCCGCGTGTTTCGGCTGTTCATTTTAAGTTTGAGGTCCTTAAATGGATCTTGTAATGATCTCCTTTGGGCCGTGGTGTTTTATTGGAGTTAGAAGCTTATTCCTTGCGGGGTTCGTACGCCAGGTAACTTTTCTTCCGTCCTCCTACTATCGTTCCTGCACGCAGCTACCTCTGCGGCCCGCGCCGCTCGAAGGCGGACTGGGAAACGCTGCGGTCTGGGTGGAGGCACTAAACGTTGGGCCACTTTCCTTTATTATACAGTCTGATCTGGCACATTTCATGATGGTTAAGCGGCCTGTTTGTCGGTTACCATGTTTAATGCCTTCAGAAATTTGGTCATTATCACCCCTGAGGTATTTACAAATTAATGGCGATTTCCAGTTAACCCGGTCTCTCTTGAAAGAAGGATCGGTGCCATTTTCTCTTTCTAAGAAGTGAAGGTGGAGCTTTTGTCTTATTTTGATCTTCGGTTGTGGTGTCCAACATGTACGTATGTTCTTGATACAAAAGGTCTCTTTCACCGACCAAGTAAGGCAATTTCATCGTCGTAGGAAAGATTCGATTGTGGCATTAACTGTTCAATCATAGTATTTCATTTTATAACTTAGAAAACGAGAAGCTGATTTTCCTTCCTAATTGTATAGAATGTAATTTGGACAGTCCCTTGCCTTCTTGAAGTATCTGTTTTTCCTAATAGCTTATCTACTGTTGTTCTTTTCGCATACAAATATCTGTGATGATTGGTCTTGTTTGGGTTGTGGGTTTGTAATTGTAACCATGTGCCTGACCTCTTCTCTTCCTTTTGACTCAGGTATGTGGGGAACTTGTCCCGCGATGTGACGGAGGCGCTCATCCTGCAGCTCTTCAGTCAGATCGGCCCATGCAAGAGCTGTAAAATGATTGTAGATGTGAGCAACTTAATTGTTAAATGCCAAGAGCCCAGTGGATGATTTGGAATTTGTGAGGGCAGCACTGCTTAAACAGGTGGCTATGCTGCTGCCTGATCAGTTATGGTCTAGCCCACTAATGGTGCTCCTTCTGCCCCTAGACGGCCGGTAATGATCCATACTGCTTTGTGGAGTTCTACGAGCACCGGCATGCCGCTGCGTCACTAGCTGCCATGAATGGACGTAAAATAATGGGTAAGGTAAGCTATCGTATCTAAAGGGTGAGTCGGATCGAGTGGGGAGTGATTTTGGTTAAAGCTCTGCCAAATGCAGAAGCGGCAAGGGATCACTGGGTGCACGGCAATGTTATGGGCTGTGCTGCTTTGCTTTAAACAGATAAAACTGTCTGTCATAGGAAAGTTTTGGTTTAAATGCTTTCTTTTTTCCCCCTTCAGTAACTCATAGATAAGGAGAGGTGTCACTGTAAAAAAAAAATCACTGATGTAAAGTCTAGTCTAGGTCTTTTGGCTTTGGTTTCATTGTATAATATCAGGACTTGTGTTTAAATCAGTGCATCAATTAGTACTTGCGCAAAACAGCAAATTACATATAACTAGATTCAGTAGGTAAGTACAGTAACAAGTGTTAAGTGAGTTAAGGTTTTGTTAGGTTATACTTTTTATATATAACTTTTTACATACTATTTTAGAACAATATGTATGATTGTGCTCAATGTCATCTGCTTTGTCACCAGCTTTTTATAACTATCAGTATATGTCAATATACCATATAGAGTGGCACCTGATTATGTAAGTGATAAACGTGTAATGTTTACTACTGGAAGTGGATAGTGAGCAATTTGGGTGCTCTGTGGAGATTGGTATGGTTGTCTTTGAATTGCATTTTAGTAGATTTATATGCTTTTAGGAACTCTCCAGCAAATGCAAAAGGAAAATGTATTTGTATGATTTAACTTCTGTTTTTTATAAGCATGCAGTTCTAATATCTAATCTATTATGAACCAGTGCCACTATTTATACAGGTAATTTTGCATGTAACATTTAATAGGTTTCATTCAGTTGTCTGTTAATTTGCTGTGTTAAGGGCAGAGTGTTTAAAAGGCTGTTTGGTTGATCTACATTCATTTAATTAATCTAGGAAAACTCCCACAAGTTTTCAGTTTGTAATTTCCTTGAGTTAATTTTGCCTGTGGATATCAAGTCATGTTAAGTGTTTTTTTGTTTTTTTTTTTTTTTTGTATTCCTCCCCATCTTCCCTCTCCCTCCTTCTGAAGTATTGTTAAAGTTGCCTGTATTATGCACTAGATTCTATAAATGATGTGCGGTTGTTGTGTTGAATTCCCTGTTGAATTACAACAGTGGCGTTTCCTTTTAGTCTGTAGAAGTCTTGGCAGCTAGATTTTGGTTTTATTAGGTGGTTGTTGGGACGATCCATGATTTTTTTTTTTTAATTTATATTTTTTTTTCCAATTAGACAGTTCTGTCAAGTCACATAACTTCTTCCACCATAAATGCCCTTTTCTACATTTTCCCATTTCTGTCATGTTTTGCAAAACCTATAGCTTAAGAATACCGAATACAGCACCAAAAACATATATTCAGTTTTAAATATTTTATCCTCAACAGGTATTGAAGGACCATTTGAGGAGTAATACAAGTTCGTAATTTCGCTTGTTTGTAAGTCCTTTGTTTAGACCTTTTTACTTCCTAGAAATTCCAAATTTTCACTAGACAGCAAAGTGAATAATGAGTGTGATCAGGTTCTGCTCACTGCATTCAGAAGCTGACATTGTGTGTAAGGAGGCAGCTTTTGATGCCTGACATGGCTGCTAGCTGGTGGGATACAGGTGAAGAATTCATTGCGCTGCCCCGCGCTCTCTGTCTCTCTGCTTTAGGAGGTTAAGGTCAACTGGGCCACCACACCGAGCAGCCAGAAAAAAGACACAAGCAGTAAGTGTCCACATTTTCCTAAGCATTTTGCATTCCGTGGCTGGGACAGCCCACTAGATTTTAGCCAAAGTATTCTCACTACAGGGAAAAGAGTCCTGGGCAAAATATTGGTTGGGGATCTTGGCAAACTGGATTATCGGGGAGTGGTTTATTTTATGGGGTTTTTTTTTTCCATCAACTTTTATCAATCATACATGATGTTGTGACATTAATTGGAAAGAACTTTAATTGCTGCATTTACATGATATTTTATAACACTTTCATTTCGTCTTTGTGAATGAGCAAATATGGATTCCCTTGGCATGCAGAAATGATGGGCTGAAATAAAGCTGTCACACACAATGGATCGCCAGGATTAAGAAACCCTATTTCAGCAGGCAGTGTACCAGCAACCTCCATACATCTACATGGCTGTCTCTCTCCCCCCCCCCCCCTTTTCCATCCCAGATCACTTCCATGTATTCGTTGGGGACCTCAGCCCAGAGATCACCACCGACGACATCAAAGCAGCCTTCGCCCCATTTGGCAGGATATCGTAAGTGTACCGGAGCAGCCCCCTACAACGTAGTTATGGAGATCCTGGGCGCCATAAAGTACCGCAAGTGTGGTGGTACTTTTGTGTCAGTTTTCCACTGGCATAAAAAATGGTACCGGCGGCAAATGACGTCATCAGTGACCGCCTCTGACTGACATCACAAAGCACAACGCAGTATTTCTTTCACTGGATTCAAACATGTTATGATCCTTCACTTTCCTGTAGTCCTGCTTAAGTTTTTTTGATTTTCAAGCGGCATTGTTTGCTTTTTCGAGTGTGCCCCATTTCTTCTATATGGCTTCCTATTACAGCAAATTTTATTCCGAGTCGTGCCATCCAAATCCCACTTGATCTGTATCATCCGACCATATGTCGATTAAGGCCTATGTTTCCTTATTTGTCCATCCTTCTGTTTTTAATTTTTTTTTTCTACTGCTTTTTATTATATTTTCTCGCTGTTCGCTGTGTGTATTTCGTGTTTCAGCTGCAGGCTATTTGCATAACCAATCGTCAGCAAATAAGTTTGTAAGTCCCACCCCAAAGTACCAAAGAAGTAACCCAGCTGGTTGGGCACTTTCAGTACTGGAACTCTCGGTACTGGTACTCGACCGGAAGTCGATGGAAAAGCGAAAGTACCGTACTTTGTGCGGTGGAAAAGCACCCTAAACTTCCGTCTTCCTCAACAGTGATGCCCGTGTGGTGAAAGACATGGCAACGGGGAAATCTAAGGGCTACGGCTTTGTGTCCTTCTTCAACAAATGGGTACGTCTGTCCCCAAGTGCCGATTCCCTGCCAATCCGATAAAGCCGTATCATGGTTTTGTCTGCATAAATTTGGAAACGTATATTCCGTCTTGTGAAGTGAACGGAGGCTCCCATTACCCTGAGGCCGCCGTGACATGAGTTGTTGTGCTTCGAGTGTGAGACAGCCGCGGTTTGTCGTGCCTGTGCTCGCTGCAGGATGCTGAGAACGCCATCCAGCAGATGGGTGGCCAGTGGCTGGGTGGCAGACAGATCCGGACCAACTGGGCCACGAGAAAGCCCCCTGCTCCCAAAACCACCTATGAGAGTGAGTCTCTGTGGACGTCTTGGGGGATACGAGCCCCACCCTGTGAAATACTGACCCCTGTTTCCCCCCCCCTCACAGGTAACACCAAACACCTGTCTTTTGAGGAGGTGGTGAACCAGTCTAGCCCCAGTAATTGCACTGTGTACTGTGGAGGTGTCACCTCTGGCCTCACTGGTATTTGCGACGCGCCCACACAACCCCCCCCCCACCATGACGTCTGTGATTGTCATAGGCACACTGGCTTTGCACATTATAGGCACACTATTCATCTGTCTCTTCTTGGATTTCAGAGCAACTGATGAGACAAACTTTCTCCCCTTTTGGACAAATCATGGAAATCAGAGTTTTTCCAGACAAAGGTTATTCATTTGTGAGGTATGTCGGTTTATTGGTTTGTCGGGCTTTAGCTTCTCTGGGCTGCCCCTTAGCATGTTTCGATATCCGTTGATGTGTGAAATTTTGGAATTAGACTTTTTGTAAGATTGGTTTATCCACTGACAGTGTGGCCTGTATAAGCTTGGATCTCATTGGCTTATAAGTTTTAAAAGCAAACAACCCTGGTTTACAGACGTTGAACATGCAGAAAGTGTTTCCTTTACATGTTTGAATTGTTTTTGGGGAACCTTATTTCTGCCTTTTTCAGCCTCTTTACCTTTAAATGTGTGTAACACCCCATCAGGTTTTATCTGGCATAAATGTGATCTTAAAAGGTCTTGTTGCTTTAAACTCCTTCAGGTTCAATTCCCACGAGGGGGCGGCACACGCCATCGTCTCTGTGAATGGCACCTCGATAGAGGGTCACGTGGTGAAGTGTTACTGGGGGAAGGAGACCACAGACATGGTGAACCCCATGCAGCAAGCCCAAGTGCCCCAGGTGGGACACTTTTTCAATGCAGTTTCCTCCATTTCTGGTGGCTTCGTCTGTCGCATATCTTGTTTGATCTGATTGGCCTCACATCGTTTTTATCTGTCCCCCCCCCCCCCCCCCACAGCAAAATAAGGTGGGGTTTGCTGCCCAGCCCTACGGCCAGTGGGGCCAGTGGTATGGCAACGCCCAGCAGATCGGCCAGTACGTGCCCAATGGATGGCAGGTGCCCACCTATGGCGTCTATGGGCAAGCATGGAACCAGCAGGGTTTCAAGTAAGTGTCTATGCCAGCAAGGCCTCTGCTCCCTGACCCACGGCAAGTCCCACGACTGCACAAACACTCTCACTCCCCGTGAGTGTGCAGACTAAGGGAGGGGTCTGTCTTCATCCTAATCTTTTTTAAAGACCCTACCAGTTACAGTGAATGTTCTTCCTAATAGGGCTGCAGTGTTAGTGATAGTTAATGAGAGAGGGTTCCTGTCATGCAATGCATACAAAAGCAGGGAATTAACATGATTGTTTTTCTACTACCCAAGCCCCCCCTTTAAGTACAGTTGCCAGGCGAACTTGAGCTGTTGCAGTTGTGTTCTAACCTGCTAGTCAACAATCGGGTAACAGCTGTATGATAGTGTGGAATGAGTTTATTTGCTTTGTCTCTGCCATTGATTTTTTTTTTTTTTATTTTTTTATTTAAATTGTTAATCTGACTTTTTCCTGTTGTCTTGGTTTAAGTAATGTGTATATATTTTTTGGCGGGTTTACGGAATTTAATTCTGGTGTAACCCAGAAAGGTCAGGATCTTGGCCAGTGCTTCCCTACAAAGATGCACCATGTAGTTCCTCAGAACTGAGGGTCTCAGTCAGGTCCTATGAATGCTCACTGGGACTTTATGTAAGGGATATTGTACAGGCAGCCGGTAGTTATCGCTGCCTGTACATTATGCTGATGCTTCGCGTCGGGTCCTGATCACACTGTCGGGGCTTATTTCGCGATAACTACCGGCTGCCTGTACAATATCCCGCTTATTACACGGCTACTTACCACATAAGGAAAAAAAACTGGACATGAATATGAATTTGAAACATTTTATTGCCATATTTGTTTTAAATTAACATTT
>JABFEA020000119.1:3361036-3374910 GCA_019775915.2 Cyphomyrus plagiostoma | reverse complement strand
TTTTAGCAAATGGCTGCAATATAACAAAGAGTGAAAAATTGAAGGGGGTCTGAATACTTTCCGTACCCACTGTAAGTCACAGCAGCAGCAAAACATCAATGAGAATGTTACGTATTGGTAGAGACATAATAACATTCCTGAAAAAAATGAGCTTTCAACTGGAGCTTGAAGATGTTAACAGACTTTACCTCTTGCAGACTGTGAGGAAGTGTATTCCAGAATATAGGTGCTGTGACACAGAAAGCCCTGCCACCCATAAAAGATAATCTGAATATAGGTACAGGAATAAAGTTGGAGCCCAAACATCTTTGTGTGCGATGGAGTGTAAGGAAGAAGAAGGTCAGACAGATATTGAGGGGCAAGTCCATGGAGGACTTTGTGGGTGATCAGTAATGTTTTAGATTTTATTCTATAAGTGACTGGCAACCAATCATGAAGAAAAGGAGAGATGTGAAAGTTTTTCTCGAATGTGTAAGTAAGCAGGCAGCAGAGTTCTGAACATACTGTAGTCTGTTGAGACGTATTGAGGATTTTTTTATTGTATAGGAAAAAATATGCTGGGATGTATGAAACCCTCAGCACTGGTAGCCCTGGTAGGGTCTCCCAAGGCAAAAAGGTTCCAGGGGAGGGGCCAGACAAAGAGCAATCCAAAAGAACCCTATGATAAAGTATTGCAACAAAGTACTGGAACGTCATCTATCTGGTGGGGAAGGAGCCTGAGCGTGTGCGAGGTTCTGGAAGCCATCTCCTGGAGAGGGGCTGGACGTTCTTTTATTCTGGAGTTGCGGCGGGTGAGCGACGCCGGGCTGGGGTGGGGCTATTGGTGGCCCCATAGCTCGGTCCTTTAACAACGGACTTTACCCCAGTGAAGGAGAGGGCTGTCTCCCTGTGCCTTCGGGTTGGGAATAGGTCTCTGACTGTCATCTGCGCTTATGTGCCGAATGTCAGTTCGGAGTACCTGGCTTTCTTGGATTCCCTTAGCGGTATGCTGGTTAGCGTGCCACGAGGGGATTCCATCGTTTTGCTGGGGGACTTCAACGCTCACCTGGGCAATGACAGTGTGACCTGGAAGGGGGTGATTGGGAGGAACAGCCTCCCTGATCTGAACCCGAGTGGTGTTCTGGAAACACATGACCCATAGTTAGTCAACCAAAAGTCTTTTTTCAACAGCTCATAGCTGGGGGTAATTCAGATTACAGCTGTTGTCCATTCTTTCTTTATTTGACTTCCATCATCCATCCATTTTACGTAACCACTTGTCCTATTCAGCGTCCATTCACTCAGCCATGCACACCTAGGGGCAATTTGGTAACTCCTATGTTTTTGGACTGACTGAGACTCGAACCCTGTTCCCTGAGGGGTGAGACAGCATTGCTAACCACGCAGTTAATCCAGATTACAGTCCAATAAACAGTCCTCTTTTGCTTAATTGTACAAGTTCCTGATCGCACAAATTTCGGGTTTATTTTTCGGTCGAAAGGGAAGGGCGGTTGTAGTACTATATTATCTGTATTTCAGCTTCTCACAAGAAGCTTAAAAATCTGTATCTTCCCAGCCAGCCTCAAGACCCTGACTTCAATTAAATAAGGGAACATTACCGGACACGTTCAAAAGTAGTAAACAAAATAATTTAAATACAATAGTAGCATGTGAAAAAAACATTTCTTATGGAAAACTTAATAAGTCTCAAGCAACTGAACAGGTGAAGCCAAGAAAATTAAATATGTCGTTCTGCCATTATCAGGAAAAGTCTGGTGAAGCTAGTGCGTAACTGCTCTGTGACCTTGTGTTATCATATCATGCTGAATAAGCAAAGATTGAACTACGTCAGTTGGGTCTGTATTTACATTTATGAAGCCTTCAGATCGCCCGAAAATTACACTGAGAAGCTTGACGGGCGATTTCCAATATTTCCCGATGATATGCAGCACCAATGAAATAAAATTTCACAGAGCAATCACATCGCGATTTTCATTTTATGTCATACAACGGGTGGCGTAGTAGTTAAAGCAGTTGTAGTTTTGACCAAGTTGTTTCAGACTAAGGGATATAACTCCAAGTAAAGTACTGAAATAACTAACTGTATAACTATAAAGGATGGGTGGGACTAACAGGTTTTGGTAAATATTGCCAGATAAACACTTGAATATATACTTTATAAAACGGGTAGTCAGTTTCCTGTAAATTACAAGTGAATAATCTGCATGTCATTGTAAAACTATTAAACTATTCTGCTAAATATGAAATGATGCCCTTAATCTATCACCATGATTTAAGGCCACATGTAACAGAAAAGCGTTGGCTGGTAAATCAAACAAAACTTCATCTGAATTTACAGTAATCGGCCTATCCGGTTACTGAGCTGTATGTAGGCAAACACTAGTAACGTTACCCGACTGATTCATATTTAATCACAGAGCTAAAGCCTGTACTGCAGATAAGCAAAAAAGAAAGAGAAGGAAAGCAGGTAACGGGGGAAGCGTTAAACGCGTACTATTTTCCTGTAATGCGTGAAGTTTCCTGGGAAGCTCGTCCTTTCCCTGGATACGTCCCTCCCCCCACCGGGTTTTAACTTAGGGGCGGTGGAAGGGCTCCGGCTCAGAGGACGCATAGCGGGGGAGGGTTAGGGCCGGACGCAAATGAGGGAGACTGGGGCAGCGGCCAGTGCCCGGCGACATGGTGCTGATCACTGAGCAGTTGCAGGCGGCCACGGCTTCGCCCCATACGCCGGATGAGGCGAGATCCGCTAAGACTGCCAGGAGGGATGCCAGAGGGATTCACTCAAAGTACGTCCGTTTCGCAAACTTTTTTTTTTGGGGGGGTGGTGGTTTTATCATTACACTGTAACGGTAAGGCCTAAAATCGCTACATTTTGACGCCGGTTTGCAAACTGTGGTCTTTGTGCTTTATCCTTTGTCTCCGGGAGCGCCTGGTGCAGCCGCTCGTCGGCGATTCCAGGTCTTGTGTTTCGCCATTTAAACCCCCCGGATATGGTAAAAAAACGGGATTTATCCAGCGGATGTTGGCTGCTTGTGATCCCCGAAGCGAGCGACTAGGCGACCGTGGACGTGGACCTGGTCCTCTTGCATGCATTGATAAAATTTCCGGTTGACGTTGGTTTATTTTCTCCATCGACCCGCACGTAACTTTGAAAAACGCAAATGACTAGTTAGGATCGAGTAGCTTAAATGCATTAACTTTGATGTGTGGGGGACGAGTAAAGCAGTTTGAGGAAGCGCAACAGGCGTGCATTAGTACGGACTCGTTTGTTTATCACGGATGTTTGATGTTTTGACGAGCAAACATGAAACACTGAAACAGCCTTTTGAACCTAGAGGAACTGCAATATGATCCTTAAATACCACTGTGCTTTGGCTTCTCTCACATTTCTGTCAGACTGCTACCGTATTTTCCCTTGAACCCTTTTTAAACCCGCAGCTGACACTGGCGTTAAACGCTGATAATAGCATTATTTTTTTTTCTGTGAATTAGCAAAAAATCCTGCATGCAAAATCTTTGCCCATATAGGGGTATATGGTTGAGCATGAAAGGATTTGAATTGTATCAAATATTCATTTTAAGTATATAAGTGAATCGGGTTTATTTTTCCTCCAAATGACTATAGCCTGGGCTGATATTTAATCATATTGTACACGATGTATAAGCCCGTACACCAGCCTTTTTTACTGACTGAGGAACAAGTGTCACCTAGTTCAATTTACGAGTTAAACCCCGTAATTCTGTAACGCAGTTCCGAGGCCGATAATGAGGACAGATTCAAGAGAAGCGGAAAATCCCCCATGGTCCTCGACGTGTCAATAGAAACCGAGCCGGACACCTCGGAAATTAGGAAGAAACCGTCACTTCTGAGGTAAGGTCCCCCATCCCTACTGTGCGGATTTAAAAGTATCTGGTGACACTGGAATCTCTCCTTTTAAGAAAAGGCAAAGCCTGAAATGCACTAAACTGCACTAGAGAGCCAGGGGAAGAGACTGGGGCAGTGTTTCCCAGTTCGATCCCCGGGGACTCTCAGCAGTCCACGTTTTTGCTCCCTCCCAGCTCCCTATCAGACAATCCACATTTTTGCTCCTGCCAGGAGCTGGGAGGGAGCAAAAACATGGACTGTCTGTGGGTCACTGAGGACCGGATTAGGTATGTAGTATGTTATATGTTTAAATAGTGAAAGCAAGTAGACACTGAGGATACAGACGGTCAGTTTGAACTCTGTTAATAATAATAATTGATACTGTCTCCCTACAACACTAGACTTGGCTGTGTGTGTACAGAGCTCTGCTGTTGACATGCGAACAAGGTTTACATAACCACGACTGGCAGGTTTAGGTTACCCCTCTGCTCTGTGTGACAACACAGGTTACTTTGATCTGATTTTAACTCTGGTGCCAATTCTGGAGTCCAGCAGCTGAAAGTGAAATTTGTGCAATAAATTGTTTTGAGCCCTTAATTATACATGTGCATGTTGTAAGAAAAACCAGGGAATTTATTCTTACATATGTGATTTTTGTTTTGTCTATCCTTTTAAGGTCGAAGGGTATTGATCCGCTTCCCTTGTTGCAAAGTCCAAGTGATTATGAAGCCAAGCTGGAGAGGAAGAAATCTCAGTCTACCCAGGTTGGTGTTTTCATTAAGAGAAATGAAGGTTTTTGTTTTTTCATATTTGTAAATAAAGAATTTTATTTACATTTACATACAGCTTTAATCGGTTAATTTGACTACATTTATTTTACTCCTTTTCAAGGGACAGGGAGAGCCTTAAAGAATTTCAAATGATTCCAGTGAAAGAAGCTGAGCAGAGTAATTTTGAACAATCTACCATCTTAAAATGCTGCTTATGGTCTAATTAACCTACAGTTAATCGCTATGCAAAGCAAAGGGTTGCTTTTCCCAACTGGACAGCAGCATCACATACATGCAACACCTCTCTGGACTTTAATCAGTCCTGCCTGATACCGGCCCGATATCTGGGCCATTGTCTCATTTAATAAAACAGGTTCCACTTGACTCTCTATCTATGAAATCCTTAAAGAAAAATGTCACCTGCAGCAGATCCAGGATTATCATTTTATTACTTTCTTTTTACCAGAATATAAAATTATGTAATATTTAGGTTGACTGCTGTTTTGGGTTTTATTGTCATGGATGGTAATTAGTTTAGAGTTAAGAGGGAATACTCTCTGTGTGTGCACTGTGTTTGTGTATGTCCAACATTCATCATATATGATTTGTGTATGTCCAACATTCATCATATATGATACACTATGTTTATGGGTACGATTGTTTTTTTTTTTTTCTTCCTTTCTCTCAGTTTTCCAAGACAAATGCCCAGTATCACAAGCTTTTTAAAGAGGTCAGTAAAGATGAGCCCCTCCGACAAAGTAAGTGAACTCTGCCATCTTTCCGTTTGTACTCTTCATCTCTGTTTGGGATTTTAGGTCCCCTGTTTAACCTCTGATGCCTTTTCTTCTCTACAAATGTCTGGTCTGTTCCGTAAAATTCTGTTCATTCTATTAAATCGGCCACCTTGTGTCATGAATAAATCTCTCATTTGGTGTACTGGGATATATCACTTCTGTGTTATGCATGCTTGGCTGGTGATGCAGGGAGATGGGATTGGACATTAGCACCTGGGGAATGAAATACAAGGTATTAATTTAGGCCCCTCTTCAGGTTACACCTGTGCCTTGCAGAAAGACATTCTTTACCAGGGAAGGATGTTTGTCTCCGAAAACTGGATCTGTTTCCATTCCAAAGTCTTTGGGAAGGACACCAAGGTATCGCAAAGGTCTCCCACTGTGACTTTAGACATGCGTATGTGTCTGTGAGGGAGAAAGGCTGCTGGTTTTAAAAAAAAGTCTCCAGCACTGACTATTTTCATACCCCTCCCTTATGTAGATAGCTATTCCGGTGCTCTCGGTTACCTTCATTAAAAAAACGAAGACGGCCATCTTGGTGCCAAATGCCCTGGTCGTTACCACCAGCAGCAGTGAGCGGGTGAGTGAGTGAAGGCGTCTGAGCTCCTCTCCACCCTGCCTGAGCATCTGAGGTGCTAATCGGCCGACCCTGTGTCTGCAGCACGTTTTTGTCTCATTCCTGTCCCGGGACACCACCTTCAAGTTCCTGAAGACCATCTGTGTTCATTTAGATGTAAGTAGGTCCCAGAGCAGATAGACTCTTCACATCTAAATGTGGTTACGAGTTAAAATACCGTTTTAGCTTGTCTCTTGCTGATGAAATGGTGCAATGATTGTGGAACTTTGTTCCTGGATTAGGTGGTGATAAAACTCCAGTACAAGTCCAAGATCTGTTTGTCTTAAACTCCCCCCTAAAAGGGGAGGGGGGAGAGACACAGAATACAGAACTTAAAATAGACCTGAGGAATGTAAAGACATGTTTTTAAGTGTACAGCAAAAGCAAATCACGAGTCGTAATGTGAATGTTACACAGTTAGGATGGACCTTGTTGCTTCACTTTGCCATGCTGATGTTGCGCCACAGCTGTCCTTGCAGGATGAATTAATCTGGCACATTCTGTCGTGTTTCCAGGGAGACAACGTAGGCAGCAGCCCTGCCCCCTCGTCTGCAGAGAGCAGTTTCAGAGCCACTCGGCCCTCATCTCTCCCATTGGTCAGTACCTATTTTTATGTCCTTTCTAAAGCTAATAAGAATTTAAATATTATGCTCTCTAACCTCGAAGTAGGTGAAGACCCTAGGTTGATTGGCAGGGGGTTGGACATGTGATTTGAGTGGTCATGGTCTTCCCACCAACAACACATTGGCTGCTGTTGTCCAGAATAGTTGAGTCTCCAACCAATCAGGTGTGGCACCTGTTCCTTGCAGGGCTTTACTGGGGATTTTGCGGATCTGGACGGAGTGGTCCGGCAGCGGAGGCAGGACATGCTGGAGAGCAGCAGTTCTGGATCACAAACCCCAGACTATGAGAAGATGGCAGGTATGTCTTTGTACCACTTCTCTGACCCTGTACCTGTCCTGCACAAATGAAGGTCCTTCAGATTTCATAAACCACTTGTAACTTTGACACAGACAACCAGTACATTTTTTTGATTCAGTAACTATTTCTGTGGGTTGACTGTTATTTGATACGGAGAATCTGCACGTTTCTTGTTTAAATTAAGTTACTAATTTAAGGAGAAATTGTGGGTAAAAGTCTGTTTTCTATTCACATATTTGAACGTGAATCATTTTTTCATGTTAAGGTTCACACAGACCAGTGAAAATGGCCCAGACTTTTGCTGAGTGTTGTCTGTGGCATCATATATGGAGCTGATGGGATAACAAATGTTCTACATCCACCCAAAACTCTAGGAAGTGTTAAAGCACTGAGGCATTTAGATCTTAAGCGTGACTTAATTGCTCATTCGTAAGGCAGCATCTTGCGTGTAACCCATGACTACACATTATTGGGAATTCTTTCTTTGCCAGACGGTGGTTGGGTGTGACGGGCATTTGATATTGTTACTTGTGTAAACGGGAACGCAAGCAGTACCCTGGCATGCATGGGCAGGCAGGTCCACGTGTCATTTCCTGCTTGGCGGGTTCAGGCAATCTACCAAATCCCCTCCCTCTCTCTCTCGCCTGTTGTGAAGAATTTCCCAGCCTGCCACAGAATTTCCTCAACGGCCAGGTAGCGGTGCACGCGGATATACACCGGCAGCAGACCCCAGACCCTAAGCACACCCCTCATCGCAATGGTACGTCTCCTCTGCCATTTCTCTGACGCGGGTCCCAAAAACCGGTCATTTTAAACCCCCATCCGTCCACTGTGCACCTGCCCAGGTTTGGCCCCAGCGATGGCAGCTACGCACGACCATAAGCCGTCACAAACTGTCTCGCTGAACACCCTCCTCTTCATCTATTTGTTTTTGTGAGTTGGATTATTTTATTTTTTTTAAATATATATATTGACGTCAACGTTTGACTTGATTCTGGTATCACTATTGACGCTCGGCGGAACCAAAACGGGTGTCTGTTCCGCCGTCCCTCTTTACAAGGTCGATGCTCTTCCTCCCTGCAGTGTGTGTGTCCTGGTCCTGTCCTCATGTTATATGGCCTTTAAGATAGTGGCTCTGGAGCAGCGGTTGAATTCACTGAGGTCTTTGACGGAGTTCCCACACAATGAGTAAGAACCCTCTAAATCTCCCCACTACTGTTTTTGCTTACATTTAAACTGCAGTCATTTAGTAAAACTTTGGATACAAATTAAGGTAACCTTAGCTTGATGGTATCGGCAGAACGCTTCGCACAGTTCAAATGGGCACCCTTCAGAGGTGTCCTTTTCCTTCAATCCTACGTCCTGGCCTTGTCTCTCCTAGCTAGACTTGTCTTGCAGCCTCGAGTAGATGTTATATATGGTTGAAAGCTGTCATTTTGAGCTGTAAGCTTTTCCGTTGTAGGAACATTCTGCATCAGAAGTCCCAGACGGAGTTTAGCGCAGAGATCTACGGAGAGTTGTCGACCAATCTATTCAAGCTAGAAAAGGTACATGCCTAAGCCTTGTGTGAAATCTTTTTGTTTATTAAATATGGCATCCTGAGGCTTCTGAGGGAGTTGTCACAAGTATAACCCAATAAAAAGAGTTTTTTTTTTTTTTAATAGAAAGTCATTAGTAAGTCATTTGTAGCAAGCTGTCCCGCCTTTGGCTCGCGTGAGGTGAGCTGCTTGTTTTTAGATTAACGGCGGTTAACCAGCATGTGTGAGACTGAGGTCTGGCAATTGCGATCTAAGTTATAAAGTAAGTAGGTCTTGGGAAATGATTGGCAGTTTTGGTTTATATATGCGTATGTAGAGCGTGCACGAAATAACGGAAACGCCACATTAAAAAGGACTTGAACTTAATTACAAATACCAGCACTGATCCAGAGGTGAGTCATTAGGTTGGCTGCCGATTGGTTGTAAGCAGCAGCTACAAAAGAGGTCTGAGGATCAGCACTTTGGAAGCTGCTCGAGAGCCACTCAGTGCGTGTGGCAGTGGGCAGATGCCCTCTGGCACACCTAGGATGTTCTGGAAGGATTATATCACCTTAGCTGGCTGGGGAACATGTGGAGATCCTCCTCCCCCACCAGAAAAAGAAGCCTTGGAATGAGAGAACTGCTGGGATCTGCTCAGCATTCAGAGGCTCCAAAGCTCATGAGCAGCGGGGTGGCCCAATATCGCATTGCAATTATATGATGTATGTGCAATAATCACCAGTGCTTTAGATCGCGGGCAAAACATTTGACGTTGCATTTCAGTACTATATAGACATTTACTTATGCCCACAATCTGGTAAGCATATTAGTAGTACACCTGAAATATTAATGAGAGGTGTATGGTGACACCCAAAAGTTAGTAATGTGTATAAATGCAGAGTATCCTCATGTTAAACAAACAAGGCGGACTTTTAACTCCAAAAAGGACCACCACACCACTGACGTCTTGTTAATCCTCCTCTTTAAAAAGATGATGTGGTTGCTGATCTGTCCCTTTTTTTCACCACCACTTCAGTGCTTATAAATTGCTTTCATGATTTACCAAAATAGTAGCATGTGGCTCCACTAACCGAATTTACTAAACGTAAGGGTATGCCAGACGGATTATTAAGTTTTTGGTGTCACAAAAAGCATTCATATTTTAGGTGCACTATTAATCTGCTTACCGAACAGTGAGTGTAAGTAAACGTCCGTATAGCCAGCATCCAGACAAATGTTTCATCCGGTTTCGTGTAAAGTCCTGGTGATTACTGCGCATGTGCCATAGAATCACCATTAAATCATAATGTGATCATGCAGCCCTACCCAGTAGCACCACTTCAGAGATGTGATGAGAGAAAAGCATTCGAAGGTTGCTGAATATTTGCACCATTGGCGTTTGCAAAGCTGACATTTTGCGGCAGTGCTGCTGATATTGAAGCCTTTTTTTTCCTTAAATGGTGAAATATCGTACTATACAGTACTTGAATTAATTATATATATAAAAATATATATATAAATAACACGCAAAAAGCGAAAACCAGCTGGGATGTTGTTAACTTTACTTTTTCAGGTGTTTTCTGACCTGTTTTCCCTGTCTATTTCCCATTTTCAAAACTAGATTCAGAAGAATTTGCAGAAGCTTCTAGAAGAGACCTGAAGTTTCTTCTGCTGCCAACACTGGATGGGCTCTGGGGAGTTTGTTAGGGTGCATCTCTGACTTTTTAAAAAAGTACAAGCCTTTCTCTGTAAGGTGAACAACAAATTTTAATGGTGCAATAATTTTTCTTCCTTACTCTTCAGCTGTCTCAGGACTTAAAAGTGCACTGTGTACCCAATAAATCTCCCCACAGTTCATAAAAAAGGACCGAATGGACATACAAGTAAATCTGCTCTCACTTTAACAAGCACCTCTTTAAAAGGCGTTTAAACAAGACTCTGCAGTGAGTATCTGCTGCAAATGAAGCGTGTCTTCACGGAGATCCCCCCCACCTGGGGACAAAACTGGCGGCTCACGTAGCCGGTGTGTCCGCGCACCAACGGAGCTCATTCAAGATTACGATGCATTAACGATTTCAGTTTATTGATCGGCTCCTTATTCCGGCGCCGGAAATGAAATCCGTATTGCGTAGGTTGTATATCGCTTCCGTTTTAAGAATTGTGATGTCCAGCTTAATTTTCCATGTTTAACGATAAGCTGTGAGAAATTGGGAAGCTTTTTCTCCCCTTTTCTTCTAGTTTAAAGAAAGTCTTGTATGATTCAAAGTGCACCTGTTTTTCCTCAAGTCTCTAACTTCCTCAATTCTCTTTGACTGGTGTATTAAGAGCAGTGTTACAGTGTTTGTGTTTGCAGAATGAACATTTCCACTGTATTAGTGCACTGCTTGGGGGGTGGGGGGCTGTTTGCATGTGTGTTTTACCGTGTTCCGTACAGACAATTTGTTTTTCCACTGGTCTGTATGATTTCAAAAGCCTTCACTGAGTGTCAGTAATAGGGGTAGGGGTGGGTCTTCTCAGTCAGGCATATTTTCTTAATCTTTTCTTATGGACATTCTTTGCTTGCCAAATTCTGTGTAACAGAGTCCGGCAATAAATATATTTACTGTAATGTATATGAATTTATTCCTTTAGTTTCTGACACTTGGCAAATTCTGTTAAATCAGACGTGGTGATTCATGGTATCACTGCTTATAATATAGATTTTGTCTATGAATTGAGATTTTCTTGAGTTATGGAGCTTAGGCAGATATCATGCCTGAACGAAACAAACTTTTTCTGTGCTGTTTTGGTCCATTGCACGCTTACAGCAAATGTGTAGTGTTCATTTTAAAGCGGCTCATACCTTCTGTCATTATTCTATTGTCAGAAGGATAATGGAAACTCTGGTATTCATCGCAGTAGCCACACCTCAAACTCTTTGACAAAATGAAACCATATACTATCTTTAGTGTTTTAGAGAAATCTGTCTATTCATCTGTTACCAGTGCTGTGTGGTATCGCGAGCAGCCTTTGAGTTATCCTGACCTGCACAGGGTAGGGTTACTCCCTGGATGGAATGTCAGTCTATCCCAGGGTATTTTACAGAAATGTCTACAAAGAATATTAGTGCCACTGAGCTTGCTAGTCAGACTGCCCCCTTCTGGTGAGGCTGGGTGTGGGTGGCCTGATTATGCCTTTCAGATAAGAGGTTGAACTTGGTGTACAACATCTCTTTTTGGACTTTAAACAACTCTTCTAATATGAGTTCAACAGGTGGAAAGTTCAGGTTCAGTATGTATAAAATTCAGCCAAAGATTGTGTTTCGACTAACCAGTTGAGTACTCTCAGTATGCAACCCTGTATTCCACTGGCTGTTTGAAACAAAATCTTGGTCTGGATTTGTACTTTTCACCTCTGAGGCCTAGAACATATAAAGTTCATATACCTTTACAGTTCCTTTGATTAATCACTTATTTCTAAACTGAACAGCTTGTTTTCAAGCTGGTTTTCAAATGATTTACGTTTCTAACAGAGGGGCTTAAGCTACAAATCTGCAAGGACCTAACCCTACCTAAAATTGACTTAAGTATGATATTCCATAGAATGTCAGTGACACGAGTGTTTTTCCCATTTGACTGACAGTTCAAACACTTTTTTCCAGGGCGAAAATCACAAAACGAATCACAAACAATAAGCTACAAACATACCTGAAAAGGCATGGATTATTTGTACAGAACTTGGAAATGGAAGGCAGATCTCACACCGATTGTCCGATAATACACACTTCATGGTTTACATCTTTTCAAGGCAGCTACAGTTTCATGTTGAAGTCACAGCAGTACACAAAAAAAACTGCTTAAACTGCAAATGTAGTTAGACCTACTGAGAAAAAGGTTTGTATGATTAGTGTTTGAGCCTATTTCCCATTTGTCCAGTAACATAAACAAGGAAATAAGCCAGTGAGGTTTAGTGAGTAAAATCCAGGGTTTTGCCAGCGTGGGTCCTGTCACTCAAACTTGATTCCCTGGGCTAGGGGAAGGTCTTTGCTGTAGTTGATGGTGCTGCAGGGAAAAGGACGGCCAAACTTGTTAGTGACACGACCTGTGACATTGTGACACTGTGTCATTCGTGGTCGCAGTCCGTTTAGAATGTACAATTAAACGCAGCTTCATTTGAGTGGGTTTTTTGGCTAGGGGGCAGATCATGGAGGAATGGTTGTTTATGGGTCAATTAAACTCCCCTGTCATTTAGGGACATTTTGCAGGCAATGATCTCAACGCTTCTGGAATATACATTTGGGCCTGCAAATTGGCTTCACGGTTGGTTTAGAGTTGAATGTTTAACTGCTGAATACGCACCAGGTGGACCTCCTCATGTACTGCTTCCAGGAGTCGCTGCCCGACTCTCTCCCACCTCCCGTGTGTTTTTCCCCTCCTTAAATAAAAAAAAAAGGACAAAAAAAAAAACAGCATCATCAACAGGTCAGCATTTACCGCCATAAGGTGGCGCCAGTGGCACCGTGACGCTGAGGCGGCCCGCTCACCGAAGGCGCCGCCTATCTCGGCCCCGCTGGTTGGAATGTTCACGTTCACGATGCCGCAGTCAGATCCTTTGGGGCTGGAGGAGCCGAAATTGAGAAAATTACATGCAAAAATGTCCAAACCACCAGGAGGAAGCCAATTCCAGGGTCAGGCCATGACTGTTCTCACCCGAGCCAGCGGAACACGCGGCCCATGTCTTTGGTGAAAATGCTGCTGGACAGCCCCTGCTTGACCTCGTTGTTCCAGGCGAAGGCTTCCTCCTCGTTCTGCCATGGAACAGAAGTTAGCAGAAACACAGTCCTCTGGTGGCGTGATTTCCAATGTGTTCGTATGAAGCATGTGAGTAAACTGCACAAGCAACTCCCATGAAATTCCACTCTGGGCCTCTGACAATGTCCACATAAATTTAGTCAATGCCATCTTCAGAATTCCGTTTACATTGCACGTATTTATGGCTCTGAACTAGACTGATCTTTCTATAGGTATTCAATACTCTCTCCAGAGTAGCTACACACAAGCAGGGATCGGTTTCAGGCATTGATGTCAAGCAGGTGCTGACCTTGAACTTCAACACATAAAGGATGGGTACAAAGGTCTCCGTTTGCACGATGGGGGCATCATGCGCCAAGCCAGTAATGATGGTAGGTTCCACGTAGTTCCCGGGACGGTCCATCACCTGGGGGTAAGAATAAAAGAATGTTTCCAACACTGACCAACATGCATTGAATTGCAACCTGCTAGAGGTCATGGCAATGTTTGTAAATGTATTTAAAGGATTAAGATTAAGGCTGGGTGGCATGGTGGTGCAGTGGTTAGCACTGTTGCCTCACACCTCTGGGACCTGGGTTCCGGTTTCCGCCTGGGTTTCATG
>JABFEA020000119.1:3308290-3319437 GCA_019775915.2 Cyphomyrus plagiostoma | reverse complement strand
TCCTATTTCATGGTCCAAGATTGTTTCAGAAAGGTCCTATCATCAATAGAACCAGCAAGCTCATTTAAACACCAGCTGCAATATACTTCAGTGTATCATACCTTTGGTTTTTAATAGGCAATAGCATTATTATACCGCTATCAATGCAACTAGACAGTAATTCTCATAGCAGTGAAGTCGGTGACCTCCAAAAAGCCGTAAAACCCACAATAGTTGTCATATGGTTTTGTGCTTATTAAATTTGTGTTTCCAAAGATTAATCCCACAACAGTAATAAAGTAAAAGTCTTGCTGCTTCATAAATACTAAAACAATAGATTTAATTACTTTTACAGTTGGGTATGGGTACGCGGTCTTATTGAGAAAACATACAAAAAGAGACGCATATAATGTTTAATCATTCGTTTTGTATTTGTCCGAGTAACAAAGCAAAGGAATAAACTGCTTCAGTAGAAAACTGCATTTTACTTCTCATTTAAAATAAAATGCAGGGCTGGCAAGTTTGGTCAGCTGCATTGAGTGAGATTTTCTGTTCTCTGTTTTGCACACACATTTACATGTATGTTTTATTACCTTGTAAATAGTCTGTAGGGTTTGCGAACTGCCGTAACGTTTTTGATGCAGCTAATTTTAAGTTCAGAATGGAATATAGATTTGCCGTCTGGTAAAGCCTGGGTGGGGGGAAAGAGTGAACACATACATTTTTTGTTTCATCTGAATTGATTTGTACAGAAAATGACTGTATACAGTTGTTAAGAAGTGGAAACTTCGACCAAAATGAAATTATCAATAAACAACTTCTATTTATTCAACATTTTATAAAATGCATGCTATTTAAAAAAAAATTTCAGCTTTACGGTTTCAGGACAGAACAGCCACTCTGTTATGAACATTACGGTTTTTTGAATGATATTAGTGTTAATAACAGCAGCTAACAACACAATAGCACAAACCATAGGGCTGCATACACCGAAGTAGTTCTTGCTTGTTCATTGGTGTGGGAAAAGGCGGTTCTAGTGTTATTAGGAGGGTAATTAGCGTTACCTGCAAGACCGCTATTATTACTTTATTTGACTTGACATCTTTAAATTGTCATCCTTGCATTAGAATATAGACCTAGTTAATACTGATGGTATCTCATGCTGCGTCAATGTTTTTTAAAATTACTACTCACTGAATATTGAACTGAAGCTTGACATAAAAAAAATGAAATCACAAATCAAATCGTAATTTCAATTTCTATCAGAAAAATTGCAATTCGATATTTTCCCCAAGTTGTGCAGCCCTATTGGGCAGTGCAACTACATGATGTTTAGTTTGATTAATCTCGTGTCCTTTTAAGCACCTGATAGTGCACCTGCCCTGAGAGGCCATAGCTGTCAGACTGTAATTTGATATGACACATGTAGGCCTTTCACGATGATAAATTTTGCTGGACGATAAATTGCCTCAGGAATTATTGCGATAAACAATAACATCGCAGTGACGTCATATCTGCCAGTGCGAAATACGGCTCACTTGCTTCCGGTTTGAGTAACTATGAGCACAAGAGAGGATAAACTTGTTTCAGAAGCTAAAAAAAACAACAATAATAATTTCCTAAGTGCACCACATCCTCAAAATACAATCGAGTTTTAAGTTTCCATGCAAACCTCTGGGAAATTTGGCAAATCCAACATATTTATACTCACGTTTCATATAATTTATTACCACATTTTACTTTACCGCTTATAGGGAGCACATCTGCCTGGGCGAAATTGATAATTTTATTTATACAGCGTATTTTCATATTATCTGAAAGCGTTCGCTGCAGCGTCTCCATGGCTCGTTTTATGGCGGTTTATCATAAGCTTTGAGTCTATACAACACAAATCTGAATATTGAACAGCTTTAATTAGAACTCTGACAAATTCTCAATGCTGCCATAATTTTACACTACATTTTGTCGTGCTTCTTCGTGGATCTGAAGCAGCAACCTCTCCTGTTCCCGTGTTTCTGTTTGACACTAAGAATAGCAAACACAGGTTAACGCAATGTGTACTTAAGCACATAAAGAACATACTAAGTTAAATATTCTCCGCTAGAATGACTGGGGATGTTCATGGTTACTTCATTGCCACGCGCATACACTATATCATTGTCCGGGAGTAGCGTCTATTACCGTGAGTTATAGCTAACGCCAGCCACAAAGTTGAACGAATAAGACTCCCCTTCGTATCTGTGGATGTAAGGCAAACATCTTAAAGCCTTTCTCTAATTTACTCGTTGGTACTTTGGAGAAGGATTTACAAAAGCGATGTACGTCATTGATCGTAAGTTTGGGCAAGTCCTGTAAATGGTGTGTACAAACCAATGCCATTTTTCACAGACCGGAAATGAGCGAGCCGCAATTCAATTCAATTCAGTTTATTTTTATATAGCGCCCTTCACAACAGAGTTGTCCCAGGGCGCTTTACATGGGTGTGGTAGAACACATTGATATACATATAAAATTAACTGCATTTCCATGGACATAGAAGCTGACGTGCAAAGATCCCACTGACACGAGAGTTCACGCCTCATTACTAGTGATGTCGTTCACAAGCGAGACTGCTCTTTGGGCCAACAGTTTTTAATGAACGATGGCAGCCAGCTCCTGGTTCAAGAGCCGTTTTATTAATGTTTATAGAACTGTCCGGGTTTTTGAGCTGCCTAAACATTAAAGACGACTGTGGCTGAAACACGTTTTCTTCCGAATAAGCCCGCCCACTGGACAGCGTCTTATTTTTTAACAAGCTCACTTCAGGTCACTCTAATCGGCATCAGGAAGAGAGGGGCGGGTTGTTTTAAAGAGACGGCTGTTCTTGGTGAGCTTAGCCAAATAAGCCGGTTTGCTAAAAAGAGCCCATATTCCCATTTGGTAGAGAGCGACACAAGGAAAACAAACAAGTATGCAAATGAAAATTATCGCAGACAGGAAAATTATCGTCCTCATTTTAATTATCGTGCAATTAATTGATTTATCGTTTATCACAACATGCCTAATCACACGACTCGTTTAAAGCTGTCAGTATGGCCCTGCTTACTCCTTATAGCTTGGAAACATAGTCATGTGATACTTCACTAGGGATAGATTAATCCCACCATGTACATTATAATCTTTGGGCAGATACAAGGGGAATATGTTACTGATCGAAAACAAATCTGGTCTCCCATAATGCACGACCGGGACCTGTTGTGGGCGTGGGCAGATAACAATAGCTTTTGCTATGACATCTAGGGTTGCAACAACTAATCGATTTAAAATCGACTATTAAAATAGTCGCCAACTAATTTAATAATCGATTAGTTGAATCTGCATTATTATACACACAAGTACAGTGGCTGCCCCCTAATTTGGGAGCAGTAAGCTAACAAAAGCCACGGTGGCAGTAAAGCACCTTTATATCATAAATAAATATGAGCAACAGCAACATTGCCAGTCAGAACAGAAAATATTTATTTTTAAGCAACTTGTAGGCAACAATGGTCAGGTTTGGCAATGGCATTCCACACAAAAATAGGCTTAAAAATAAAGGAATCAGTGGGCTTAATAGTGTAAAGAATATACAGGCACGTTTTTAAGTTCCTCAGTTTTTTTCTGTTGATGCTGCTGCTGCATCTCTATAAAATAAAATTTCACTGACAGCATTACATGAAATTAAAGTCCCATTAGACCTACTTTAAATGACAAAACGAATATGATTACCAATATTTACTTTAAATGCTTTTATACTTTAATTTACTTTATAGACTTGATATACTACAACCATATAAAGCTCACATTTTGCTCTGGCTTCCGCCTGTTCGCGTAGCACACTCTCATGTTTCTGAGAGAAATGATTCCAAAGTGAATCTTCACTCACTGAAACAGTTTCACCGCATTGTTGTTCTTGCTGTACATTGTCATCTATATGTCTAATCAGAATAGTACACTAGTATGATTTACCAGTTTCTTTTGTGAAATACTTTGCAAATTCTTTCTCGGCCAATTTGTGTAACAGTCTTTAATTGTACAGATGAATTCTGGGTAGATTTGGGCACGCCTCAGAATCGTAGTGTGAGCGGTATCGGAGCGAAATTGGAGTGAGACAAAGCGACCGCTCCAGCCTTAAAAAACCGCTCCACGCTCTGACCAAATTCCACGCGCTCCGTTCCTCGCTCACACTCCGCTCACATGCTCTGTAGAGGGTAAATGCACATAAACGCCATTCACGCACCTTTTAAATTTACAGAACGGCATTTACTCACCTGTTTTTGAGATCACAAATGTTAAGGATACGAATAGTTACCCACCCTATTTACTGCTGTGCATATAGAGTACCCACCTTAAATTTCTTGTTACCACTACACCCCACTGCTTCATTTCTTCATGATAAAAATTCATAGTAATATCAAATGTTGTAGTGCTCAAGACAAGGTCTCGGTCTTGTCTTTGAATCAGCCGTATTTGTACTTGTTCTTGTCATGGACTTGGGATTTTATTTCGAGACCAGCCGAGACCACAACTCAGAGAATATTCCTGTTAATGAGGCGTTTACAGTCAGATTGGATAACTTCTCACTTCAAGTGCAACCAATGACGCTGCTGCCAACCTCGTTACCCACCCCACCCCTTCACACAGCCATGTGTGCACATGAACACAGGTGAAGTCGTGGTTGTCTTGAGAGAGATGTCAACACAATCAGTTATCAAATGTGGCTACATATACCACAAAGTGCTTACCCTACCATTCTATTAGGGAGGCGCCCCAAGTTAATTTCATTTAACTTTATTTTCTCTATAGCGCCAGATCACAACAGAAGTCATTTAAGGCTACCTTTCCTATAGAACAGGTATAGAACATATCTTGTCCTTTTATTAAACAAACTAAATAGCCTTATCTTATTTACAGTTCATCACTGTAGTATGCTGAAACAACCGGACATGTTTTAAAACTAAATTTTGCTGCCTGCCGTTCACAGGTTGTTGCTCACCAATAGTCTTATTTGCACCGTTCAATCACTAAAGTCTGTGGTGTTTCAGGAGAGCGCAACACAGGGCATTTTTAGCGTAAAATGGGGAAAAGGCTTTTTCTCTGCAGTAAATGTTTACTTTCTTTGTCCGTAATAAATGCAGACACACTCACTCGCGTGCTGTCTCACCCCGTCACCATATGTGTATCAACATTATCATTTGAGAATTATTTAATAATATTCTTAGTAGCAGCAGCAGTAGTTTGTGCTTATACATTAAAAGCCGGAGTACTGAATACATTATCTAAAGCAGCATGCTGGCTGCACTTTATAAAATAAAAAAGATTTTGTGTTGTTCATTATATTAATTCAGCTGACACAATTTTTAATTTTTTGTACTCTTAATGTAGCATACATTTATTTTCTATGTGGGTTGCTGGAAACAACCTTTGCACAAAGACAGCTTGGGTTATCAAAAATGCTGGAAATTGAATCGGTTCAATTAATCGATTATCAAAATGATCGTTAGTTGCAGCCCTAATGACATCCCCATGACAGGAGATCAAGGACACACGGCGGCGGCACGAGACCCGTCTGGTGGAGGTGGACTCAGGACGGCAGATGGAGTACGACTTCAAGCTGGCGCAGGCCCTGGCCGACATGCGGCAGCAGCATGACGAGCAGGTGAAGCTCTACAAGGAGGAGATGGAGCAGACCTACCAGGCCAAGGTGAGGCCCGCAGCACATTGAATGCATCCGGATGTGTTGCCACCCAATGGGTAAAACAGAGATGGGCATGTCCAGCAAACCTGCGAAATCAGGTTGCGCATTCATTTGGAGATTTAGCTTTCTGGTGCTCACAAGCTGCAGAGGGTTCTGTTGAGACATCAAATCTCTTATGGCTTTGGTAAGGGAAGTCAGAGTGCTCAGTCAATCATAATGAAGTAGCATTCTTGGAAAATGCTGGTCTTGTGCAAGCTTCATTGCGGTAAACTGGTGCAAGATCTGACATAAGCAGTCAAGCCGCATGAGGGATGGATGGGTGTGTCCTTCAGGTTGGGAGCTGTATGCATTTCAGTCTGAGCTTGCATGTAAGCATGCTTGTCCTGCTTGTTTGCTTTCATAAGGTCTGTACATTCGCAGCTTGGCAGCAGAGAACACCTCGAAGGTCGCATCCTGAAATGTGACTGATTTCCTGTTTTGCGGTTTGCTAAGATCGCTGGCCTGCTCTTGCCATGCCCAGTTCCTCATTTTGATCATCCATTGCCGGAGTGCATGGTGACGCTTCATCTGTGCTGACGGCACCCTAACTTGCAATTTTCAGCTAGAGAATACACGACTGTCGTCTGAAATGAGCAGCTCTTCGGCCAACCTGGCCCGGGAGGAGCTGAAGGAAACCCGTCTGAGAGTGGAGAGCCTTGCTGCCCAGCTGGCCAGCCTGCAGAAGGAGGTGAGGGCTCTTCCAGGCCTGGCCTGTCACCAGGAGTACCTAAATTTGCCCTTCTGTTTATCTGTGCAAGTACAGTATTTTCCAGTAGTGTTGCAATATTTTTAATGCAGCTGGCTGTCTAGAGTTGTTACCTCCTGAAGAGCTAGGGTCAGGTTCCAGGTTCCCATTGATTCACAACCTCCACATTCCTGTAGGCTCGTGGCTGGCAGGACCGTATTAATGAGCTGGAGACGGCGTTGGCTCAGGAGAGGGATGCAGGTCGGCGCGCCCTGGCCGAGAAGGAGCGTGAGATCGCAGAGATCCGCGCCAAGATGCAGCAGCAGCTGGACGAGTATGAAGAGCTGCTGGATGTCAAGCTGGCTCTGGACATGGAGATCAATGCTTACAGGAAGCTGCTGGAGGGCGAGGAGGAGAGGTGATGTGGACGTGCGCCAACACCAGGGCCCCCTTGCTGCCAGGCCCAGAACCATCAGTCTTACTTCCCTCGATGTCTTTAAAAGCAGGGGTAGCACAGGGCAGCAGGTAGCGCAGACGTGCTGGTGCAAGTCCCAGGCAGGGCCTACAGCAAGGTACTGGAAGGTATTAATCATCCAGGGATGGGAATGGTAGCTAGACTGAGTGCTTATTCCCGGCATTAAAGATCTGAGGGACTGTCTGGTGTGGAGAAAGAAAGTAAACAATACCTCAAGCTTTTTGGTTGAGTAACTCCTGGGTTATGTCCAAAACATCTTATGTATAGTAGCAGCAGCCTTGTCTGTGTGGCTCACTGTGTGCCCCCCCCCCAGGTTGAAGCTATCCCCCAGCCCATCATCCCGTGTCACCGTGTCCCGCGCCTCCTCCAGTCGCAGTGTGCGCACCACACGTGGGAAACGCAAGCGTGTGGATGTGGAGGAGTCGGAGGCAAGCAGCAGCGTCAGCATCGCTCACTCCGCCTCCGCCACAGGGAACGTTTGCATCGACGAGCTGGACGTGGATGGGAAGTTCATCCGGTTGCACAACACCTCCGAGGAGGTGAGCGCCAAACAGGTTTTTGTTTTGCCCCTTTCTGCACGGCCACCTCCACAGATGCAGTCGGATAACGTCCTTATCGCTGTCACTGGTCTTACCCAGTACCTTGGAACATGAGTGATTTTATCCTCAATGTTTTCTGACACCTTTCTTGCAGGACCAGCCAATGGTAGGTTATGAATTAACCAGAACCATTGGAGATACCTCAGCTACCTACAAGTTCACTCCTAAATACCTCCTGAGGGCAGGCCAAAAAGTCACGGTATGTCACCGACCATCTCCTTGCTTTTGAAAGGACCGATTGGAACACAAATATTGGCATTTCTATCCTGTCCAGTGGAGGCATCCATGTTATTCTCCATGTCTTATCAGATCTGGGCCTCTAATGCTGGTGTAAGCTCTAGCCCCCCCACTGACCTCATCTGGAAGAACCAGACCTCCTGGGGCACCGGCCAGGACCTTCGGGTGGTTCTGAAGAACCCCCAAGGCGAGGTACGGCTTGGCTCTACCCCGCTGCCAGAGAGCTTTAGGCGTAGCTAGGTGCCTTCTCCTGGTGCTTGGTTATAGCCTTGTGATTGCCCTCCCTTCACAGGAAGTGGCCTTCAGGACCACTATTTTCAAGACTGCAGTGCCAGAGGAACGAGAGGATGAAGAAGATGAAGGTGAAGTTGAGGTCATTGAGGAGGACCTCTTTCACCAGCAGGTGAGTAACTCAGAGTGCACATCCTCTCTCTCCCTCCATACCGGAGATGTGGAATAAAGAAGCCTTACCTCAGTGGGACAGTGGAATAAGGTCAAAAATGTAATATGTAAAATTCATATTTCAGATACATGCTGAGTTTGAGTGATGCATGCACAGGAAATATGTTATTGACTCCTTTCCCCAGTGTTTTAACCCTGAATCTTTCTGAAACTCAGCTGGGAATCTGCAGGATTGCTGGTACATCACCGACCGGTTTGTGGTGGTCATCTGACCAGGGTATCTGTCTTTTCCAGGGAGACCCCCGTGCCACCAAGAGAGGCTGCATCGTCATGTGAGCCAGCAGACGCTGCTCCTCTCACCCGGCGCGCTTTCAGCTGCCAGCCCAAATGGAGCAGGACTAATCTTTTTCTACTGTTTTAGTTCATATTATCAAACATGTGTGGATCTTTTACTGCAGATTGTAAACCATTTTGATACATTTATTTTTGTGAAAGCAGAACACTCATGACTTGTTTTGTATGAACCAAATCTTGTTTTTAATGGAGGACGTTTTTGTAGGGTTAGGTAATGAAACTGACAGGTCTTTAAAAGCGGGGCAGCTTGCAGAATTATCCTCCAGGTGCTGTGACTTTTTGTTTTTTTTTAAACAACTACTTTTTTAAATAGTATTTTAAAACCTTTATAGAAAGTGATTTTTTTTCCATTAAGTGTTGTAGTTTAGATGGGGAGGACATTGCATATGTTGGAATGTAGATTATGCTTTTATGTAAACACAAGAATAAAGTTTGGAATCATGTTTGAGCCTGTATGATTTCCTTTAAAAGAAAAAAAAACACCTGGGCGGTACTGCTTTTATTAGATAGGGGGCAGCATCTGCTGTCTGATTAGAGGGCACTTGTGAATAATTTAATATTGCATCAAAAAGGAACTTAAGTCTGACTTAGCTAATGGAAATCATAATTTAATGTTTGTGGGTAGAGGGTTTGCCATATTTTCTGTAATGAGAAATGAGTGACCACATGAAATCATACTTGGATTTCAGTTTTCGTGTGTGTGTGTGTGTGTGTGCGCACACAGAACTCCTGAACAAACTACTTGTATGGTTGAAAACAATATTCTGGAAGAATGCAGATAGCACACCTAGAATTCAGTGACTTGAGTTTGAGGATTATAGAGGACAATGGGTCTTAACGGGGGACTAGGAAACCCTACTGTTGAACTTGTGCTGAACTTGCTTTAACCTTTGTCCTGTGTTAGGAACAGAAAGCTCATGTTAGATGGGTTGGTGCCGACCCATGTATTAAATCAGCCATAAAATGCCCTCAAAACAATAATTTATCATCCCATTTGTTTCTTACCTCTTGGTTTCCTTATCCATGAAAAGATTTTAATACTTTTAATATTTTTGGTGTGACTTTCTGGACCTTTCTTTTGACAGCATACCTCTCCTTTTCAACAAAAAAAAAATGGTAAAATAAACCTATAAAAGAATTATATAAATAAACTGAATTGGTCTTATCTTGCCTTACATGGCTGGGCATGCCTTGCCTAGTGATTTTTTTTTTTTATTTTGTTTAAATAGTGGTTCCTGACAAAGTCAAAAAGCCTTGATGCAGTACAGAAATTTGTGTTTTTATGCATTTTAATCTTACAAACGGGTCGGTGCCGACCCTAACACCATAGGAAGGTTTCAAAGCCCATAGTCGGTTCCTTAATTATTTCTTACTAGTAAATACGGTA
Organism: Cyphomyrus plagiostoma; assembly: GCA_019775915.2. Classification (NCBI taxonomy): domain Eukaryota; kingdom Metazoa; phylum Chordata; class Actinopteri; order Osteoglossiformes; family Mormyridae; genus Cyphomyrus; species Cyphomyrus plagiostoma. The sequence continues at coordinate 3,309,564 of JABFEA020000119.1, read as the reverse complement.
TTAAGATTAGTTTAGTTGTATAAGATAGATAGATATATGTATGTGTGTATATATGTATGTGTGTATATATGTATATATATATAATGTGTGTATATATGTGTGTATGTGTATGTATGTATGTGTGTATATATGTATGTGTGTATATGTAGATATATGTATATATGTGCCGTGCAACAGTGTATGAAGGATACCAGAGGGTTTATATTGTACAGTTAGAAGCAGCTCATCAGGGGAAAGCTGACGGTGTTGCAAAAAAGTCGACTCTGTGGTCCAAGTACAACTTGGGGATTTATTTAACCCCTAAATAAGAATTTTCTTTTTAATGAACCAAACGGTAGCTGCATCGTCAGAAATTTGCCGCTGAGGATAAAAAAAAAATCGATAGCACCTCCAAAAATACCCCGAGGACAACTCCGATTCTCCTTGCCGAAGGAAGAAACACTTCAGTGATATAGATTACAGACATACGATCAAGGCTGACAGAACTGAGAAATAATCAATACAGACACAATAGGGGAAACTCAGATTCGTTAGCAAACGAAAGCTGCTGCATACAATCCTTCATTGTGTAAACATTGAAACAAAACGTCCACACTAAGTCTAATGCTGTATTTTCAAAATGCGATGTTAGTGCCCTTTTGGCTTTGTGTGGTTGCATTCACAGCATAAATCTTTCGTACTTTCACGGAGGTTCCTTAAAATCAGCCGTAAGCGTGCCAGTGTCGCTTCTTTAAAGATGTGGACGCGTCATTAAGTCTTTAAAAATAAACATGTCGATGACATTCAAGTACATTTAACTGAGACCCGTCGAGCGGCTAGTAAACAGCTCCAATTATAACAGACCTCAACAAATAGTGTTTCATAAAATACTGAGTTTCTGTGGACAGGTATTCACCATTATGGCACACAAAACGCCGCCGCCAAGATTTGAAGATCACGCGGCTAAAAAAGGTGTTTTTTGCGAGGTTAAGGAACTGATCAACGCTGTTTCAGGCATTTGTTAAATTCCTAGCTGGAAAAACTGATATACCCCAATGTCGAATTTACAGCTTTAAAGTTTTTTAATCTGTTTTTAAACAGCGTTCTACCGAAAATTACATTGTTGAATGAATTTCAATACATGGTTTGGGGCAATAAACTCAATCCCTTGGGACGTCTACTGTCCGTGCATATATATTAGGAGTATGTGCAGATTTGTTTTAGTTGGCCTATGCCAGTAATGTTTGTTGATGTAGTGTACTCAGCCAAATTAATATAGCGTGTGTGTGTGTATA
>JABFEA020000119.1:3289917-3304742 GCA_019775915.2 Cyphomyrus plagiostoma | reverse complement strand
ACCTTGGTGTCGTCTGCAAATTTAACCAGTTTACTGTATGTATTGGTATCAATATCATTAATGTAAATTAGGAACAACAGTGGTCCTAAAATTGAACCCTGCGGTACCCCACTATGAACACAGGCCCACTGTGACATTGTGCCTCTAATAACTACTCACTGCTTCCTGTCAGTTAACTAGTTTTTGATCCAATCTGCCACAGTTCCTAAAATTCCTGCAGCTTTGAGCTTTAGCAATAGCCGTTTGTGGGGGACAACATCAAAGGGCTTCCTGAAATCTAAGTAGATCACATCGCTTTTTGTGATCAATTCCACTTGTAGCTTCCTCAAAGAACTCAAGTAGATTCGTTAAACAGGAGGGACCATGATCTGTACAGAGGGGCCACACTTATCATTAGCCAATTTTATAACACTTTACTTGACAGGGCACAATTACTTAGTAAAACCTCAGTTACTACTGAAGTACAAATCATGAACAAATCCTGAACATAGTCACTACTTGATTTAAAAGATTAATCACGGTTAATTAATCATCAGTATTTCATTTATATTATTCATTACTTGTTCCTTCAGTAGTTCTGTAGTAACTCCACTGCTCATGTGACCCCATCTCTGTATAAACACAGAGCTGTGAAGATCAAAGTTCAAAGTGGATGCTATGGCACACTATGGAATTACGGTGCATTATTTATCTATTGTGAGTGTGACCGCATCTAGAAATGGACAAGAAATGACTACACTGTGGCAGTGGCAGCCTTCAATTATACAGCACCTTTCTACCCATAGAAAGGTTTTTTGTACTATTCTCTACATTTTAGAATAATTATAAAGGCATAAAAACTATAAAATAAAATATATGGAATTATGCACTGACCAAATAAGTATTTTAAATACTTGACTACTGTGTTTAGGTCAGGTGCCTGTGATTCGACACTATCACTCTCCTTTATAAGCAGCTTGTTGTGTCCAAACTATTGACTGGCACTATACTTACAGAAATGGAACCGGGCCGTGGTGAGAATTTGGACATTGAATCAGGAAGTTGTTCCCTGTCTAGGGAGATGCTGCAGCAACATTAATGGAAGATCCTTCTCCAGTGTGCTATTTTACCACTGGCCACCAGGCGGACAGGTGAGCTGGGGGTAGGGAAGGGCAGTGCTCACCTCCAGTAGAGGCCTTGATTTGCGCTTCACACTAAACTGGAAGTGGCAGAGCTCGCAGAAGCTGGAGCTGGATGAGGACAGCCAGTGCTCCAGGCAGCTGCGGTGGATGGTGCCTAAGGTGCCGGCGCACTGGCAGGGGGACAGCAGCTCCTCCTGGGCACTGCCTTCGTGGCAGATCCTGCACATGGGCCTATCTGCTAGGCTGCAAGGGACAGGGGTGGGAGTGAAGGATGAAAGATTCACAGCAAAAAGAAGCAGTCGGAGAGAGGAAACATGTTTTGAAATGGACAAAAAATGTCACATGAGGATATTGCAGGCAGGCAGATCCAAGGGTTAAATCGGAATCTAAGAGGAGGGGGCATGTGCCTGAATTGTTTTTTTACATATCACGTAAATGAAAATGCATCAAAAAGTAATATTCTTGCTTATTCATTCATGTCCATGTGAAACTGCATTAAAATACGAAGTTATTCAAGAATTCCTTCTCATACTTGTCTAGCAGAGTCTGGCTAGTAAGTGAAGTTATGGCAGCAGTACGGTGAGTTAAATTGAAAGTCATATTGAAACACAAGGGACAGAAAGGCATCGTGCAGGAATATATTGTCCATTCAAAAAAAACAGACTTACTAATGAAAATGAACATAAGGAAGTGGAGCTGTGCTCTGGCAAGGTGTGATTTGGACATAAGGAGGCGGAGCTGTGCTCTGGCAAGGTGTGATTTGGACATAAGGAGGCGGAGCTGTGCTCTGGAAAGGTGTGATTTAGACATGAGGAGGCGGAGCTAGGCTCAGGCAAGGTCTGATTTAGACATGAGGAGGCGGCACTGTGCTCTGGCAAGGTGTGATTTGGACATAAGGAGGTGGAGCTGTGCTCTGGCAAGGTGTGATTTGGACATGAGGAGGCGGAGCTGTGCTCTGGCAAGGTGTGATTTGGACATAAGGTGGCGGAGCTGTGCTCTGGCAAGGTGCGATTTGGACATAAGGAGGCGGAGCTGTGCTCTGGCAAGGTGTGATTTGGACATAAGGAGGCGGAGCTGTGCTCTGGCAAGGTGCGATTTGGACATAAGGAGGCGGAGTTGTGCTCTGGAAAGGTGCGATTTGGACATAAGGAGGTGGAGCTGTGCTCTGGCAAGGTGTGATTTGGACATAAGGAGGCGGAGCTGTGCTCTGGCAAGGTGCGATTTGGACATGAGGAGGTGGAGCTGTGCTCTGGCAAGGCGTGATTTGGACATAAGAAGGCAGAGCTGTGCTCAGCCAGCCTCTGTCTAAATTTATACTATGGGTTGAGCCGGTGTTAGGAGGATTTATCAAAAGGTAGCATCTAAGCAAGGCCAGGTGAAGCCCATCTGATATCCTTGGTGAGCTTCACTGCCCAAAAGTCAAAGTCAGTGCCCCCTCAGAAGATGGTGCCCTAGGTGGCCGCCGATTTTGCCTGGTGGTTTGAGCAGCCCAGTATCTGAGTCTAGAGTGGGATACTGTACCCCGAAGACGTGCTGAACCTGAGCAGCTTCAGGAAAATTTTAGGCTTCGTTAAATGACAAAAACTGTCAGCTACTGTGTATTTGTATTAACATATACACAACAATACATAAAACCTGCAGGAGCAAGGAAAGAAACACACAAGACAGAGAATGAGAGATAACCCAAAATGTGATCTAGTGAAGATAAAAATCACACATATGGGAGGTAGCTAAATTTACATAAAAATATCAGTTTATATCATTATTAGATATAAATGCTGATGCCTGAGGATCTTTCTGGAACTGAATATATTGCAGAGTCCTGTTTTTTAAAATAAATGCTATTTTTAAATGCTCATTATATATTTTGCGATGACATTCATACACATGACAGATTACAAAAGTTAAAATTAGCCAGATATTCACTTAGAATCTGAAATTTTAATATCATAAAATATTGTTGGGCGGCTCAGTGGGTAACACTGCTGCCTCACACCTCTGGGGTTTGGGATATGGAGCTTGTCTTCTGGCAGTACCTGAAGTGGACCGGTACTCACCGGTACCAGCACCTCTCAATATCTGCTGGCATCGAACAACAAGGGGAGCACCAGCACCTGGAGCTGAATAACAAGGGGAGCACCAGCACCTGGAGCTAAATAACAAGGGGAGCGCTAGCGCCTGTTTTTCCCCACTAGCATCATGTTGGGTTCCTCCCACAGTCAGTGATGTATGCAGGGGTGGGGCCCCAGATGAAAGCTAACTGGACATTGCCCCCTGTCACTCACCAATTAAAAACACATCATGTGCTTTGATGTGGTCGGCCCCACTGTATGAATTATGCTCTCGCTTATCACACCTTAATTGCCTCTGGCCCCCAGTCCAAAACTAATCGGCTAATGGGGTTTCTAAATTGCTCACAGCATGTGTATGTACTGTAAACGACCATCATCCCATCCAGGGTGTGTGTTGCCTGGACAAGGCTCCAGTAAACCTGACCAGGATCACTGATTAGAAGATAAATGGATGGAAAAATGTTGCTCATTAGGTTCTGCAGAGATAAGCTTACAGTCATTGACTTTGAATGTAGTTACAATGACACGAAATATTTCAATTGTCGGGTCTTTGTGGATTCATGAAGATTGTTATAATCCAATATACTCTATTAATTTGACATTTGTGGAAGGCTTTCTGCTTTCATCCACTATATGGAGAGAAGTAGCGTCATTTATCAGCTTGTACGTGGCAGATAATCTTCTGACGTGGATTATTTAGTCTGGTCCTTCGTCTCCGCACTTTGTCCAAAGTGAAACCTGACAAATTCCCAAGCAGTAGCTTGAAGATGACAACAAAATGTGGGCTTTTGGAAAGTACAATCCAATACTATCTTCTTCAGAAACAACTAAAACTATCCTTTGCAGAAAGGATTAGATCCATCACCATTGTATTTATGAAGATACTGACAAAAACAAATGTTCAGTAAACAAAACTGTATGCAGCTACATGACCAATGGGAAAAAACATTGCTCTTATTGTCATTCTTCCCATGTCCCATGAAACTGTGAACGTCGACTATACATACTGCTCTTAATTTCACTTTCTGTTCCTGCAAACATACAGTCTGAAGGTAAATATGTTTTTATTATCTGTAGTATTAATCTGGTGATCTTAGTTACGGTAAAAAGATCTTATGCATTACCTCACTGAAACTCTTCAAAAAAAGTTCTAAACTATATCTGCAACATGACACAATTTAGAAAATAATTCAACAAAGTGTGCTTCCGCTGACATTTTCACGAGTTATGCATCTTTTATTTATGACTATTCTTTCTGAAGGCATATTTGTTTTGAGTGTTGCCTAGCAATCTGCAGTTGTTGATTTGAGTTCTTGTTGGGGTTAAATATTAGTCATTACCCATTTTTTTGCATGCCAATCATTTGCTATTTGGCAGCCAGAAAATTTGGTCGATTTTCGCTGTGACACTAAGACTCAGTTGAAATTTGGGAAAAGAGTAAAGACTCAGCCCCTCAGCGTGAAACCGCGCCACAGCTGACTAACAGGCCCCCCCCTGAAAAAGAGATTACACAGTGCATCTGACACAGCTTTGCACGGCTCGGCAAGGCAGCCACTATTCTGAAGCCTCCCTTTGTGTGGAAGAGCGAGGGATAGGTCTGGGCAGGCCCACACAAAAGGCGTCCTCACGCATCACAGAACACCATGTGACGCACGCCAATCAGATCGGCCACACAGAGGGCCGCGCCTGCATCTCCCCAACCCCCAGTGTTACTCAGCAGGTTGCCCCCATAATCCTCCGGGGCGGAGCCTGTTTCATCAAATCCACCATCCGGCCATGCCTTTCCAGAAAGGATCTAATAGGGCAAAAGTTTTTTCTCATTCCCAGTTATTCACCAGCATGGGCAGATTCCCAATATACACATGAACGGAAAAGTAGCATTATAACAAGCAGCACAGCCTGTTCTAATACACGTTTAATGAGGAATATTCCATTCCTTAAGTAGCAAAGGTTTGTAAATGTACACTACTGACAACAGCATAAACAGAATTCCTAGCACTGGACTTCAGTTATTCATTTTAATGCAAGTCTTAACTAAGACTCTTTCCAGTTTAGGCTTAAACTTTTCAGAATAAAGGGGGTATGAAAAATGGATGGATGGATGGATTTTGCACAAACAGGAAAGAGGGACTTTAAGTTAAATTGTAAATTATTCTGCTTGATTTAACTCAACAAACTTGACTAAGGCAATAAAGATGTCAACATTCTTTAAACTCGCTTTGTTATTCCTCCTCTTTCACAATCGCATCTTCGCACGAGAGCTAGGGCTGGGCCTGCCAGCACCCTTTCCCTCCCATACCTCGGGGCCAGAGATCCCACTATCAGGGGCAGCGCCTCCTTGGCGGCCCGCTGCATCGTGGGCGGCCTCGGTCCATTCACTAGCGCGCTCCCATCATCCGTCATCTTTCCCAGGAGGGCAGAGTCTGAACAGTCGGAACGGACTGTGTGGGAGGAGCCCAACCACTCCGATGGGACCTCGGGAAGTTGGCTGCGCTGGAAGGTTGTCATGGCAGCTGATGGCGATTGCTGGGCTCCAAAGGCACTCAGTCACATGGCATTTCGGGTCTGGGGACAAAAAATAGGAGAGGGGGAGATGATGGATGCACTGGTTAAAAATAGCACAGCTAGGTGACAGCCAGAGGTAAATTCCGTAATTTTTCTATATGATGTCAATGATTGCACAAGTTTTGTTTGAGTTTGAGCAGTATCTGAAATGAGTCACCACCAATGTTAAAATATCAATGGCGCACTAAACATCAGTACATACATCATGCAATCATTACCCTCTTGCTGCAACCCCCCCCCCCCCAAGGAACCATTTCCCAGTAGGACCAGACCGGTCACTGTTAAACATCCTGGCACGTGTGCTTTCAAAAACTTCCCCGCAGGAAGAAGAAACTGCAGGAACTGACCTGCTTCAACATGTCAAAATATCAGCACTGTTCTTATATAACTATGTAGCCTCTTTGGTGCTGATTCTTCCTCTCATGCCAAAGATGCTTTGTCATTTTCACCTTACTGTTATCACCTCTGTCATTTAGTAAATAGATGTTACTAAATAAGGATTTATTGCCTTAACCATGTAGTTTGTAAGCTTGTTATTATTGTGATTAAATCCCATAGTTGAGAGAGTGATGTCACTGTTGGCCCTTGAGAGAGACCAGCAGTCAGCCGAAACTTCTTTCTCTGAAAGATGTGTGACGCTCTGGCTAAATAAATAATAGGTAAACATGCATTTGATATTAACTGCCTGCAAATATCCATTGGTGACACATTTGTTGACCCCCAAGACAGCAGCCAGTGACACTGTGGTCTGTAGCGTGTTGAAATTGCAGGTAAGGTTGGCTTAAGTACAGGCAGGTGTGACTGTCAGCTTTGACCGTGAACAACTTAAAAACAGACAAGAAACACTATTCAGTTTAAATCAATAGAGTGAAATTAAGAATTGTGATTAACCAACCCAGTTAAATTGAGTGAACTGTACCAAACCACTAAGCACCCTACAACTGTCTAGTAGGAATGTATTCAGAGTTGGGGCAAGTGAACAGAAGCCCCCCAGGGGCTGATATGGAGTCCTCACGTCCAGCAGGGTTCCGTGGGAATGGGAAGGACTGAGATTCCACCCCTTATGCAGGGTTCAAACCATCATCCATCAACAACCACATCAACTACACTGCATGGGCAATTATGGTTATGTGCAAATTACTGCAACAGGTAACACGTTTTTATATGTATTTGCCAGGCCTAGTAGTCATTTATTTCCCTGTACATTTTATGGCTGAAGAACAACCATATTTGTAACCGTTTGTCCAGATGAGGCATTGATTGACACGTGCAGTTTGCCTGAGGAGATAATTGTTCATTCCTATGTCATGTGACAATTGCAGCATTTTAGATTGCACTGTCTCCATTGTGGGTTTTCAAAGCTCCTTGTTTGGCACTTTATAACTTCCACATGATGCAGGAACACCACAAGCATACTGACCAAGTGACACGTCCTTCTATGAGTTCTCTACCTCCTGAGCCTAAACTGTTTTGGAAGGGATAGGGGGTCAGGTTTCAGTCCCCCTTAAGTTTCTGTCCCCTGCATGGCTATCTCCCCAGGGGCTTGGGGCATTCCTGTGTCTTGTAATAGAAAGAAAAAAACAATTAATCACTGAATTGTTTTGCTTATTCACAGCAGGACACCACATGCTAACTGGCTTAGACTAAACACAGCTGTCCTGTGTGACTATCCGTGTTACAATTCAGCTACTATCCGACACCACGACACGGCACTATTCACGGAGCAGCGACACACAGCCACTACAATGAGCGCGACTTGTGACGGCTCTGCGCCTATCATTTAACGAACAGCCCCCAGTCAACTTTTTACACCAGCGATGGTGTGAGCATAGTTTCCATTTAATTATTCATTATAACAAACATTTACAAACAATCCATGAAACTAAAACGTGGATTTTACTCTTATAAACTACGCCGCGGAATTAAGAAATGTCACGCAAAGTTGAGAAATCAAAGGCACGGAAACTTGTCTTTCGCAACGCGAGGCATCCTTCATATCGCACACGTGGTTAAGTGGCTTCATTGTAACTGCTAAACATCTTCTAGGGCTCACCCACAAACATCTCCGTCCCTATGACCCAGGTTAAGACCTTTCATCGCCCCGTAATTCTCCTCAACCGCGGATCAGATTAAGCGGCGCTAAAATTAAAACCGCTATAATCCATGCTCCTCGTAACGAGGTAAATGGAGTGAAAACCGAACCGGGATCGCCTACTCGCCCGCAAATAGCACGCGATTCGGAGCCGGGAGACGGGCAGAGACGCCGCCATCTGCCATACAGGGCGCCGTATTCATAAGTCTGGGCAAGAGGATTTTTTTTTAAACACCAGAAGACAAAGTGACAAGACAAGGTCTCATTAATTATTTACACTGCGTATCAGATTGTACACTGCTGCCCTTTATAGAAGGCCGAAAATAAAGGCTCCTGGTACTGCAAGGAGGCCCAGTCCCGCAAGTAAGAGGCCGCGTAAAGTAGGGTAAAGTAGGGGGGGGGCGCACTTTCTCATACAGCTGGAATTTATTAACACACAGAGGTCATCGTATCATTAATTATTCAGGCCCTGACAACATATCCATTATGTATCTTTGCACTCGTCATCACCAGTTACGAGTTTCACACAAAACTCTAGGTCATGTGTTTCTTTGTTTCTTTTTTTTGCTTCCAAGTAAAACGCATTGTTGCACCCGATGGCATATTTCATTTTGAGATACCAGTTCTGTTCTGAAATACCATTAAAGGTCCCACTACACATGCTAATTACACGAAGCATTCCACGAATTTTCCCAGTATTAGTCTCACTGGGAGGGTATACGGAGCTTGTGCCAGTGCTTTTAAAAATAACTTAAAGCGTCTCAGTCAACTATTTAAATCATCAGACTGGTTATGCTGTAGTCCTCTAGTCCTTTTCTCCACAGTAAGGACTCTCCAGGCAGTTACTGATGCACCGATAAGCTTGTTAACACCCATGCTAACGCAGAGCATCAATGTGTGCATTTAGATAAAAAAAGACACGACTACACCTCTTTCCTGTTCTGTAAGAGGAAAAAACATGCCCTCCCTACCCTCTCAGACATGACATAGCGCAATTCAAATCCTCACTTCCTCTGCACTCATGCATACATCTGAAACCCACTGCAGGAATCGATTCTTTGACCACTTGGGTTTGGCCAGCTCGTTGACCACAGATGCCCAAAGCAGATCATATATGGTATCAACCACCAGGGGTGCTGCTAGCAATTTTGGGCCCTATGACAAAACATGAGGTTGGGCCCCCCTAGGTAATGTTATTATTAATAAAGCAGATCTCTGGGGGGCCCTAAAGGGCGTGGGCCCTTAGAATTGTCCCAACTTTCCCCCCCTTAGCGGCGCCTACATGAATTTTTAAAAATAAAAATAGATTTTGAAGAGCTCCTGTTCTGTCTGTCGGTGGTGTTTGGAATTCAGCATTTTGGGAAGGACAGTATGTATAAATGGATTTAGTAAGATAGGGATGGCATGACAGCCTCACATCTGCAGAGCTGGCTTGCACGTCCTCCTTGTGCTATATGGGCTTCTTTCAGTTACACCAGATTCCACCTGCAGTCCAACAACATATAGTTAGCTGAACTGGTGTTTCTCAATTGCTCACAGTGCGTGACATCGAACAGAAAAAGCGGGTGCAAGATGAATGGAATTGAATATAACTAAGTGCCAAAAAAATAGATAATCTTATTTATTAGAAAACATTCCAGTGGGCTAGTCTGCATTTGACCCCGGGGGTACATCACAACATCACAGGAGACACGTGGTGCAGTGATTGTTATTTAGAGACTCATGGACAAACACCTCTCATCCCACGAGTTGCTCCGACAGACCGCGCCGCCTGTTCCACACAGCTGTAGGAGCTCCATGGCTGGGGGAGGAGCTCATAGTTTTAGGTTTCAGTTCAAGCACCTTCATCTCCGCCAGGCTGTCAGCTTCTTTGCCACTCTACAGGTCTGCCGCTCTATAGAAGACCATGTTGCTCTTATTTCTCGTGAATCATTGGAAGCTCAACCAAGCAACCCAGTAGTATTTGAATTGGCTCCTTCACAGATGTATGCTTGTGATGTGCTATCTGCCCAACTTGTATGTTCCTCTGGGTAATTGCATGCGTCTACTAACTAAATGCAAACTGCTCTCCACATACGTTTAGGAGAAGGGAGGCCTCCTTCTTCATCCACCGAGACCAGACTATTGCTGGGAACAAAACACACCCAGTCAAAAAAAAAAAAAAAAAACAGACACAGCAACTGCCCACTGGAGTGACTGAGCCTAATCCCATTTGTCATCCTCCATGGATCCTCAGCACGCAGCTCTGCCGGGAAAATCATTTCTGTCCTTGCCAGGTGGTCATGCTCTGAGCGAAGTCCCTGCTGCTCCTCTGCAGAAGGCAGAGCCACGATAACAGATGTGACTGACGATGTTATGCTGCAGCCATAACAACCAGACCATACCCTACACATCACAAGTCACTCTGGATATGAGTTATTGTTTAGCCTGTAGACCCATCACCCAGAACCCAAACACACAGACACTTGTGCTACATGGCCAGAATGCCATAGACTTTGGAATTAAGCCCTCTAAGCTTTCTAGAAATGCATCCATCCATCTTCTAACTACTAATCCTGCGCACGGTTGCAGGGAAGTAGTTCTGGTGCCTATCCCAGAATGCACAGGGCACAAGGCAGGGGTATACCCTGAACAGGATGCTAGTCCGTCATCTGGCACAAATAGGCGCAATCACACTCTTTGGGAAAAAAACAAGCCTGCATATACGTATGTATGCATGTATGTCTATCTACAGGGAGGAACAGAAGGGAGTATCTGGCAGTCTCAGCTTAGTGTCTCATCTTTCTGTCTGCTTTAAAACGACTGGCTTGCAACTGAAACTTTACCTTTTAAATGGAGGAAGGATAGAGGACAGATCTTACAAGTTTAAGCTAGAAACCATTTTTCCTGAAACCACTTGTCTTACATGTTGATTATAACCTACGTAACCACACACACTAGTCAGCCTGCTATAAATAATATTTGAAAACTGAAGGGAGGTTATGTTAGCCGAAAGCCTGAAGACAGGAACAGAATGCACTATTTAATTTGGTTAGTTAGCTAGATAACTATCTGTAAAGCTAGATGCAGCAATTGAGCTAGCACTAAGAACAAAGCGCTAAAACAATCTGCTAAGATGTAACAACAAAGGATCTGCTCACACCAACCTACAAAACTGCCTTAATCTCAGTCAATTTTTTTTTGTCCTTCTACGATTCAATTTTCACTCAGTCACGAAATGATTTCTAGGCTCCTTGCTAGCAGTTAGCAAAACTTAAAATCAGGAGGATTCAGTGAAAAGCCAACAAAGGAAGTAAACAGTGTCTGACTGTTGTTTTAGTTTGGAATTCAAACTATCGCAGTCCCACAGGCTGAAAGTGCACTTTTATATGCAATAAAGTAGCAGTTCATTCATGAAAAGAAACTGTTTCCCACATATCAAAACAAATAATACAAAATATATTTCCATCCATCCATCCATCCATCCAGTACAGGGCCGGGTGGGAATTCTATATTTATTCCAAGTTCAAATTAATCACCATGGACTTTGATTCAGCTCTTCTCAGTCCATCATAACACATTTATAACCTGAGACATTGAAAAAACAAATAAACACCCCCATCATAAAAAAACAGACAGACAGAGCTCCCCTCTGTTTTTGCAGATGTTCTTGAAGTGGTCTGTGCTGAGGGACATCCAAAAATCCTGCCCTCCTCCAGAAGAAAGCAGCCACAAGGCCGCTTCACAGGCAAAGTCCTCTGCGAGAGCTATCTGGGGTTTGCTCTGTGGGCTCCCCGCATTCCCCGGTCCTCCAAACCGTGGGAAAGGGACCACCAAAACTTAAAATTAGCAACCCCCCCCCCCACCCGCGCTCAGCAGACAGGCCATCTCCACGGCCCAAGCCGACCACATAGAGGAGCCTCTTCCCGTTTTTTACTCCCAGCCACATGTGCTCAGCGCTGACTGCAGGCTACCTACTGATATTGCTGGGCTGGGTGGGGGTGGGGGGGACCATGGACGGACGGGCCTTAGATCCACACACTTGTGGGAATCAGCTGTCCCACAGTGTGGGGGCCCCCACAGCTACACTCCCGACACTGGACAGTACGTGTAAGTCTCCCACACTCCGTTTTAGGAAAAAAACATGAGTTATACACATGATCAAGGAACTGAATTAAAAACCCCTTGAATTTACTGAGCTTGAAAGTTCTTATTTTTTCTACCCTTAAGATGAACCAGTACCAGAGGAAGGGATCAGATTATAATCAGTTTTATAGGAAAATGATCAACTTCCTTAGTATGACTACTCTTTACAAGTCACAGCAGTCTCCTACAAAGGGCCCAAACAGAGTCGCTTACAAACGGGCCTAATTTTTCCATTTACACAAGAGAAGCTTCACTTAGTCATTACAGTAACCAGTAGCCTTTAATTACATTCTAGGCTCCACATAACAACTCAACCTAATAATGCCTAAACATGACTGCATATGGATCAAATTTTATAGACCATTTCCTAACTTTCTTTTTCACTAGAAAATAAGCCTCCATTTGGGATTTTCCCCCCCAAATTAGACCTTCAAATTACTTCCACCTGGAGGATTTTTTTTTTAGGATCAACCATAAACCTTCTGTCAACAAGCTGAAAGAAATTTCTAAGAAAATGTTGATTTCGTGGTACTGATCCTGCTCCAAAGAGGCTTCTCCCTCAGTAGGCCGAGATGTGTGACGAATGCAAACAAAGCAAAGAAATGGCCTTAAGTGGTTTGGGAAAATTCCTTATCTAATGTTTTCACTCAGCGACACCAACCCAAATAAAGGATTAGCTTTTTAGGTCGGCTGACCTTCTCTCTGTCTTTCCTAGTTTATGCTTTTCATTGCAACACAGTATCCATCTTGATCTTCTATGAAAAGACTGATTCATAAAACGTGAGCATCAGTGGATTTTTTTGACAAGCATGGGGCACTCTCATGCTTATCTTCTTCACAGCTGTACCCAAGCATTCCTACAGTTAATCTGAAGGCAGCGATGAAGTATCGTTACTCTGCCTCATGCATCCCAACTCCACACCACAAAGGTCTTCGCCATGGTGGTATTCACAGGGATGATGGATAGAGATGCGCAGCAGGCAGGTTGGATCACAAAGGATGACCGTGACTGCACGTGCTGGAGGGGGTGGGTGCCCACACCAGTCCGGGCACACCGCCAAAATCCCAGCAAGGCATCCAACAACTGCCCTGTCCAAATCCAGCTGCCCCGAGGGTTTTAATCAGGTGGCAGCGGGAGAGTTTTGGGCCTGTGTTTTTCTCCCCGATAAATGTGGTCTTTTCACCATGATGTGCTAATCCCCTCTTCACGGGTCCGTCAGTAATTTAAATTGCAGGATTCCAGAGCCCTCCGCAATTAATCGTTTTGGAAACAATACCCAATAAACGCAGAACCCGATGCGCCCTCCTGCGTTCCGTGAGTGATTTTATGACATGTATGTCCCCAAGCCAATGAGGCCTTTAACATGTAAAACCTCCAATGAAAGTCCACTTTCAAAGCTTCAAAGACAAAATAAAAAGCAATTTCCAACTATATGGGAATAGCGAATTCACTGCCAGGTTGAACTACTGTGATTTCCACTGTGGCACAATAACTTATATTTTAGTTGCCCTGCAGCTTCTAGTAGCCCACACCAGCGCAAAGTATCTGCTGCATATTTACTTGTAACATCCCTAGAATATCGTTGTGTTGCATCCTGATCAATTCCTAAATGGAATTTCTCTTTGACTTATGGATGTTGTCAATATTGCAGTTCTTGCAATACAGTAATGGGGACAATGTTCTGTAAAAATGGTGATGTCCTTCAATGAGATATAAAACCAATATCTTGAGTCTCTGAGGTCATAAAAGATCCCAGGGCAACTTTTGAAAGAGTATGGGTGGTACCCTGATGTCTTGGCTAAAATTGTCCACTGTGGCCTTATCAAATCTGACCTCCTAATCAATCCCTTTATCAAATCAGTGAAATCTCTCCTGGCTCTTCACTACCTTAGCTACTGTACGGTGAGCATGCTGGTGCAAAATGCCTGCCGTTGCATCATCCAGATGGGTACTACAGAGTGGTGGTAGTTGAAGTGACTCTCCACTGGTTCTAAAAAGTGCTTGTCTTGATGTCTTGAAAAGTGTTATATAAATGTAACACTCATTCATTCTTTCATTCATTCTTCCACAGAGTGATGTGTTTACCAGTCCCATGATGTAACAATCTGGCACTCTTAATCAAACAATCTGAGTTCAGATCTTAATGGAATTTTTGTCCTGGCTTTCCAGCTCATCCATGCTTTGGGTCAGGGTGTACCTCAGTAGGTTTTGGGTCTGAGCATGTATCCTGTAGGTCGTGGGTTCAAATCCAGTGACCAGCAGAATATCCACTGAGCCCTCAATCCCTCCTGCTACAATGGTACTGGGTGTCGTCTGACTTTTGTGGCCTCAAACTTTTGTGCTGCTTTGGATGAAAGTGTCTCTAAATAAGAAAATGCTAAATAAGTACTTGGTAAAAGTAAAAGAATGTTTTCAAGGGAGGTTACCGCATACTTGGATGATCACCAACTAGTTCTAGCCATCACTTTGTGTTGTGCTTCTGAACATTGTGACATATTTACAAAGTTTTGCTATTTATTTGCTAATCTTCACATAGACAAGGGGAAAAAAAACTACTGTAAAATAACAAAAGTTTCATAAACAAAAAACTGCAGTTATATCTGTCAAAGGGTTAATTAACTTATTTGAACTTCATATATAACCTGCTTTGTGTGCTCCTCAATGTACAGACACAGAAACACATTACGACCTGTTACATTGTAAGTAAATTGTGTGTCTTACATACATATATACATACATATATATATATATATACATACATATATATATATACATACACATATATATATATATACACACACATATATATACACATATATATATATACACACACACACACACACACATAT
>JABFEA020000119.1:3262674-3278768 GCA_019775915.2 Cyphomyrus plagiostoma | reverse complement strand
AGCAGTGAGACCTGGTTTTCAGTTAATTTACCTGGTAAAATAAAGTTTAAATAAATGACATAAATGCTCTAATAGTAGGCCTACATGTAAGTTAGTGGTTTAATTATTGTTAGTTACTGTAATGTTGAGCTGCTTTATTTGGTTAATCGTCTAGTCTGTGAAGAAGTTATTCAAGTAAGAATTGCATTGTAGTATGACCTTTGATTCCACTGAGAGACGTGCAGCCTGACTTGACTCATTTTCGCGGGTGTACATGTTATGTTGGTGTTCATGGCTTGACTTCTGAGATTCAGATCGAGTTCTAGGTCATTTTTTTCAACCTGGTTGGTTTGACTTTTAAGAAATTCGAGTTATAATGAGTTCGAGAATCGAGGTACCACTGTATTGCTTTTTCCTGTTCTTTCTTAGCCATGGTGTGATGTAGTACATCATGTGGTTATTGGTGGTGGCGAATAATCTGCGTTTGTTATCAAGAAAACTTACCATCTTAGCTTCTTAGTTCCTTAGCTTCTCTATTGCACCTTTGATCTAGATAGACACTCTGGTCTTTGTTTAATGTCTAGCAACCTATTCTGGAAATATTATAGATCTTCAAGCATGTATTGAATGAAAGCATATGCTACATAAGGATCACAATAGAGCCTTAGTATTATTGTTAGTCACTGGTTTTGTCATGAGTTGCGGGGGACATGTCGAGCAGGGAAGCACAGGAGTCCATAGGTACTAGGGAAACTCGGGTTTATTGGGGAGAAACAGCACGAACAGGAAGGTCTGGCAGCAACGACGAAGGAAGTTAATGACAGGACCGGGGAAACATACTCAAACGCGGACTGAAATACACAGGACTAATTGAAAATAATAGAAAACAGCTGGTGACATTGGGATGTCACACGAGGTTAACAAGGGGGGCGTGGCATATGGGAGGATGGGAGGAGCAGGGTGTGTATGGGAGGTTTAAGGGTTAAAAGGGGACACTGCTTTCTGCAATGAAAGCAATTTGTCCTGGTCCAAAATTTCAGGTCACAATTTTGTTATAACATTTATGGGATCCTTTATCATGCTAAGTCTGTGATGATTGTTTCAAGATTTTACAGTTACATAATTAGAAATTAGAGTTTATTAGTGCATATACATTTTTGTGTATAATTTCAAAATATAAAATGCAAGCTCAACAAGTACGGCCAGGATGGAAATCAAACCTGCAGCCTTGGAGATGTGGCACCACAATGTTCCCGATGGGCCATCAAGCCACTCTGCTGCATTTGCATTGACAGCAGATCTTTCAGAATATTACAATATAGATGAGTGGCAATGTGTTTGTTGTACTTCTATTGGTATGGAATTTGAATGATTTAAGTGCATTTTTTTCTTTCATTTTGTGTTATTGGTTATTGTTTCTTGACTCATAGACTTTTGAAGGCAGGGTCCAATCATATGCAGGCAGGATGTGCTGAGTGCCCAGATTCAGGTGGGTGGAGCATTTTCCACTGAGTGGAGCCACAAAAGTGCTGGGGAAATCCTCACCACTGGGGCAGTGCTCCGTTACCTAGTTTGTCAACACACACCAGACCCGCGAATGACATGTGACTGAGGTATATTGCTCCAAATTAATGCATTTAAAATTAAGATTTTAACTGTTTTGAAGACTTAAAAGCGGATTATATTGCACTTCTGTATCAAAAGGTTAGCATTATATGTAGCAAAAGAATCCCTATTTTATGCCTCGGATCAATGAAGTTAATCTTAAAACAAATTACACTCATGTAGCTTTCAACCTAATTTTGATGTTCTTTGTTATTCTTTTTTATAATAATGCTTTGTATAAGAAAGAAAAATATTAAACTTGTATATAATATGATTGCACTGCTTAATGTTGTTATCCTGTTGGTTTGTTTCAGTTTTATACTAAAGCACTGAGAAGTTATGTTCATGAGAGCTTAAAACAAAACAAATGCAAATTGACTCGATGGTAACATCAAATTTTAAAGCATAATTTTTTATGTATCAGTAGAAAATTTACAATTTTTATATTTTAATGTACAGCTTCACTATATACATTCATTCGTTTCACAGTTACTGTTAATTACACTGGTCAACAGTCATGTTCTGTCATCTGTACCTTATCCACATGCTGACTCTATATCTGAAAACCGTTTTTGTCTATCACGTCCCATTTTTAAGTTATGGGTCTGTTTGTGTTTATAACATTTTTGTCAACGTTGCCGTGAAGCGTCGGTAGATTACTGCTTCTGTAACACGACATTGAATTTTGGACTGTAATCGATTAAATATACCACTAATTTGAAATTTTATACTAAAAGTGATTGTACTGACTTTTTTACCTGTGAATTTTTATATTTTTTATTGCTTTTGTTTTAGACTATATGAACAGGCGAGGTTGTGTGAACCATCCTGATAACTTCTGTTATGTTGTGTTATTTTATAAAGGCGATGAACAGAAATGGTGATGCATTTCAGTACTGAAGAATTAAGTTTGGTTTTGAGAAAAGTTAAGCCAAACTCAAAGAAGGCATTTTTGTTGGACCCGAAATCCGTCAACTGATCCTTGATGATGTGTTTAAACAGAAGCTCAACCCAGCGGAATCAGCAGCATGGGAAGCATTTGTGCTGGTTGTTCAGAATTTTCTTGGCAACCATAGATCAGAGAATTCTGTTGAGCTTGTGGAGAACATGTTGACAGCGTTTCAGGTAATGGGTGCCAGAATGTCACTTAAGATGCACTTTTTACATTCCCACCTTGACTTCTTCCCACCCAATCTTGGTGATGTCAGCGATGAGCATGGGGAGAGATTTCATCAAGATATCAAGACAATGGAAAGCAGATATCAGGGAAAGTTCAATCCCAGTATGATGGGAGACTACTGTTGGTTTTTGCAAAGAAAGATGAATGTACAGTACAAGCGTAAAAGCAAGTGTCTCAAACATTTTTGAACATGCTGACATCACTTGTGTGAGTTCAAATAGGTGTATATATGGTGTAACATATCTCTTTATGTGTGTTGATGTTTGTTTTCAGTGTAAAACCCTTAACACAAGTTTGGTGGGACATAGTACATAATGAAAAAAAATTGTGCCGAACGGCAAATTATCCTAAACGTCAGCAATGTGTAGCTCAGAAACCAGACATGAGAGCTGAATTTTAATTGCAGATGTGAAATCAGCATCAAAAACTGAACTAGAAGCACTTCTCAAGTTCTCAGTAGCAAACAAAAAGTTTTTTTTCGTTGACCAGTGTTATGAGTATTAACTTAAGAAATGGAACAGAACAGTGAAATGCTATTAGAAGGCAAGGACACAAAGAGCTTATCATACACATGAGGATGGTTTTTCCTTTTCTAACAGATAGTGGCGCTGAATCCGCATTCAGGTCTGATGCTGGCAGAGTAGAGCACCTTATTTAGGGTGTGAGTTGCCTTCTTTTCTTTGATTTTACCCTCCAACTTAGACAGCACTTACCACAGGACCTCCACCACAACTGCAGCTGTTGTGATCATTTACTCTCTTTCATACCAGTTGTCTGCTTATGGATGACAAAGTCCCCCCAACAAGAAAACTCTGGCCTGGAGATGAGGATGAAGGCACAGCACGCTGGCTGTTTGTGAGCTGGGTCATTTAACTCATCTTCCAAGACAGGACATGCTATGTAATGTATTTAGAAAGAGAAAAGTCATCCCAGATGTATCACTAAAATTACAGTTACATAATCATTTAATATAGTTTCAAGTAGGTATTGTCAATAGTATATTTGTTTGTTGATTACCTATCTACTTATTTATTTATTTTATGAAAATTTTAAGTAAACAATACATTTCCATATCTTGATTGAGCAAATGGTTTCAATAGTCAATTCAATAGTCAAGTATGTGATCCCTCATATCTAGTAACTAGGTGGAGCTTCTTGTCAGTAACTTCAACCAAAACTGATTCAGTTGACGTAGATTTTTAGGATGTCTTGCTTGAATAGCCTTTCAGATCACACCACAGCATTTCAGAGTCACTGAGGTCAGGACTCTGACTCTGACCACTGGAATCGGAATTTCTTCTGTCTGAGCCGCTCTGTTGTTGATTTACTCCTGTGTTTCGGATCATTGTCAAGCCATATGACACAGCTTCTTTTGTGTTTTAGATGTCCCTCCATTCGGCAGTAGAAATTTCTGATACATCTTGGAATCCATTGGGCCCTCAATGGTTAAAAGTCATCCAGGCCCTGTGGCAGCAAAGGAGTCCCCCCCCACCACAACATCATACACCCACCATCCTGCCCCACAGCTGGGATGAGGTTTTGGTGTTGGTATATATGCAGTGTTTTACCCTCCTCAAACATAATGTGGTGTTCGTTTACCCAAAAGTGGACCCTTTGTCTAATCGGTCCTCTACAGTTCTACAGCGTGCCTTTGCATAGATCTTTGTAGGACACCCACTCATAAGGAGAATAGCAGCTATGCTTTCATTCTTCCATTTGTAAATCTGTCTGACTGTGGACTAAAGTTCTTGTCATTATTCACAGAATTTCTTTGGGAAGTACAGCTAGCTAAAATTGTGTGTGTTTCATCCAGCCATCCACCAATCCATCCATCCATTTCCTGTAACCGCTTATCCTACTCAGGGTTAGGGGGGCCTGGAGCCCTTGTTTGTTTTTTTTATTATTTTCATTTTTGATATGGCAGGGTTGACCAAACCCACACCTGAACTGAATGGAACAACTAGCTTCTTTTCTGTAGGTCATTATCCCAGAGGTTTATGTACATTTTCCATCAATGACCTTGATTGTTTAACGAAGATATGTAATACAGTGTTCAAAATAATAACAGTCTGACATCATTAACCTGACTAATCACCATTTTTGGTAGAAATTATATTTCTACATGACAAATTATTTACTAGTAGGTGTAGTACAGTAATGGAAAACCAACAAACCCAACAGTCATGACATGCATGCTGCTGATTATGTGTAACAGAATCATTACTTGAAAGGGGTGTGTTCAAAATAATATCAGTGTGAAGGTCAATTAGTGAGGTCATTTGTTCTGTGAAAGAACAGGTGTCAATTACAGCCCTTATTTTAGGAAGGAAGGCAGCAAATGTTGTACATACTGGTTATAGTGCATTTCTCTCTGAAATTCTGAGTAAAATGGGTTGCTCCAGACATTGTTTAGAAGAAGAGTAAACCTTCAGTAAAAAGTTGATTGGAGAGGGGAAAACATATCAAGATGTGCAGAAAATGATAGGCTACTCAGCTAAAATGATCACAAATGCTTTAAAATGGCAACTAAAACCTGAAAGACGAAAACCACGAAGAAAATGAAAAACTGCCATTCGAATGGATCGAAGAATAGCCAAGACGGCAAAGACTCAGCAAATGATCATTTCTGGGAAGATCAAAGACGGTCTAAAGTTACCTGTGAGTACTGTTACAATCAGATTACACCTATATGAAACCAAGCTATCGGCAAGAAGCCCCCACAAAGTCCCATTGCTGAAAAAAAGACACGTGCTGAAGAGGTTACAATTTGCCAAAGAACACGTTGACTGGCCTAAAGCGAAACACTGCAACATTTTGTGGACTGATGAAAGCAAGATTGTTCTTTTGGGTCTAGTGGCCGCAGAGAGTTTGTTAAATGACCCCCAAATACTGAATTCAAGCCACAGTCCACTGTGAAGACAGTGAAGCATGGTGATGGAAGCATCATGTTATGGGGATGTTTCTCAGACTACGGTGGCGGCCTATTTATCACATACCAGGGATCATGGATCAGTTTGAATACCTCAAAATACTTGAAGAGATCATGTTGCATTATGCTGAAGGGATATGCTGCCCTTGAAATGAGTGTTTCAACAAGATAACGACGAGATTGACGTTATGGAGTAGCCAGCCAAATCCCCGGACCTTAAACCAATAGAAAACTTGTAGGATGACATCAAAAACGAAGTTGCTGACGCAAAGCCAAGAAATGTAGTCCAATCATCCTGGGCTGGAATACCTGTTCACAGGTGCCAGAAGTTGGTCCATACAACACAGACGTGCAGCATTTCTCAGAAACAGTGGTTGTACAATTAAATATTAGTTCAATGATTCAAAGGAAAGCAAAATCACTAAATTAAAACATTTTTCAGTTAATACAGTGAATCTTTGAGTTTGTAAACAAGAATGTGGACATTGCTTTTTTTGAACAGCCCAATAATCCCTTTCCTTCGCTTTCTGTAAAGGAATAACACTAATGTAATTAATTTCTCTTCTTGCTTTGATTTGCAATTGAATGTGTAGTGCTCCCGATGCATTTGCTTGTATGGAAATAAAAACAATTATAATGATTTTCAGCTTTATTCACTTTTTTAGACACACTGCTATTATTCTGAACACAACTGTACTTGTGGTTTGTTAAATAAGACTGTCTGTGATAAGACTGTGATGAGGTCATATCTTATTTTAGAAGTCATTTATATAGAAATCCAGATAATTTCAGTGTGGTCACAAATGTAATTTGTAACTGTAATGTGTTTGTAGTACAATTAAGACATAATTTGAGTTTTGATAAGCTGCATTTCATCTGTTTTTCTGCACATTTGTATCATTAAAAAGTAAGCTCATTTGTTCCACTCAAATTTCCTTCACTCGCACTAGATAATTCTTAACGTTATTGACTGTGAAAAGGCGGCGCATTTGAAAACTCTCTGGGGTTCTAAGGAAATTTGAATACTAGATGGCGCCAAAATCCACAAATTACTTACGCAGGAAACTTTTTATCCCCGAAGTTCTTTTTATCCCCTGAAGGAGATGCTTTTCCTAACTGGATTTCACACTCAACATCACTCAATTATTTATTATATCGATTCGTATAGTTAAAAGTACCATATTTTATACTATTAGTATAATTTTAGAACAATGAAAGCTTTATACTATTTTGTATTTGTTTAGTTGTAAGACCGGTTAAGATTTATTACCGACAATTCGCTATTATCAAAATCAACGAAACAAACGAATCATTTACTACATAAACATGTTTCTAATACATTTTAAAAATCGATGTTTATGTTGCTTATTTTCAGTTAACGTGATGCCCGCTCTGATTGGCTGAAAACTCGATGAGGTCACAGCGAGAGTCGCTCGTGGGTTCTTGTGTTGGGGAAAATTGCTGCTCACCATCCATCACTTGTTGGGGTGTGTGAGATGCAAAACTCAACGCAACTTGACTAAGTGGCATTAACATCTCTTAGACTCGAACGTTTTTTCACCTTTTGTTGGCGGATGCGTGTCAATTCCGCATTAGTAAGAATATCACAGGTGAGATCCCACGGGAAAGCTTTTTCCCCTCATGATCATATGTGGATGAACTTCAAATTGCTAAAAGTACCATAGACAGTGGATCCATGAGCCTGAAGAGGATTCGTACCCTTGCATGAACTAGGTAAGTCTTTATAATGATTTTCTCTGCACGTATTTGCTTTTTTTGTCCATACCGATGCAATGCGATGAAATAAAATAATAATTAACATGCAAATTCCTGTAACTTTTCCCGAGCTGTATAATTAAGTTGCTAACTGTTTTTGCAATTGCAAACGATTAAAGAACAGAAAACAAAAACAATTAGAAACAAAAGACGTATTTAACGGTAAAAACTATTCGTAGAAAATAAGATTGCCCGTGTTTTTCTTTACACCTTCTTACTTACATGCACGATAAAACGCGTCAGACATACCGCTGTTTAACAAGATCTATTTTGGAGTATTTTTTACGTAATGTAATATAGGTGTTATGTTTAAAAATATCGTTTGCCATGTGCCGTAAATTTTACAGTGCATCTTAAAAAGCATGTTACCATGACAGTATCCTGTGTTATATTTGACTGGGTTCATGTCTGATATATGACACTCTTTCTCCAACTTTTACCAACTGAACTGAAATTCACTCCAGTGAAAATGTAACTACATGCATTAGTTAAGGTGTAAAAGGAAACTTTAGTACAATGTTGTCTTCAAAGAACAGCAGTGATTTGTCGTGAAATGCATATCTCTGTTGAACTCCATACATTGATATGATATGTGGTGTTAATGGTATGTCACTTACCGCTACCGAATTTCTCCCATGTCTAAACACCAAGGGAAAAAATCTCAGTGAAAATGCTAAACAAACTATTCATCCTCCAGTCCGTCACACTGATGCCCCCCACAGGCTGTAGCGAGACAGAATAGTAAAAAACAAATCTATAGTAAACACTGTTCACTAAACCGCAAAGACTGGAAGGAAAACCTATTTAAAAATGACCCAAAATACCGAGAGTGAATGGCTGCTCACTTGAAAGGCATGGCTGTATGATGAAAGTCGTCTTGCTGACGGTACTAAAATATTTTAACTGAATAAAACCGCGAGAGTGAGGAAAGTAGTGGACTTGACGTGTATGTGAGATTTGAAAGGAGGGAGCACATGGAGGTTTGAGAGAGAGCGTGACGGCTCATTAATCAAAGCTGTGTCGGCGCAGGCCGCGGACAGGACGGTCTCTCCAAGGTCGTCTCCTTGCCAGTGTCCTCAGGCAGCGACGGGACAGAGAAAGGCAGCCTTTTTTTGAGTGGGGGCTGCCTCTGCTCCTATTGTCCCTCTGCCGCCGTCATGTGACACTTGAAGGCTAAAGGGCTGGAGCTCTAAACACTGACTCGAATGAAAAAACACTTTTCACCCCAGTCTGCTGTCTGAGTGGACAGGGACTTGGGTCACTTGATGAAGGAATTGGGTGAACTGGTGCATAAGACCATTGGCTAGTTCTTTTTTAAATTGTATTTTTAAATAGATATTTTGCCTGTGTTTTTCTTTACACCTTCTTACTTCATTAGCTGTTTGAACATTAGTATATTTTGCTAGGATGTTTGAGACCAGGAAGGTTGTACATGACTGCTGATGGGACACAAGTTGGATGTCTCTGTTTTCTGGGCATTACACTTACTTCTTAGGCAAGCATTCACTGATGGGGGGGGGGGGGGCTCTGCCTCCAGCAGGTTCTGTCTGTGGTATGGAAAGCTTAGTTGGTTTGCCTTTAACCCTCAAACCGAGGCCCTCGGAATTTCCGATGGAACTTGCTGGAAAGCAGGCTATTCAGTGGAGGTGTCAGTTGTGGTGGTGTTTTCGTAACTGGGAGACCGTGGCTGTGTTATTATTGTGATATACCCCTGATTGTTTTTGGGAGTGGCGAGCAGCCCCAGATGGTAGCAGTAAAACATTATTTCTCATTATAATTAAAGGGTTTGTGATGGACACGGCATGCGCAGAACCGACGGATAAAAATAAGCGAGACTGTCGCAGATGTTTCAGCATTTCTATGTGGTCCATTTTCTAAAAAACCATGCGCTTCGGTGCTGTTCCCTCATTGCCTACTGAGCATGTGCGAGAACTTCAGAGTAGGTTTGCGCATTAGTAAGGATATCACAGTAGATTTTGAGTAGATTTAGAGTGGAATTGCTTTAGTGAAAAGCAATGTATCTAATAAAGGCACAGACATCTCTCCTCAGTGTGTACACTGTCCAGAGGAACTGTCTTGTGTCTCTTCTTGGGTGCAGCTGTAAGTGAAGATATTAGAGCCAGAGAGACTCACTAAAGATAATGTGCTCTCTGGCTCCCCTAGGGGCTGATCCAGAGCCATGCTCTGATTGACAGCGCCTCCTGTGTCTGTTCCTTAGCTGGGCAGTGGATGAAGGCGAGGTGGGAAGGTGTTGGGACCCGAGAAGGCTTGAGTTGGCCTGGTGAGTCATGTCTGGTACCATGGGGCCAAGCACGTTCACCAACCAGCTTCCCCCACCGGCTGGGCATCTGCAGATGTTGTCCAAAGAGCCAGTTTGGGATTTCAGGTGTAGTGGAGATGGTATGACTAAAGGCAGAGTGGATTTCCTCAGATCTTCTTCTGGTAGTCGCTGGCATACCTTGTGACCCTATTAAGGAGATGATGCCAGCCACACCCTCCCAACAAACGGCGTTCAGTAAATGCACTGTGAGCGAGTCAGCAGTCTGCTTGCCTGGGATTTCAGGTAAAGTTGACTGACTCACTGCTAATATGCCATCATATTGCTAAAATGACATTGATTCTGTCAATTACGTTTGAAGGGTACAGACAAGAGACAGATCATTTACAGCATGTAGTGTTGCATATGGACATTAACATTTAAATTCTAGTCCTCGAATATAAGAGAACCCCATTTTTTTAGCCGATACAATATATAATAGCATCTGTGTCAGATACTTTATTGAAAAACATGCAGTCTTTTTTTTCTAGATTTATCTTTCGGAGATGCCATTTAAATTGAGTGTTGGGATGGTAACGTGCAGCCCCACACAAGTGATGTCATCGTAAATCCTTAATTCTTCTCTTTAAGGAATAGGATCTAATGCCGTGGCATGTATAGTATGAGAGATATGAGCAAAATCAGAATGTCCTCGATAGGACAAAAATGAATTGCTGAGATTCAGGAAGTTATTGAAGCTTTTGATTTATTCATATAGTTAATTTGAATCAATACCTTTTTCTGCTTCGTCCACAAAATGTTGCTAATATACAAATATTACTGATACACAAGAAACATGCACCTAAATAAATGCGTTTTCTGGACCAATTGTTACGGGGGTTTCTGAAGCTCGCATGGTGTGACCACACTGCTGTACACACCCACTGCCTCGGCTCTGACTCGCCTTGAGAGCTTCTCCATGAGAGTGTAACGCTACACGAGGGAATCCTTACTTTGTTCCCCACATCAAAAGGAAGTTATAAAATATTAGGCTTGAATCACCAGTCAAGCCAAACACTAGGCTGTCTCTCTCTTTATACCTCTGCCAAAGATTGCTGGGAAAAAAAACCTTCCCTGTAGGACGATCTGCCTCTGTGACCACATCCAACAGTGAGCAAAAAAAAAACAACAAAAAACAACAACAAAGTGTGACTCTAATGTTCAGTAGCAATAATCCCATGACTCATTTCATAACATCAACATTTGCAGCTCAGATATAAAGTTACCTAATTAAATGTCAAAATATCATGTGTTGATTGAGCCTCGAACTGGGAGGCTGTTTTTTTTTTCCCGTCACGTGTGTTAGCTAAACCTGGTCAGTGGCTGAAGAGATTCCAGTTACAGTAGATGGTACAGTGCTCCACCCTGTCACATATTGTTCTATAAGGGCGCTCTGCCTGAGAAGGCTGCACCCTGGGGGACTTGCGTGCTAACATGCAACCGGGGAAACACCCCGGAGTCACGCTAGATTATACGGGCTAGACGCGTGCCAGCATAGTGTGGCAGATGTCGGCTCAGACTCATGGAAAGTGCCCACTAAATTGGCAGGGCTTGGCCGGCATCAGTAAAGGGACTGGATGTTTTAATATCTGGTAGCCTGTCGTTTTACATGTCACGTTCCTCTGGATGAAGACCACCTGACCCTGATTACTGACAGTACGATGTATGGGTAGCATGCAGAGAATTGGGAGTCTCCACTCACATCCTGGTCTTAGTAAGAGTTTTTCCAAATAGTCTGACATCAATGTCGCACCCTAAAATAAGAACGGTCTTCCTTGCTCCCCCAGAAATTTGGTCTCATTCCTGTTGCGGTCATACTTCTCATCCCCAAAGACCCACATAGAAATTAAAAGTGCTTATGCGCTTCTATTACGGCAGTCCATTATAAAACAGGCCCGATTCTACTCTTTAAATGCTAATAGGTCTTTAACTGGTTGGGGGAGTCTGATAGCTCCCTGGGTTTTTTGCAGTCTCTTTGTTGTGGTTGGGTATATTTCTTTGTTCTTTTTTTGAATAGTAACTATGCAAAACCGGGTTGTAATAAATACTCTGTCAGAGAGAAGGAGTCCCATGATATCACACAGTATATTTATGTATCCTGTTACTCTTTTTTGAAATCGTATTTTCCTCTAGACTGGAAGCAGTAAGTGTATGACAGGCATGCTGCTATCTAAAGTGCCGCCGACTTTGGCCAGCTGACTGGCATGAGATTTTCAACTTGAGAAACTTTGGACGCTCATTCAAATGTATGTTACAGTTTTATTAACTTGAAAATAGTCTGTAAGCTTTGCAAGCTACCCCAGCGCCTTTGATGCAGATAATTTTAGTTGTGTAACTGAATAATATACATTTCCCG
The DNA here is from genome assembly GCA_019775915.2 of Cyphomyrus plagiostoma. Lineage (NCBI taxonomy): Eukaryota > Metazoa > Chordata > Actinopteri > Osteoglossiformes > Mormyridae > Cyphomyrus > Cyphomyrus plagiostoma. Next base: position 3,266,626 of record JABFEA020000119.1, on the reverse strand, counting down.
TAAGATTCCTTGCGTGAAGGTGAGAGTCTGAAAGCATGAGTTGGCAGCCCTGTATCTGTGGGAGGCCAGTATGGTGAAACTTCTCTATTGAACCCTGTGAAGCAGGGTGAGCGTGAGCCTGGGGTAAGTGGGGGCACTGGGGACCCCATTATGACTCCGTCCCAGTGACGAGAGTGGACATAAGGACGCGTGTGAGATGTGGAAAGAGGGTGATAAGTGTTTACAACAGGGATTCACGTGGAGGTTTTGCAGAGAGGCCACCTGTCTTACTGGCCAGCTGCACACAGAAATCCCCTCCTGGCCCCACTGTCGCCACCTTCAGGTCATTGTGATGCACTGTATCGCCTTGTCATCAGCATGTAACTCTGACGGCTTGCAGTCTGTAACCTTGATGCAATTTTTAATGCAGATTTGTCATTTAATTCTTATATTAGCTCTCAGTCAGCTTAGGAACATTGCTAAACATAGTTTTTTAACCTTAAGCTCCCTGCGCATTGATTCCCAATATTGCACTCAAAAATCGTAACTAATAGGAGTAAATATGACCAAAATGCACCTATTCTGATGTCTCTCACTGGCATCCAGTTAAATTCAGGACAGACTATATAATTGTTCTGCCTCCTGACCTTGCACTAAAGGGTCAGGCCCCCGCTTATCTAACAGAACTGATCAATGTGTATGAATCCAGAATGTTCACTGAGAGCAGAGAATGCGGACCTTCCTGCACTTCCTCTCATAAATAAAATGAGAGCTGGTGACTGAGCCTTTAGCTACAGGGCTCCTGGTGTGTGGAACAGTCTGCCAGCATGCATAAGTGATGCGCCCTTGCTCTCTGTATTTATATACAATCTGAAGACCGACTACTTTGGCTTAACTTCTGTAAATAAAGCCACGTGCGCTGCAGTACACGCTGCTGTGTTTCTGCTCGTTTCTGCTTTTGCTGTTAACCTGTGAGCCTTTCGTTAAACTTAGACATTGACTAAGGTTATGCCATGGAGGTAGCAGAGCACAGGCAGGGCTACTGGCCAGTGGAGGTATGCAGACTGGTCTGCATAGGGCTGAAGAGAGAGTTGACCTATAGATGGTGATGATACACAGACAGGGTGAAGACAGATGCTGGCACCATATGAACCTACTAGCCTGTTTATTGCCTACATACCTAAGAAGGGTTTGGCAGCCTTTTGGCTTTGGGTCTCCAGAGGTTTTCCATAAAACCCTGGAGTTTTGTTACCTCTCCTCCATTGTCTTCTGGCTCTCACACTCTCAGGAAAAAAGGGTAAAATTTTATACCTTTGCTTTTCACTGGGGCTGTACCCTTTTAGTTGTACCTTTTAAGGTACAGAAATGGACTCTGAGGAACATCCCAAAGGTACAAACAGCTTTCAATGGTACAAAAATCTTCCTCAGAGTCCATTATTTACAGCTAGGGTACAGCCCCAGTGACAAGTAAAGATACCGATTTTTGTGTATTCACTGTCCATTTGGAATGCTGTTACCCTAAACTGTAGTTCATCAGGAAGTGCCAGTGCTTTTGGACTCTATGTTAAGTGCTTTGGACCAAACATGTTGCGAAAGGTGCTATACAAACAAAAATTCAATCATTTGAATTGGAAAAATGGGGGAACTGGAAAATTAATTTCATCAGATTATGTTCTCCAAATTGGCATATGTCTGCCGGAAGAGTGAGTGGGATTTGTTCCTTTTCTTCCTGTATGCTGTAGAGGTTTTGTGTGAAGAGCAAATTAGCACAGACTTTTTTATTTCGGGTCGCTGTTCTGGTAAGTAAACAGAAGCAAAACTCCCCGGGGAAGGAGGCACTTAGGCAGTCTGGTTCTGGCCAGTGGAGCAGAACCCCGTGACTCCATTTTGGGGCCCCTTCCGCTGGGCACGGAGCCCCAGGCCCCGGCTGAGAGAGCCATGCGTGGGGACCTTCTCGGGGTGCTGATAGGATTGTGGCTCCCCCTCTCTCACCGGCCAGCCATCCGCCATTGAGCCGCCCCCATTCTGTTTGAATAAACCGGCTCAAAGCACAAGCCCTGCCATTTCGTTAATAACATTTCCAGAGTCTGCCCCTCGACATTCTCTGCAGGGTATGCATGCAAATGAGCAGAGGAAGCGGAGGATTGTTTTGATTGGTCCGAGCAGGAAACTGTCAAACGAGGCGGCCGACCTGCAACTCCAATCACAGCCCCAGCATTAACCTTTTGCGGAGGACTTGATCTCGAAAGCAGACAAACCTGGGCCGTCGTGACGCCAGCTGTGCGTGAGTGTGTGTCTCTTTAAGGCAGCAGGTTCTCCCATGGTTAAGTATTTGTTGGTAGGGTTCCCCACCCCCCCAAATAATGGCCAAACCTGTCTGAACGGAGCAGCAGAATAGGTTAAGCCCATTTCCCAAAGCGACCCGAACCAGCCCAGGCATATTTTCGCGCGGCGATGAAAGGAGCCGTGCTCCGGAGGCGGAATCCGGAGGTCTGAATGACCTACTCCTGCTGGCTCCCAGTGAGCCAGTACAATTTACAGAACTGCAGTGAAGATAGCAGACGGCATTCAGGCTCTCTGTGAACCTCCCCGCTTCTCATTACAGATGCAAAGTGTGCATAACCCAGAATGTGGAATTCACCACATTCACCGATATAAATGAAATGTGATATCAGATCGAATTTCTCCTGCACTTACAGCAAAATATGCTGGGATGGAAATGAAGTTTTCACAACCAAGACATTTAGAGCAAGGTGCCAAACCAAATGGCACATTAGAGAGGTTCTGGTGACTCCTGTGCAGATAATGAAAATCAGTTATTGTTGAGAACGGCACCAACAGTTGTCTCTCTGAGCGGGGTAATGGGGTGGGGGCAGGGCAGAGGGGGGCCCACGTGTGTAAGGAAACCGCACGCTCTAGGGCTGCCCCCCCTGGCACATTTGGAGGGACTTCAGTTGGGGCCAGAGCAGGGGTCCGGTCTACAAATGGAGTCGACGGCCGAGTGTGGTCTATCAAAGCTCTGCGGTCACCCATAATCCCTCACAGCAACCCCCCCCCATGTGTAGGGGCTGTTTCACAGTCACAGCAGCCCCCTTGTCTGAGCAGCACAGCAGTTGTCGGTGACTTTGCCATGCAGCTGTGCTACGGTTAGCCCAGTGAAATCGGAACCCGGGGTCCCGGTGCCCCCATTGACCGCCCGCGCGGCCGCCAGCGACAGCAGCCCGCCTCTCTCCTTTTCCTCGCCGACTCGTGTTTCCCGAGGTCACAGCATTGGGACGGTCATGGCTTTGTGGCAGAGCCTTTGAGGGAGGGTGCTGTAGACCGGGGCGCCACTAGAAATTTTGGAGCCCATTAAGGCATATCATACTGGGCCTCCAGCCCAGACAAATCCAATTATGTCACTCTTGGGCTCTTGGAATCATGCTAATTTTCCCCCACTTAACCTTGACCCTGGCTGTAGATATACGTGCACACAAACACACACAAACACACACACACACACACACACACACGTTTGTATTCATAACTTTGTGGGGACTCTCCATTCATTTGTCTGGGACAAACCCTAATCCTAGCAATGACTTTCTTGACCCCTACCCAGCCCTAACCTTAACCATAAGTAACCAATCAAAATACAAGACATCTATCATTAATTTCGATCACAGGCACAGTATATTTTATAAAATCGGTCCCCACAATGTCCAAATACCAGGTTTTTATGTTGGGTTTTTGATTTGTTGTCCTCGACACAGAAAAACCATATTTACTTGTAAATGTGGTCATGAAGCAAATTTGCATGTGAAATTGGCCAAAATAATTTTCTTCAGTTGTTATGCTTTGCATCTCCAAGTTTGTGCTATACACGCTGAGAAAGCACTAGGCACCTAGTGCTGTTTGATAAGATAAGATAAGATAAGATAATCCTTTATTAGTCCCACAAGTGGGAAATTCTCTTTGTCACGGCAGAAAGTGG
>JABFEA020000119.1:3234429-3247391 GCA_019775915.2 Cyphomyrus plagiostoma | reverse complement strand
TTCTAGGTCAAACTGGTTTGTTCGACTTTCAAGAAATTCGAGTTCTAGTGAGTTTGAGAACCGAGGTACCACTGTATGAATATTCATGTTTAAGATAGATAGATCTTTAGGGTCACTATTACAGAAATAATGAAAAACAGTTTAGCAGCATAAGCAATAAAGAAGAAATAAGAACAACACACAAAAAGAGGCAGTCATCCTATTACAGTATGAGTGTCTAAGTACAATGTGTACAATATGTCAGTCAAGGTAGTGTGTGCTTAATGATCTGCCCTAAGCATAGAGTTACATAGAAGACATTTATGCCGTAACAATGGGCATGCAGGAGAGCCTGCTCAGCCGAGAGTGATCCCTGAGTTGTCATTTGTCATTTGTGTATGTCATTTGGTTTGAAGACCTAGAACATTGAACAATTGAAGTAAATTAGCTTAGCGTGTATTAGCTTAGCACGTATTAGCTTAGCCTGTATCATCTTAGCATGAATTAGCTTAGTGTGAATTAGCGTAGTGCAATGGGCGATGCTGGATACCTGACCTGTTAAGCTGTTTAGTGGTTATTAAATGTAAATCTGAGTGAGCTTCCATTTTCTCTTGGGTGGGGCATTCTTGTTTTGACTAAGGGATATTTTTCCCTCTGACTGCTCCTGTTTCATTTTGCAAAGGGAGGTCCAGTTCGCCAGGCCTCGAGAGTAATATGACTGTTCATTTCCTCCAAGGCCTGAATGCTCATTGTCGCCTCCCTTTCACGGGTCAAAGAAGCTGGACAATGTGTTTGAGGATCATTTCAGGTCTAAGAAAAGGAGCGAACAAAGTCTCAGATTCTTTGCCTGGGTATGTAGGCGGGAAACAGGGGAGGAAACGACCCAGGAGTGTGACACATCTCATTTTAATGTGAGCTTCAGCGGGTGGGTGAAGGGGGCGGAGCTTTTCCAGCAGAAGTCCCCTCCTACTTTAGACATTAGAATGCTAAACTTGGGGGGGGGTTTGATCAAATGTGGTCTGAAAGTCATCATCACGGTCTGCAGCTCGATGGTTACGTCACTGGTGACATGGCGCCTGTCTGCAGTGCTGGTCAGGCTCCGTGGTTTCGCCCTGGCGTGGGACCATCCGGCCACAGAGACATCTTTAAAATTAACGCCGTCGCCAGCTGTCACCAGGATCCTGTTTCCGATGACAACCCCCGGCACTTGCCGAGCCTCCTGCCCCGTTAGAAGCAGGACGTTACCGCTTTCCTGGGGTCGGCATGGGGCCCCTGTGTCTGCCTCCGGCACAATACGGCTGATCCCTTTGCCGGATTGTATGAATTCGGGGGTCTGGGTTGCATTTTATGCCCCTGTTGGCCCGTGCAGAGCGGGTTCGAGTGAGGGACAGGTGGGCCTCACTGCAGCGACTGGATTTTCACCCAGGCGGTGATGGTCTGGGTCTCACTTAGACATCAGGGTTCAGCCTCTGCCTTTTGTCGTCCTGTAAACGAGACCCTTGCTTTGCAGCTCATGTGTTAGACTCGCACACACTCACCTGTTTCTAGAACGGTTCCAGTTAAGCACTCTGTGTGCAGCTGCTTGGTCCTGGTAACCAGTCATTCCGCATGAACCCATTGGATTTTTAGTAACAAGCCGGTTTAACACATCCAGTCATCAGACTCCCGCTTCACTTTCAAGAAACACCTCAAGACCCATCTCTTGCAGGTATTCCTCCACTAGCCTGATGCCTCTCTGTTTCCTGAATCTTGTTATGCTGCAGTTCAGGTCCTTGGACAGTCTTATTGGGTTCTTGGTTTGTTAGAAGCTGTTGTGTAGCTCCTGCTCCAAAACTTCTTACACTTGTACCTGGGCGTTCATTAGAAGCTCAGCCTACTACATGACAGCATGTCTGTGTGTAATGTGCAATTTGCCTCACTTTCACATCACTTCCATCCGTCCATCCATCCAGCCTTTGTATCCAATCATTACTACTTATTTAGTACAGGGTGAGTAGGCTTTGAATCTATCCAAGGAAGTACAGGGGTTGAGTCAGGCTACACCCATGAGTGGAAGTCAATCCAGGGTTAAATCACAACTAAACAGGATTGAAGTAGACGGCCATAATGATTTTTATGCCTTGGCAGTGCCGTGTGTGTCTACTGCAGTGACGGTTGCTGATTGAAAATAATTTGTTTGGTGGAGTTAGTTTTTAGGAACCATACAACGAACCTAAATAAAACAACAGTTCTAAAATACCAGCTTTGTAACAACCGTGAAATTGAACATTGAATCACAGGGGCTCTAATGACATTTGGAAGCTGGTACTCTACACATTTTTGTAAATCTTTAACAGGGCGTGTTCCCCTGCCGAATATAAGATGCAGTCTGAGAAGCTCTGCTTTGATGGACGTAACCAGCTCGAGTTCCTGGAAGCACACATACACAGACCTGTATAACATAACCTGTGGGGACTGTCCATTGATTTCTATGGGCAAAACCCTAATCCCAACAATTACAACCTTAACCCCCACCCAGCCAGAACCTTTAACATAAGTAACCAAACAAAATACAAGACTTTTGGCATCTTTAGTTGTTTGATTGCAGTCACAGATTTTTATAAAATTGAATTTCCACGTATGGGGACCAAATAAATGGTCCCCACATTGTGAAAATAACAGGTTGTGGGAACATTTGTTGTACCTGGACCATACGCACACACACACACACACACACACGCACATGCATAAACATGCAAAAGCACACACATGCATACATGCATACACACATTCCCTAAAGACAAGCATCGTTGCCAAGCATCATGCAGATGCTGCTATAGACACTCGCCCTGCCCTAATGGCCGGAACCCAGGCGAAAAGCTCTGCTTTCCCATGATCCTCTGGGGATTCCATGTGTCAGTGTGGGTGATAACAAATGAGTGGAAAAGGCCTGGTTGCCCCCTCCCTGTGTCGGCAGCTGATTGAGCACCAACCGGGACCTGACAGCTGCCCAGCAGAATGACGGAATTTTTTGTGAAATAACTTGCACTTTCCTTCCCATGGCTCTGGCCGATCTCGTCTGAGGTCTTGCCGAGTCCAGCTGTGTCGTCCCACGTTCCCCTCTGTATTTCCGAAGCCACACCCATCCAGCTCCGTCCGATTTACTCCCGCTGGCTGATGTGTACTGTCCATCCCATTCCCTCAGGCTGCCCCCCCAGAGCCCACCTCTGACGCCCACCGCAATCATTGCAAACCATGAGCTGAAGGTCACGTACAGGGAGCCTTACACGAAGCAGATGCTTCCCTCACGATCAGGCCTTGGGAATATTTATAAACATGGAATGATTTCGGAACTTCACAGACTATTTTAATGCGGCCTTTAAAATTTGAGTTATATACGAATGATAGACCCAGATGCCGTGTCATTCCCTTTTCACGGATTCCCACATTTAATTGCACGCCCATCCCCTTACGTGATAACTTTTGTGAGTATGGTCCTGTGTAACGTGTATTCCCGTTTCAGTTTAGTCCACCAGGATCAGGTTCTTTCCCCTGCCTTTTCCCCTGCCATGTTATGCTGAAACAGCAAAAGGTCACTGATTTTGATCACAGACTAATTTTAAGATGCTTGTTACCGTGACATTCTGGCAGATGGGTTCATCATTGTTCCAAAGACATTAAATGAAAAAAAACAGTTAAATAAATTTGTTTTCCTTGTGTTGGAGAGTGCAAGAAGACTAGTTACTGTAAGTGGCCGGTCGGTCTGCGTTCGTTTATTTTGTTTAATTCTGTTTAAATTCTGTTTATTACAATATTTTTTTTACATAAGTTAAGTGTTGGGATGGTATATGCTTGCTCTCCCTCCCCCTCTACACATTTGGTGATATCTTAAAACCCTGACTGTCTTGTTTAAGGCACAATAGGACTTAATAGAGTGCAATTTCATGTTCAGTTCAATTCAGTTAATTTATCTTCTCACAACAGAGTTGACCCAAGGCACATGCATTTATGTATAGGAGAGATATGAACAAAAACATTATGTTCTCTACAGTGGATGAAAACTAATTGATGAGTCTCAAGAGGTTATGAAATCTTTAAGTCTATAACCTGGTTCAGGTGTGCAGTTATTCTCTTGACTATTTTGTGTTAATTGTTTGCTGATCTGTGTTTTGAAGCCATAGATCAGACAACTTGCATTGTGACATCACTGCAACACAAAGGCCAAAGACTCCCTTCATCTTGCATTTGTGTAGATTAATGGAAAGGCCTTTGTTGAGGACGCCGTGTTTAAAGCTAGCCTGTCTAGTGCTCTGCACGGGAGATTGAACCTCAATAGGGTGAGTCTTTTAATGGTTATGTGGTCAAAATGGCACATGATGTGTTGATTCAAAATGTAGTTTTGAACAACGAGCGGCAAAGCAGAGATGAGTAGCAGGACCCACATACCTGGATTGCTGTCTATCTCATTTTTCTCAGGTCAGCTCTGAATTATGCTGAGTGGCTGAACGAAGGGGAACAGTTGGTCAGAGTGCTGCATGGCGAGAGGCCCGCAGGCCCATTCCTGGTCTCTGTTATTTAGGTCAGGTTCCACAAAAGGTACCGATGATGGGGGCCAGGAGCACTCTCTGCCTGCCTGTTCTTAGTCTGCTTGATATTCATCTCGAGTGCATGAAGATGCTCACTGTACTTTATTTTTAACCAGGGTGCAGGTATGCAGGGGTCTGTCCTGTGCAAGGGAAAAAAATAAAGCTTTTAAAGTGAGGGACAGCCAGGAGTGCAGCTTGGATGCAGCTAGGACGCAATCAGTATGCAGGCAGGATTCAGGTAGAATTCAGGCAGAACGCAACTGGGAAGCATTCAGAATGCAGGCAGGACGCAGGCGGGAAGCAGTTGGGACACATTCAGAATGCAGGAGGGATGCAGCTGGTATGCATTAAGGATGCAGGCAGGACGCAGACTGGTTGCAGCTGCAACGCATTCATAATGTAGGCAGGACACAGACTGGACGCAGCTGTGACACATTCAGAATACAGGCAGGACGCAGATCGGACGCAGACAGGACGCGGGCGAGACACAGTTGGTACGCATTCAGGGTGCAGGCAGGACGCAGATTGGACACAGCTGCGACACATTCATGATGTAGGCAGGGCACAGATGGGACACATTCAGGATGCAGGAGGGACACAGTCGGGATGTAGCCAGGACACATTTGAGACGCAGCTGGAATGCATTCAGGCTGCAGGCAGGACGCAGACGGCACGCAGGCGGGTTGCATTTGGGATGCAGCCAGGACGCAGCCGGGACGAATTTGTGACGCAGCCGGGGTCCATCAAAGTTCTGCTGCCGTACGCGCTCCTGTTGTGTGTCCCGCCCACCACACGAGTGTCACATTACAGAGTTCAGAGCGGGGTTGGGGGAACTGCGGCCCCGCCTCCCTCCCTTCCTGCCATCCGACAGAGAATAATTAATTTACTCCCATCTGAGAGCAGCTCGCAGGCCCTGGGCATAGCTCACTGGCACCTGCTGCATGCCGGGATGTGCCCACCAGCGGCGCACACGCCTGGGGTGCCAAGTCACGGTCTGGAGTGACACAGCCGGTCCTGCTGCCACACCAAGGCCACCACAGTAGCTGAGGGTTTTCTGATGGGGACGCGTGTGATCCGTATTAACTGGCATGGCCGATTTGCTAACCATATATATATGTCGTATGTATTTGTAAATACTGTAATCAGACATGACTACCTTTGGATGTCATCTTAAAGCACTAACTGTCCCCTTTAAGGAACTACAGGACTAATAGAGTGGCATTTATAGTATTAAATATGAGCAAAAACATAATGTCCTACCCAGAGGTCAAAAATTAATTTCTGGACATTTCACTTCGCTGTTGGCCCACTTTCCTGGTTAGGGGTGCAGAAGAACCGGGCCCTTCCTGGCACAGGAGCCCAAAACCATCTTTTTATGAGAGAGCCTACGGCGCCTGACGGTTAAAAGTGACTAAATGAGGGAGTGGGGGGGCACGGAGGTACAGCTGGGCACCGTGACGTTAGCGGGCTCGACCCCCATGTGGCCCGGTGGATGACGTGACAGGCGAGTCAGGCGCGCAAGCGGATTAGCGGCCTCCTCTCATTACGGCGTGCCCGGCTGTAATCGCGGTCACGGTTACCCGTGTGATACCAGCCCACCTTTACTGCCGCGCCACTTGTGTGATGGGGGAAGCTGGCAGTTAATCTGCACCAGATGCGTTTTATTGCAGGCGGGTTTTACACCATGGCCCAGCTGTTAGACGCTGTCCTCAGAACATCCAGAGCTAACCTGTCTAGATCAGTGGTTCTCAACCTTTTTTGCACCGCGACCCAATTTTTACCGTGCCAGCTCAGCCGCCGCCCTATATTAAGTATAGGTCTTAATTAACGCTATGATCAAGTGCACAGTGCACTCTGCAATTTACGGCAATCAATGCCTGTTGCACAAACCTGATTGGATGTGCCAATCTAACCTCCAAGAAGCTTCTGTGTGGCTTCCTGAACTGGTTGAGGGTTCACTAGTTTTGTGCTAAGCATTTGCAGACCCAAAGCCATGTTTATATCGGTTAATTCTAGGATAGGGACTGGGAAATCTGATCGTGGATCAGCATAGGAGCTTGCTGGTTTTTAAATGCTTACATTTCTAACTCTGCCTCATAACCTTTTCAGAGGTTGCCGTGACCCATGCTGCTGTAGATGACAGTCTTCCAATTAGATGATGGGTTTTTATTCGTTTTTTGTCTTTTGTTAATTTCGATTGTTTGCAAGGGTATACTGGATGGTAAGTGCCGTTTACACACCTATACACCTTCTTTACAAAACAGCGTTTTTTTCTCCTTCTTATAGCTGTTTACCCCCCTAAAAAAAGTTGAAAATGGTAAACAGACCAAGTGCTTCTCCGTTTTTATTTTTATTGCTTGTTAATTAGTTATCATTGAATACCATAGTCTGCAGAGTGATGCTGTTTCCAGTTAAGCTAGCTGGCTAATAGACGTATGTTGGTGATGATGATTTTGGTTTCAGTGGTAGTGCAGCTCTCCTTAGATATTAAGTAGTTAGTTCATCTGCCTTTCTGTAATGGCACGTAAGGGTGTATAGTCAGAGTTGGGTCATTCAAATCCAGAGAGTAAAAGTCCAGACCGGGATTTTGTTTTAACCAACCAGTTGAGTACTCTGTGACTGTGAATCTTTATGCTTGGTTGAAACAAAATCTTGGTCTGAACGTTTACACTCTGAACCTGAATTATCCAACTCTGTGCATAGTTTATCCACCATTTTTTTTTACCACTGCACCACTGATTATTTGTATACAAAAATAATCAAGATATGTGATGTTCCACATAGAAAATTACCCATAATTGTATCATGTGATCAGTTTTTAAATCACGTGTTATTATTGGAAATAAGAAATTTGATGTGTGTTTGTCTCAAGGATTGTATTGGTGGTCTGTGCATGTTTGTGCGATGACTGACGTCGCACGCTGCCTCTGTAAAACACCTTTTTGTCCCCATTCATTTTGGGTTGAACACTATGTTCCCAGGCTGCTGATTACACAGCTTTACACAAAGTCTCTTCTAACTGTGGGAACATTGCAGTTAAAGAGGGCTCACTTTTTGCCGAAAACCTCAGCTTATATAAGCTAAAGGAGGGTTTCCTCAATGTAAACGTTATTTTCTTTCATATTTTTCCATAAATAATTTTGGTGGGGGTGCATGGGGAGGTAGTGAGGTAGTTTACATGGAAACACATTATAAAAGATGAAAAACATGAGTAAAGTTGAGGTCAGGAGGGCAGGGGCGGGGACGTGTGTGTCAGTGCCCTGTGGGCGTGGGGGGGTGAGCTGGGGTGGGGGGGGCTCCACAGCGATCAGAATGCCCTCCAATAATTCATCCAATGCTTCGGCAGGCACTATTTTTGCACACTTATTTGTAACACTGTCGTTTTCCACGGGGGTGTTGCTGCTTGTGTTACCTCAGTGTGTTATTACCTCCGCGGTGTAAGTGTTTGGCAGCAGCACACAGCGGTGAAGGGGTGGACAGGGCACCCTTTTTTGATCAGGGTATTGGTGGCACGCCCCTGTCCTGTTCCAGCTTGCTGTAAACAGCTGGCAGTGGACTCGTGTTGGGGTTACCCGCGGGGCCTGCTATGACCAAGGACGCAGAGGAACGGCACGCGTATGCCCGTGTGGCACAGGACACACGGGCAATTAGGACTGTCATGACAGTAATTTGCATAATTGGTGTGGCTGCCGCCAGTGCGTCTTTATAATACAAGGCAAACTGCACAGGAAGTAATGAATCTCTTGTGTGGCTCTTTGCTGATGTCGGTGATTGGTGTTTCTCAATTACCAAGAATGAGAAGATTGTACTTGTGGTCTTTGCATAACCAGTCTCTTGTATCCTTAATATTTTGGGTGGAGCAAGAACGACATTCGGACATTTTTACCATCCTGTGTATTTCTGTTCCTGAGCATGGGAATCAATCTTCGACAATAGAAGATGATGTAAAATGGGTATGCAAGAACACAAGTATGGTCAAGTACACATATTGAGTCATACCCCGAGGGAGGTGAACAGTAACCCATCACACCTACTGACTCTGCTTCAATGGCCTAGAGGGACCCAGTGGAGCTGTTGGGTGATTGATGTCCCCTGGCCTCAGCCTGAACCCCCTCGCTCTACCCTGGTTTCCAGACTGACGGTTGACCCTCTCTCCCCTTCCTCCCATCAGCATGCGACAGCAGGCACTGGGGGCCCCACTGCAGCAACAGGTGCCAGTGCAAGAACGGCGCTCTATGCAACCCCATCACAGGCTCCTGCTTGTGTGTGCCGGGCTACCGTGGATGGCGCTGTGAGGAGCGCTGCGAGCCGGGCTCCTACGGCAGCGGCTGCCAGCAGCACTGCCAGTGCCAGAATGGGGCTACTTGCAACCATGTGACGGGGGAGTGCCGCTGCCCACCGGGCTATACCGGAGCCTTGTGAGTCCATCACCTTGCTAATGGCTTCAGCTAACAACACTGGCTAACAGCAGAAGCTAATGGTGCTGGCTAACAGTGCCGGCTAACAGTGTCAGCTAACAGCTGAAGCTAATGGTGCCGGCTAACAGTGTCAGCTAACAGCTGAAGCTAATGGTGCCAGCTAACTGCGTCAGCTAACAGTTAGTGATGCTGGGTAAAAGCAGCAGCAAACAGTGCTGGCTGACAGCAGAAGTAAATTGTGCCGGCTAACTGCAGCGACTAACAGTGCTGGCTGACAGCGGAAGATGATAATGCCAGCTATATGCGGTAGCTAGCTATGCCATTTAACAGTGCCGGCCAATAGCAGTGGCTAACAGCAGCGGCTAATAGCACCAGTTAACAGCAGAAGCTAACAATGCCGGCTAAAGGTGCCCGCTAACCAAATCCCAGCCGGGCCTCCTGCACACAAACTGCAGGAAAACTCTGCTTGATAGAAAACATAATGAATATTTGAGCCATCACAGTTCTCAATTTTATTTGACTTTTTTTTTTTTAAGTGGTCAACATTGTTTCTTTTGAAAGGTGAAACAGAAAAACACAATTAACAAATCTAACAGTTATAAAAAAAATCAATAACAAGAACATAACAATAACATTTGCTCGCACAAAAGGATTTAAGCCTGTCACTGTACCTTTCTGCTGTAACTGACAGTACATATCCCCTTTCTTTGATAATCATGCCTTTGAGCTGGTGTTGCGATGTTTGTGGAGGTTAGACCTGCTATTATCATCTGTACCATTACTCATAAGAATAAGCAGGACACCATTCAGGTCTTTGTGTCACATAACATGGACTCTGATTCGCTCTTCTTCCTCTCTCACTTCCAGCTGCGAGGAGCTGTGTCCACCAGGCAAACATGGACAACAGTGTGAGGAGCACTGTCCCTGCCAGAATGGGGGTGTGTGCCACCACGTGACTGGGGAGTGTACTTGCCCCCCAGGGTGGATGGTAGGGCCCCCCCCCACGCACTCCTCCACATATGACCTGCTTTCCGTGACCGATGATGGTGAAATCACTTGAGTGATAAAAACAAATAAGATAACTCTTTGTAGTGCCTCTTTGCCCTTACATTCTTGCCCTCATTTTTATTGTGCTCTGGATACTATCACAGTTCTGTCACATGTATTCGCTTTTTTGTCCTGTGTTATATTTTCACCCCTCTGGCAAATCCGAGTGAAAGCAGCATTCGGATGTAGAGACATAAGGGCTCATTGTCCAAACTGCAGTCTGTCTTCCTGGCCTTTTTTGCAGCGTTTGCTTCTGTGCGACGGCTCACCCACATGGCTTCTCCGTCTCCACAGGGCGCCGTGTGCGGGCAGCCGTGCCCGGAGGGTCGCTACGGGAGGAACTGCACGCAGGAATGCCAGTGTCACAACGGGGGGATGTGCATGTCGTCCACGGGGCAGTGCCAGTGCAGCCCCGGCTACATCGGAGAGAGGTGAGTCAGGGCCCTGCAGTGACAGAACTCAGCCATCAGGTGGGGCAGTCGTTAAGGCCTTGTACTTTTGGCCTGCTTAAGTCACGACATGGGCCTCGTTGTTGTGCCCCGTTCCCGTTACAGTCGTCCCAAAAAAATTTCCGTTGTGACATCCTTCTTGACACCCGGCTCCGCAGCCGTCCACAATGATGACTCCGAGATGGAAATACAGCAGAATATAAATTTCCTCAGGCAATGGCAAAATTAAATAAGCACAAAAACTCAAATTATGGTTAGGAGATAGAAAGGTTTCCGTTAAGTGCGTTCAAAACTTCGGCAGAACAGTGATTACTGTGGATGTGATGCTGTAATGCACGATGAATAAATTATCGAGTGAAATTTCAGTGCTGTCCTGTGATCAATGTACATATAAAGGACAAGAAATGCTGAAATGTTCGTGATAACGAGGCAGGCGAGATTTCAGACATTAGCAGTGCCGTCGATGGAAGCTCTCCCTATGCGGAGATACACTGGACTTTTGACCCGAATACTTGAATGAAATATGAACAGGCCAAGAGTGCGAAGGAAAAGCAGGAGAAGAGATCGATTCCCTTCCCAGAATGGCAGCAAGGTCACAAGCTCTCATTATTTGGTGAAGCCAACTGTTCTTAATAGGGATCTGTGCTGTAAATAATAATCACACCGCTGTCATTGGGACACGCTCTCCCCTCCTGCTTCTGCTAAAACAGAACAGGGATAATGTGGGTGTGAAGCATCTGCAGGTCGACACCTCACATGCAAACAAAACAAAACCGCCAGCTTGTGCTGAATATATTTGCATTTATTTTTTAGTTTTCACCCAGAGCAACATACTTTTTTATTTTGAGAGAGCTAGTCCCTAAAGTAGCTGGGGGCCAAGGGCCTTGCTCAGGAACTCAGCGCTGAAATCACTTTTTCAACCTTGGGATTTGGACCAGCAACCTTCCGATGACAGGCACAGTGCCCTAAGTCGATGAGCCATATTACTGTAACTTACAAAATGTGACACAATGCTGCATAGTCACAATATATGAGTGGCAGATTCAATAAATATGCCCACAGGCTGTCTACAGAATAGTTCCATCCATCCATCTATTTTCTGAAACTGTTTGTCTTATTCAGGGTCTCGGGGGGTCCGGTGCCGATCCCGGAGGCTACAGCCACAAGGCAGGGAAGGGGGGGCCAGCCTATCGCAGGGCACAGTCACACACCGTTAATCTGCCAAGCAGCTTTCCACATTATAGAGACACCAATGTCGCGCCTTCATTTAGTCGCAGTATTGCAGCGATGCTCCCTCCTGCAAGTGGATGCAATGTAAACTGCATTGCTGCAACCGCTGAGGACAGCGTGACCCTAACCCTCACGGTGACAGTAGCGTGATGATGAGTCGCAAACCGAGAGCATGGGGAACAGGATTTGATCCCCTTTGCCCCGCCTGGGCCTGTGACGCAGCCTTTATGGTGCGCTTTTATGGATTTTACATGACATTATCATACTTAGTGCATTAAAGTTACCACAGCATGTAGACTGGTGTTATGAACGGTGCTGCTACAATGCAGTGAGTGGCCCAGTGGGCTAAGTCTCTGTGACTGTGATCAGAAGGTTGTTGGTTTGAGCCCCGGCCTTGGTAGCACAGTCACATATCTGTGGGCCTTTAAACCAAGCCCTCCAGCGCTCGGGGTTCACCACACGATAGCTAACCCTGCGCTGTGGCCCCCAAGCTGTGGAAAGCAAGACGGGGTCGGCAAAGAGAAGCATTACAATATACCTGTTCTCAGCAAATAAAGCTTGTTTTTGTTTAATGAGACTGATATGTTTAGATTTTTGGAATATAAGACTTTGACCTGTGCAACGTGCACAACAAGTTTGCTGTGCCGGTCTTAAAATAGTGTTTCTGGTTTGCGTTGTAGCCCCAGTAGTGCTTTCTCTCCAACTGAAGATCCCGCAAATACAAATGTGACATCAGTAACACCTGATCTGCAGTGCAATATCACGTGTTGTAGCAGTACTGACTGTAGCCAGATTTCTCTCTGGGTGTGAGTCCAGTGCACTAGGGTCGTAACTCATAATGGATGAGCTGGCTAGTGTTTATGATTAAGAGAGGAAAAAAAATCCCAAAAGCATAGCGCCCCCCCCCCTCCCACCCAGCCTACTGGCCTGTCATTTGATTTAATGAGAGCTAACCCAGATTGACACAGTAAACAGTGTGGTGGTGAGGCCGACTCCAGAATTAGCCTGTGTTTGCCCCCCTCCCCCACATGTAATCCTGTTGGTTGGAGGGGTACAGCATGAGGCTGGAGCAGGCTCCTTTGGGGGAGAGGCCTTTAAAGCAAACAAAATCTACAAGGACTGTCTTGTACTTGTATCAGGCACAAGGAACAACTGCCATTTTTAATCTGCATCCTTGATGAGCAGTACAAGCGAGCGCACAGCGGGGGGGGGGGGGGGGGGGGGGGGGGGGGGGGGGGGGGGGGGGGGGGGGGGGGGGGGGGGGGGGGGGGGGG
>JABFEA020000119.1:3214026-3229525 GCA_019775915.2 Cyphomyrus plagiostoma | reverse complement strand
GCACGCTTGGAGAGGGTCTAATTTTTAATATGTCATACTGTGGTGTCCGGGATTTTAAAAAGAAGTACTCTTCAGGGTTAGCACGTATATCTGTAATCAGACGTTTTCGACACTGAAACATATCAGATCTCCAACCAGATTTCGACTCACTGACATACACTTGCATCACCTATTTCACAGTGACAGGCATGGTACCTTGTCAGTCAAAATCAAGCCCACAGCTGAAAATAATAACTGAAATAATGCTATGTATGGTTGGTTAGAAGTCTTTATTTTACATAATGCTTTATTTAGTCTTGTATTTGGTTAAAAAAATAGTGGTAAATCAAAAATAACAGTCAGTAACGTGTGGAACTAGTGTCCATGAAAGGGAATATTGATTTTTTTTGTTTTTTGCCCTCTTTCTGACCATGTGAACGTTTGAGCATCCTTTGGGTATAAGTTTGTGGACCCCTAAGGTAGAGGATGGCTAGATTGCTGGGTGGGTGGATGGATAGACAGTTGGGTTTTTTCGTTGAGGTGTAGAAAACAGCAGGCACATTTTCTCCGTTGTGTGTAAAGCATATTTTTTCTTTCCCGTGGAATTTTTGAAATCTTGAAAAGTTTTCAAACTTTGAAAAGTGTCTTTATGTGAGACGGGCACGTGTCCATCTATCTGAAGCTGATGTCAGAAAGGAGGTGAATCCAACATATTGCTGACGTTCTAAAACACCAGCAGCTGCACGTCTCACACGTCCTGTATTTGTACTCTAAAACTGGTCCAAAAAAAAACAAAACCCCAACCTTTCCTCTTATCCATTTTGGTTTGATGCTTGTGAAGTTGGTGTCCCCACAAATCTGTGAGGAGTGAAAGACGCGAAGAGGGTTTCTGCCTCCCACGGCGATCGGGGTCCCTTTTAAGCAGCTGCCTCTTCTCCCCCCCCCTCCAGTTGCCACCCCATGTCTGGCGAGTGTACCTGCCGTCCCGGCTGGTCAGGGCTCTACTGCAATGAGACATGCGCCCCGGGCTTTTTCGGGGAGTCCTGTCAGCAGGTGTGCCAGTGCCAGAACGGGGCAGACTGCCACAGCGTCACCGGCGAGTGCGTCTGCGCCCCGGGATTCAAGGTAACGTGCTGGGCATGGTGACCCCGACTGCATGGTGACCCCAAGCGCATTCTGACCCCGACTGCATGGCGACCCCGACTGCATGGTGACCCCGACTGCATGGCGACCCCGACTGCATGGTGACCCCAAGCGCATTCTGACCCCGACTGCATGGTGACCCCGACTGCATGGTGACCCCAAGCGCATTCTGACCCCGACCGCACGGCCTGATGCAGGACGCACACCATCCCTACGCCGTCCTACTGGACATGGGGTTGTAAGTCAGGCACATTTGTCCCGTGTGTGTCATTAGCAGGGCTTGCCGTTCCGGCCACAGCCGGCTCACAGCACGGCCCAAACTTCCTTAGCCTTTTGTTGGGGCTCATGCTGGGTAGAGGTGATTTCGGAGACAGACTTTTAAATGCTTCCTCTATCAGCAACATTCCCACTGCAGGGATCCAGCAGCCTAACTTCCCCTTACCTCACTGGGGGTTGGGTTGGGTGGGGGGGTGATTGCTGTCAGACCCACAATGAGTGATATGACCCTTCCAAAAATCAATCAATCAATCAATCAATCTTTCTATCTATCTATCATCTATCTATCTATCTCTTTTAGCCTGTCTCTCTCTTCCTATCTGTCTGCCTGCTTACCTGTCTGTCTGTCTGTCTCCATCTGTCTGCCTGCTTACCTGTCTGTCTGTCTGTCTCCCTCTGTCTGCCTGCTTACCTGTCTGTCTGTCTGTCTCCCTCTGTCTGCCTGCTTACCTGTCTGTCTGTCTGTCTCCCTCTGTCTGCCTGCTTACCTGTCTGTCTCCCTCTGCCTGCCTGCTTACTTGTATGTCTGTATATATATGATGTTGATAGTCGGCCCTGTGTGGCTGCAGGGTACCGACTGCTCCACACCATGCCCGGCAGGGACCCACGGGGTGAACTGCTCCTCCCCCTGCAGCTGTAAGAACGACGCTGTCTGCTCTCCGGTAGACGGCTCCTGCGCCTGCAAAGCAGGTGTGTATCTCTCAGGGTCGTCTGGGGAACAGTCAGCATCTTCCCTGAGCAGCGGCGAGACGTCGACATTAAGGCAGCGGTGGGGGGGGGGGGGGGGGTATTAGAAAGCAAAGGGCTGCAGAGGCTCACCTTTTACACCTGAAAATGTAAAGCTGAATCTCTGCATCCAACACTCTGAAAATGGCTGCATAGGCTCATTCTATTCTCAAAACAGGATTATTATTTTTTACAACAAAACACAATGCAATTGTTTTAGTTCATACCCAATTCTAAATTATCTGCACATCGACAGATACTGATGAAACATTTGCTTCAGGATTTAATCAGGTTTAATTGAGATGAACCTGCAGAAAATCCCAACCTTTCAGAAACGCTTCTTAATGGGGGTAAAACCTTCATCCACATGCTTTTACACCAACGCCAGTGTCTGGACAAGAGGCCAGAAAGCATGAAGTGTTTATTAGCTTAGCCATTTAGCTTAGTGCTGCACAGGCCTGTACAGGTAGGTGGTGGCATGGTGACACAGTGAGATGCCAGAGGCGGGTGTTCCATCCCCCAGGGTTGTGGGTTCGAATCTGGCTTCAGCTTCCTCCTACAATCCACTCCCCCAGAGGACAAGTTGTGTGAGCGTGTCCCCCATGACAGACTGGTATCCCGTCCAGTGTATATCCTGCTGGGCCGGTGTCCTCTTGCAATAGACAGTTTTTGAAATGAGTTGGCTGGACGCAGCTAGCTATTTAAGAGGGCCACCCCATGTATCCTCCTCAGGATATAAATCATGTTAGGTTCTTGCTTTGTTTGGAAGATTGTTGGTATGTCTTTTGCTACAGTACTGCTTCCTTTCTGGAAGCTCAGCGTAGCACTTATGCCTAGTCGACACAACAGTACATATGTCTGCAATGGGCAATTTCCCTCACTGCTATGTCACTTGTGACAAAAGGTCCAACAGCTGGATACCTCTTTGGATCATGGGCCAAAATCCATGCTTCCTGTTGAGAAACAGCTGGTCTGATGTTCCCCTGTTTTCTCTGCTGTGGATGTTCAGGTTGGCATGGTGTAGACTGTTCCATCAACTGCCCCAGCGGCACCTGGGGTCTTGGCTGCAACCTGACGTGCCGCTGCGGTGACGGCGGTGCCTGCGACGCGCTCAGCGGCACATGCACATGCGCACCCGGGTGGAGAGGCGAGAAATGCGACTTCCACTGTGAGGTGAGGCACAGGCAGCTGTGACGTGGCCGAATGCTCTTAGCCAGTTCTGAAAACAAACCTTCTGGCTTTTGGAAACCTGTCAGCTATGGTGGTCTGTGGCTCACAGTGTTAGGATGCTGTGCTTGTGTTCGGAAGGTTGCTGACTCAAGACCTAGAGATGGCACACTGATTTTTTCGTTGGGTTCTTGAGCAAAGCCCTTAAGAACCCGCTCCCTCAAAAATGTGTGTTGCTTAGGATCAAAGTGTCTGCTGAATAAAAAAGAGTGTGAGATGCATTGGGATTGCTAGTCCCGATTAGCTGGAGACCTACCCAACCTACCTTTGTTTAAGCCTCTAACAAGGACATTGATGTTTGGATTAACAGCGGCCAGAATTCCTTTGGTCCACTGTTGTACTAATTGCCCGCCTAATCTGCTTTCCTCTAAAATCTTTGGATTTGGGAAGTCATAAATCTCAAGTTTACTGTGCTATAGTTGTACCGTGATTGGAAAGCAGAGATTCTCGGTGTGTGATTACAGCATCGTAATGGATCAGCAGAAGGTTATTAAAGAAGTGACAACAAATGCCCCAGACAAATATGACAAGCACAAAGTAATCACTGTATTATTATAGAATTTGCATAATTGCATTGTAATGTGGGGGAATCACTGCTCCCTAGTGAATACTTATTTCTTTATGCAAAGGAATCACTGTCATTTTAATAAGGCCAGAGACAGTAAAGCATTCTGGGAAATGTACAGCATGGAATGTGAGCCATACTGTGAATTTCTAGGAAGGGAAGTATGGAATGGACTGCAAGCAGGAGTGTGACTGCAGCCACGCCGAAGGGTGTCACCCTGCCACTGGGTACTGCCATTGCCAGGCGGGCTGGACAGGTGAGTGAGCGGCAGAGGGCGGAGTCCTCCCCACCGGCTCTATGGTCAGGACCTTGGGCAGACAGGCATGCTTAAGATTCTGGAACATTCACACTACTGTGTACCTTACCAGCCTGGAATTAGTGGAATTTGTCCATCCACCCATCCATCCATTTTCTGAAACCGTTTATCCTATTCAGGGTCACGGGAGGTCCATAGCCTTTCCCGGAGGCTACAGGCGCAAGGCAGGGAACAACCCAGGGCCCGCACACGCACACGCACACACACACACACACACACGCGCGCGCACACGCACACACGCACACGCACAAAAGCAGAATTTATCCTTGTGAAATTTATGGCTCTACTAAGTAGAGTCTTTATGGCATTTGGATCATTTAAGCATGTGGATTGTTTGCTTTACTTCAGAACCACTGAAAAGTGTTTTGGCCATTTCTGTGCAAAAACTTAGAAAGATGGACATTTAAATTTAGCTACAGAGCAGCGAACGTGAGCATTGTGTTCGACATCAGTAAATCCCTGCCATCAATGGCACAGCTTGCTAAAGGCTCAGAACATTAAAGAAACTGCTCCTTTACACGTGTTGATAAACCACCTCATCAGCGTGACTTTAGGGCAGGGGTCACCAGTCGCCAGGCCATGGCGAACGGATAACAGAGGCTGTTCCATCTGTAGCACATAGGTGGCGATAAGGCAATGCACTTGGTGAATACAGTAAAATTCCGTTATAATGAACTCTCTTATAACGGAATATCGTCTATAACGGACAAGGTTCGCTGGTCCCGGCCGTGCGCCTTTACGAACATGCAGAAAAAGCATCGGATATAGCGGACTCGCATATAACAGAATTTCGCTTATAAAGGACAGACAGTTTGGTCCCCAGGGCCGCTTTTAGCTGTAGTTCTGTTCAGCTATAACGAACATGCAGTTCCGCCTGCAAGGCGTGTGGCGTGCCGGTGATATCCAGCGGAGATACGTAATCGAGATTATTAATAGTCACAAATCTGGTCACCAGATAAAGTTTGATTAATACATGTACAATATAATAATTTATACCACAAGAGTGTCTGCTGAGGTGTGGCATGAGTAAATGGTGTCCTGTAGTTGTGTTCTGGGCATACAGCAACTCTGGATGTAATGGATTGTTTTGCCAGGTCCCTTGAAGTCCATTATAATGGGATTTTACTGTAGTTAAATATTGCTCACTTCATTATCTTTGTTACACGTCTCCGGTCCGTGGTGGCAAAAAAGTTGGAGACCACTGCTTTAGGGGACAGGCCTTAATGATTAGATGTACTTGATATGACCATCCAATTAGATTATTGCATTACCTTCAAAAGATGGATTGCATGGACCAAAAAATGGGTATCTACGTCAAAGCAGCTGAGGCTCACTTTAGTATAGTAGAACAACTTAAGAATGCAGGATCAGCAGAAGGTTTAAAGAGGTGACAACAAACACCCCAGACAAATATGACAAGCACAAAGTGATACAAAGGCCTGCAATGATGCCTCTTCCCTTGTAAACTGGAAGTCAGTTGCTTCACTATCTTCTGTGGGTTATTTCAGATAACAATTAATTGAAACAATGCAGTTCCGCTGAACAATCATCTTAAGTTATCTGCCTTATCATGCAAGGTAATTAGGCATCAAAGTCAATGGGCTCAAATGAAATATAAATACCAATGGGTTTTCTATTGTTTCTTTTCATTTTGTCTTTTCATGTCATTCTTTACAAACTGGAAGAAAATGCCTTTATGCAATTAGCAAAATGCCAGCCTGTAATCCCTTTATAATATCGCAATTCCCATCACAAATCAGTACTCCTGCCTTTATTACATGTTTTCACACGTCATATCACATCACATTATTTCCCCTCATGCTGATATTTCTTCACTTTCCTTTGGGATCATTAAAAGTTCTATGTATCTGTCTGTGTGTCTGTCTGTCTCTCGTTAACTTGCAGATTCAACAGCGACACTATACTGCGCTATAATTGAGTGAATGGCCATTTAAAAATGGAGGTAGAGGACTTCACTGTTTGAGGCAGATTTCTTTAAAAAGCTCCAGCACTTGGATGCTTCCTTTAGTGAGTCTTAGCTTCGAATGGGCACAATTACCATATACCATTAGTAACCGCAAAGGAAGGCCCTGTCTTCCAGAGTAAATACACTGATAGCCCAATCCCATCAGCCCCACAGGCATCTTTGATTTGGTTCTAGTCGGCGGTTAGCCTGGGATGCGCTGGTGAGTTTGTCCTACTCCGGTCCAGATGCGGGCAGAATACCGATGGCTCCACACAAGGCACCGGGCCTCGGAATACCGTGGCATTTCTCTAGACCTCCTTAAGTGGAGTTTATCGCCAGCATTCCGCCATCGCCTAGCAACGCGCGCAGCCTTTCAAAGGGCCCTTTGTCCCGCGTCCTGGCATGGCACTCTATCACAATGCCGCATATTGGCTAACAGAGGGCCAAAACGGTGCAGCGAGACGGCGGCTAACTTTTAATAAAGAGGTGGAATTATATGGTTTAAGGCGTGGGGCCGCTTAAATACTAGATGACTGTCAGTCAGAGGGAATGATTCCTCTTGGTGCTGCTGTAGGTATCATGGCTATTCAGAGTCAGCCGCGCTCAAGTACATTTTCAGCGATTCTCCCACGAGTCACCCGCTTTGTTTCCACCTCAATGGGAAAGTGTAACTGAGAAAAGCAGAACACTTTCAATTGTGTCTAATCTCCACATCGAAAATACCCCCCAACAGCAAAAGAATTCTAGGACCACAGGGTCCCCAAAGATATCTCGCTATTGTTTGTATGAATGTTCCGAAAATGTTTTTACTTCGGTATATAGGAGTAATTCTTGTCCTGGAGTCAATAAATCTAATGCTTTTTACTTCTCCTTCAGGGTCTGTTGATAAACATTTCTCATGTTTAACTGTGCAATGTGTCTTCCCATATTAATATTCCATATCAAATTGATAACAGGGCATGGAAACAATGTAGCCACACAGACAGTGGTCTACCGCCTGCCAGATTTCCTAGGCAAAGTAAATCGCATTACTCATTTCTCACAGTGTTACCCGAAAAGAAAAAGAAGCGTTTCGAGAAGGCAGTCAAATTACTGACTTGATTTAACACTATAATTAGAGAGGAAAATCATTAAGAATCATTACTTAAAGGCAATGTATTTTTAAGTTGGATTTTTCATTTTATATTTAAAAACAAAACAAAAAACAAGAAGGGAATGAATTAATGGTGTGTGATTCTGCTAGCTCGTGTTACGTGCGGCACAGAACACTCTCCACGATGGCTTTAATGCCCGTTTGAGCCAGATAAGGCTGATTTTGACACCTACCGGATTAAATCAGCTCTGCACATTGACATTCTATGGCCAGTGTCTGGTATACAAGCCATGGCAGTCAGGAAACATATTATGCTAATGAGCGGATTAGGCGTTCCGGTGAGTCTCCCTGTAGCCACTCAAGCTTGTTGCCTTTTCAGGATCAATGATTTTTCTAGAGCAAAAGAACAAGCATGTGATTTAAAGACATTTTTCTGTATTTTTCCTTAATCTTCTTGCCTTTTGTTCCACATTTTTGCAATGGAATGAGACTCGTGTGCTGACCTAGTTCTCCTTCAGGGGAGATTAGATCAAGAAAGGGTCTTAAGACTTTTTAACTATATCATTTAGTCTGCTGAAAGGAGGACATTATTCACTACATATAGCTTTAGTAAAGTAGTTTTTTGCCTTCTTTTTATGTTTAGGGTTTGTGCCTGCAAAAAAAACTGCGTTCAAATGCAGATAAACAAATAATTAGTTTGTTTTTATGGCACAGAACATGCTGGTGTTAGAATTAGTCTATGCTTCTCTAGTTACTTAGAAGGATTTCAGGTGAAGTTTCAAATGGACGTTTGGACAATTGAACTTGTCCGCTAGTATGTGGCTATAACCAGTAGAAGTACAGATAATCTACTGCTGAAGTAGTGCAGAGTATCAAACTAACAGACAATCCATTGGGCTTTGCTGGTTTCAGCAATAGTTTCCATAGTGATCAGACCAGTAAAATGCCTACGTGTACCTGGTCAGTTAATTGAGGATATATTGCATTCTGGGTAAAAAACAAAACGGTCATGGAATTATGCAGTACCTGTGCCACACAGTTGTGTACGCATTAGCGCAATCTCCCGTGGTATTAATGGAATGCCAAGAAAGGTGTTATAAACTACTTTACATCTATATATCCAGTGTTAATTCTGTTTGTTTATGGGTGATTAAACATGCACCACATATGGACTGGATCTGACCTGCTTGGCTGCTTGCTTGTCTTCCCAGGAATCCATTGTGACAGTGTCTGCACTGAGGGCCGCTGGGGCCCCAACTGCACGCTACCCTGTAACTGTAAGAATGGGGCATCCTGCTCCCCTGATGAGGGCACGTGCGAGTGTGCCCCCGGGTACCGGGGAGCCATCTGCCAGCGTAGTGAGTGCACCTTGGCACCGTCGTCGGCCATCCCCAAAACACCGCCTGCCAATCGTTCATCCTCTCAGGGCTCCACTGTCCTGCTGCAGCAGCTCACCAACAGTCAGCATGATAAAATAGTGTCAAATTTAATGCCTTCAGCAGTCAGGTTACAAGTCAATGAGCACAGCCACAGAGAGACAGCTACCCTGAATGATTCTAGGACACTCATTTGCAATAGTCATCTTTCTCTGCCCTTCTTCTATTTAATTTCCCATTAAAGTCACATTCAATTAATTGAATTATTCGATTTAATTATTTTTATAACAGTCTTTCCAGGACAGTTGATCCTAGATGGCTGAAAATAGAGTGTAATGACAGTGTTATTAGCAGACTCAAATTAAAGTTACAACTGCACGCTCAAATAATTAAAATCAATAAAGCATTTAATCAATTAGCCTATATTTGAACGCTGCTGTCAGCCCCTTTCTGCAGCAGATCGGAATGGTTGCCATTGGTGACCACAGGACGTGAAGGTATCGTCCATAAGCTCATCCCATGTTTCCATTCTTGCAGTCTGTTCACCTGGGTTCTTCGGCCATCGCTGCAGCCAGGCATGTCCGCAGTGCGTGCACAGCAATGGCCCCTGCCACCACGTGACGGGGCAGTGTGACTGCCTGCCAGGCTTCAAGGGAGCCCTCTGCAATGAAGGTAGGATGGTGTAGTTCTCTGATGATACAGTGGGTGGCGAGGTACTTAAGGAACTTGACATTTTGCGTTACAGAAGACAGGTGCAAAAGTGCATGCGATGAGTAGGTAAAATTATTCAGGTAAAATTATTTCAGTCATTACCATCAGAAGGATAGTACACAGTTCCTCTGGCCCGCAAGATTAAGATATGAAAAGTTGTTCATTCCCTCAGGCATTGGTGCATTAAATGCTTCAAAATGAGCATTCTTATTGACTTTGTGGCTTTTATTGGTTGTTTTTCTTGTATTGTTTGATGTTTTGCTATATATGAGTGTTTTTAGATGAAGAGGAATTTCAGTTAGAATTTCAGTAACTTTGTAAAAGAGAATAAAGTTTTCTTGAGTCTTCAAAGCACTGGTCAAACAAATAGAGAGTTAAAGGGTAGCTACTTTGAACGGTCAGGAACCATAGTGTCAGTGGTTCTGCTGGGTGCGATCACAGTGGAGCTCTGTGTCCCCTGTTTACCCTGCAGTGTGTCCCAGTGGCCGATTCGGGAAGAGCTGCGCGGGGCTGTGCACCTGCACCAACAACGGCACCTGCAACCCCATTGACGGCTCCTGTCAGTGCTATCCCGGCTGGATAGGCAGCGACTGCTCCCAGCGTGAGTGCCCTGCCCCTAACAGGGGAGCTGCATTACATCAGCCTCTCACTGCTTCTTCTTACAGGTTCCCTTTAAGGGCTTGTATTTCTTACAGCAAAGGCTGCCCTTTGGTACGTGCTGCAGAAAGGCGTCGCTCACATGATAATGCAGTCTCCCAGGGATTGATCATAGCTGTTGTGTAAGGGGGGGGGGTCACGGGGGCCTGTTGTCTTCTGTTGACTGTGAAATTAATTGCTGCTGCTAATTTATTTCAGAGACTGTTCTTCACTTATGATCAGTACAAAAAATACTCTATAGATTATTATAAAATAAATTATAAATGAATTAACTAGAAATGAATGTTGCAGTAATGAGCCTGTGCGCAATGGAAGAAGCTAATCCCTCTGTCTCATTTTTTTTGTTTAATTAAGGAAGAAAATAAATATTCACTTCTGTTTCTGCAATAGTGACAAATGTGCAATTAGGAATCTGCTTGAGTCTCCACACGCGCACAAAAATCTGAGCAAAGCCATATTACTTAATCACCTTGTGACACTGCTTCTAATACAGAAATCAGTGTGACTTATTATAATGGCTTTGCACCATGAGCCCTCATCTTCCGCTTCAGCAGTTCTCAGTGACCTCTGACCGTAGAGCCTGTCAGCCAGTCATGACTCAGGGGCTGATTTACTGTACCGCCACCCTGCTTCTGCTGTCATTTTACTGGCAAGGGTCTAACACACACTGTGGCATGTTGACCACTGACCTCATGGGACTTTTGACTTCATCAAATATAGAGTGAGCTAGAATGCTCTTCAACACATAGTAAAAGACTCTTAAAATCACATGCAAGCTAAGAGATTTTGAAACTTAATTGTGATACTATTGGCCATAATAACTATATAATAATTATTATTATCATAGTTGTTATTATTATTAATACTACTATTACTACTACTACTAATAATAATAATAATAATAGTCATAGACAAAAATACTTCACTAAAAAATGGTTCATAGATGGAAATCACACAATCTGTCCTTATATAAACACATAAATTTTTTCACATGTTGAAGAATCATGGGAATTGTCCTATTCACAGTAGCCCTATGAAGCAATTTCTAAAGATTGGTTTTGCCGCCCCCTGCTGACGGAGTACATTTCAGCGCATGAACAACCTTGCCAAAGGCTCGTGAAAAACACTGCGTAGGCGTTTCTCCTTTAATGCCGTTATCATAGGTCATCATAATTCGTTTACCCTCATTGAAAAAAATGGGAAAATTTCAGCAATTAAAATATTTATAGTGGGGATCTTGTCTGGCTATTTTATTGCGTAGTAGGTATGCTTGTTTAGGGTAATGATTCGTGTTATGAGTTATATTTTTTATTGATAGTTTTGACCGGAAGAATATCAGGCACTAGTTAGTTCATCTCTGCTGCTCTTAGCTACTCAACAGTGGATGAGGTCATTTCACCCCCCCGATGCCCGATGATGGCTCACGCAGCACCAGTGTGGGAGGCTCCCAGTGAGATGACGTGTTGTTTTGCAGCCTGTCCTCCAGGCCAGTGGGGCCCCAACTGCATCCACACCTGCAACTGCCACAACGGGGCCTTCTGCAGCGCCTACGACGGCGAGTGCAAATGCACCGCAGGCTGGACCGGCCTCTACTGCACGCAGCGTGAGTCCCCCCCCACTCGGCCTCCTCTACTTGGTTGTCATGGCGACGCAGCGACAGGTGTAGATGCGGCAGACAGTCACCCTCGTGGTGTTTCTGGGTGTGGGGGGCGCTCACTGCGACGACTGCCTTGCAGGCTGCCCGCTGGGCTTCTACGGGAAGGACTGCTCCCAGATCTGCCAGTGTCAGAACGGGGCTGACTGCGACCACATCTCAGGCCAGTGCACCTGCCGCACAGGCTTCATGGGAAGACACTGCGAGCAGAGTGAGTATGCGGCAGGGGCTCATGGGTAATCAGGACAACGCTAATGGGCGTACACTGAGTCACCTTTAAACTGTCACCCTGTTAAGGGTGGCGGCCTTGCTTATCCAAAGTGCAGGGGTAACATACCCTTCGGGATGGTGTTGGATTAATGAACAGCTCTTTATACTCCTAAAACTGCATGTCTCACTGGAGTAAGCTTGAATACTGTTTGCCAAGGTAATTCAGCCAAAGAATCTTCATTGTCATCTTCAGCTGGATCATATGCTGTGATTAAATGGTCATAGTGCAAGAAAACAGCAATACACAGAATATAAATATGAATATGAAAGGCATTTAAACACAACATGCTGAGATAAGGGCATAAGACACTGACATAAGACAATTTTAAAAGTGGGTAAAATTTGATATGTGTGTATGTATGTGTGTGTGTGTATGTGTGTATATATATAGCTTTTATAGTTGTGATGATAGGCATGAGTTTTATGGACAAGATGTGCAATAACAGATTAATTAATAAGCTTATTAAAATGTCTTCACTTAGCAAAATCCAGATGTTTCCTACATGCTCATGGTCATCCATCACACTCAGCTGGAGCCCGTAATCATGTCAGGAATTAATTCTCTCGAGCCCTCTTCCTAACGCTATTCCTGGCCGCCGGCTCCAGAGTGCCCCCCTGGCTCCTACGGCTACGGATGCCGTCAGGTCTGCGAGTGCCTGAACAACTCCACCTGCGACCACATGACCGGCACCTGCTACTGCAACCCGGGCTGGAAGGGCGCCAGGTGTGACCAAGGTGAGGACGCCCTGTCATACCCCCGGCCAGTGACAGCATCAAAGCAGCTGTCGGCAGGATGTTGGCTGTTTCTCTGCTTGATAGTTGGAGTGTGTCCATGTGCTCTAATTCTCCGTGAAGAGCAGACACATTTAGGATCTATTAGCCTTTGTGTTTACGGTTCTTATTATTATTAAGATGATTTAAAAAGTGTCATATATAGATTAGATTAGATAGCTATTTTCTTACACTTTACCCATTCAGTGGCAGAGATGTATTTTGATGGAATGCAGGTGGAGACGTGTTCAAAGTTGGGCAATATTATTTACTCATCTCTTTAAAACATGTTCCATCAGTTCCATTTAAGGTGAAGATTCTTGGTTTCTGCTGGGTGTAGGACCTGAATCTACAACCATATGCTTTCTAAGTCACCTGCTCATGTTCCCTGGCTTAAAAAGACCTGTAGACCATGAGTGACAGGTGCTCTACCACCCCCCCACAGCTGGTGTGATCATCGCAGGCAATCTCAACAGCCTGACCAGCACTGTGGTGCTGGCCGACTCCTACCAGATAGGAGCCATAGCCGGAATTGTGGTTCTGGTGGTCCTGGTCCTGTTCCTCCTGGTCCTCTTCGTCATCTACAGGAGGAAACAGAAGGGAAAGGAGCCCACCATGCCAGCTGTCACCTACACACCGGCCGTGCGTGTCATGAACACAGACTATTCTGGCACAGGTATGCATTGCCCTCGACATGCTTCATTGTGCTTCCAGTGTAGCCATAATTTGATTGAGTTATTGATTAATCGTTTGATTGCGTTGTTATAGATTCATTGAACATAGTGCTAACCGGTGCCCTATAACTCCACAGAGACCCTACCACAGACTGGCGAGGCACACCCTAACAGCAACTACTTCTCAAATCCAAGCTATCACACACTGACCCAGTGTACCAGTCCCCCACACATCAACAACATCCCCTATGGGAAGGTGAGACATGTGACATGTGTAGCGTTTCACAGGGGACAAGGGTTTCCCTTGCGGTCGAGAGCTTGATCTCATCAGAGGTCATCAACAGGCGAAGAACAACCAGCTGTTTGTGAACCTGAAGAACGTGGACCACAGGAAGCGGCCACCCTCGATGGATCATACGGGCACCCTGCCGGCGGACTGGAAGCAGGGAGGATGCTTCAACGAGCTGGGTATGGCCATGTGCACACTGCAACCACTGACAGCACGGGCCCCTCTGTCAATCAGTACACCTTTCATATTATCCATTCTGTTCGGGCTGAGCAGCAGAACTGGGAGAATCTAAGTGTTAAAACCCCCAATGTGGCGGAATTACCTCATACTGCCAATCACTGCTTGATTTAACCCAGTGGGATCCAATTAAGTAACCAATGGGAAGTGGGCTTTGCGCTTGTTTTCTGACATAACATAATCCTTCCCACTAAGGCTTTCAAAGCCTTATTTTTTCCTACTTCATCATTACTCGGCACATTTATCCAATGCAACTTAACATCCAACAGAACGCTCATCTGCATAGCAATGCATGTTACTGCTGGTTTCTAACCACTACACGGCCAAGGTCTTGCATTTCTCACATTTTTCCTGGCAGTTAATGAGGACTGAAACTCTCTGCATAGGACCCTAGAAAGGCTGAGAATTTGTCGAACCCAGGAATCAAATCTTTATCCTCTTGCTCTGGAGGATGGTGCTGATTCCATGACTTTTTTTATTCCATTTTTTTATTGAGTGCCCAGAAAGTAGATGGTAGCAGAAATATTTATGAGTGAGTCATTGTAGAATTGAGCCTTTCAACCAGACTGTGTCAAGCTCACCAACCAGGGGTCCTTCAGGATCGAAAGTTTAATATCTGTGTGTTTTCAGGTTCATTTAACAGTGAGTTACTACTGCGTGGTCATATCTGACCGCAGCAAATGTAGTTCATTTTTGAACAACTTGTTCTATTGTAGCACTGTTTGATAGTGGAAATGCTGATAAGAAATGATCCAGTTGTGGATTACAGTTGTTTGTTCTCACATAGCTGTAGATAGAGAAACCTCATGTTTGTTAAAAACAGACTGAAAACGTCCAGCTGTTTGGAAAAGCCTTTGGATTAGTAACAAACCCTGCTTGTCTGTCACAGTCTTGTCTTGTCTGTCTGCTTGTGTGTGTGTGTTCACATTTACGGCATTTGGCTGACACCAAAGAGACTTAGAAGTCTCCTCAGTGAATATATTCTGATACCAGTTCAATAGAACCCGGCTAAGAATTCTATCAGTCTAAAAAAAACATTGTTGGCAAGAAATACATATTTTTTTAATAATAAGAGCAAAATCCTGGAAAGTGCTAATTCAAGTCCTTCCGAAAGAGGTTTTTAGTGTTTACGTGTAGAGTTGCATGTCATTTTCCAAGTACTCTGGCTATCTCCCAGAATCCACAGACATGTGGACTGGGACTCAGAGTGTGCGCAAATTTTATTTAACAGCAGGGGGGGACAATAAATATAACATTTCTCATGAGCAATTTTTTAAGGGGACACAAATATAGTCAAGTTGTACTTAAAGATATGTCCCCACAGTGGGAAAACTTTGCTTCTATCATTATTATTGTAGCATGGAGGCTGCGTCATTATGGTTATTTTCAACGTTTTTCTCAGGTTCAATGACAAAGCAGATTTTTCTTCAAAACTATTTATTGCTTTGTTTGTTGTGTTGTTTACAGGCCAAGCCATCAACATACAATAAAATTTAAACACGACTGTTATTGTGAAAACAGCTAAACAATATGCTAATTGTGGCCATTAATGTTAAGTTAACATTATGC
>JABFEA020000119.1:3173096-3195568 GCA_019775915.2 Cyphomyrus plagiostoma | reverse complement strand
ACACCCCCCCCCCCTCAATGATCTGATATTATGAATCTGTGTGAAGCCCCCCCCCCCAAATCACCTGTGCGACGGTCCCCGCAGAGTGGGCTGCCGGCCCAGCGCGGCTAGTAAGAAATCTTAATTTGGTATTTTCTCCACTGTGACATTTACGGTCGCGCCCGATAGGAGCTTATGGCGGGCACTGGGCGCGGGTGCCCGCCGTCTCCATGCCGGAGAGTGTCACCGGGAGTTATTTAATGTGCCAGTGTTAAAGGCGAGACGGCTGGGAATTAGGGCCGGCTTATCTCCCAGCAGCAGTTGCTAAATTCCAGCGAGGACGTGGTGGGCAGCACATGCGGGGCAGGTAGATACGGCTGAATTAGCCATCTGACTCTTCCTGGGTGGGGGTTTGGGGGCGAGGAGCTTGGTGAAAATGCAATATTTTCTGGAGTCAGCTCACCTGTATCGCATAGCTCCAGGTTTGAGGATTGTGTCAAGTAGCTAGTGTTGAGGAGAATGGCATTTTGATTTGCATGCTTTTCACTTACAGCTGCCCTGATTTTATTTCTTTATTTAAAAAAAAAAAATCATTAACCCTATGGATTCTAGACATACTTCTGCCTTTTTCATTGGTTTATAATGATCACATGATATTATGGGTGTGGCCTATCTGTAAACTGTAATAAACGATTGATTAAAAAGTCTTCCCAGTTCATAAGGCAGTGATTTAATGCCTACTGTGCTATGCAGCTATGCAGCTATGCGAATAACTTTTTCTGAAACGTAATGGCTTTTGTTTCTGTTTTCATCTTGAGAAGCATTAATCAGCTCTGAATAATGCCATTATGCTTTGGAGAAGCTGAGTTTTTTTTTTTTTTTTTTTTTTGGCGTCAAACGTGTCTGGCATCTACATGTGCCTAAAAAAGTGAAGCGAAACTGCAGTAGGAAAGTCCATGAAGAGAGAACGCCAAACATGTCTGATCACACCTGTGTAACCATGGGCCTTGTGAAACTCGGACCTCAGCTGCCTGTGGTTACTGTGTATATTTACGTGTTACAAAGGGAAGGATTCAGGGACCACAGTGTGTGGCGCAAAAATCCGGGCCGCATCAGAAGCGCGTCCCACTTGTGTGCCGGGTCTGATGCCCCCAGAGTTCTGTTCTCACTGTTTATCCTTCCGACCAGGTGGTTTGACATCGGCTGCCTGATCCTTGAGGACCCTGCAAACGGCGTCCACATAGAGAGCTTCACCCAGGCGACACCAGTGGCTCTGGAACACGTTCAGCAGGTAAGGGCCCCCCCCGAGGCAGCTCGCCTAACCCTGCCGGGCCAGAACTCTGGATGCCGACCCGGCCCAGATGCACATATGTTAAATCGCACCAGAAAAAGTCGCCACCAACCACCCCATTGGCACTATGAGGACGGGGCTGCCCAGATATTAAAGCCTGTTGCGGCTGTAGGCCTTTTTTTTTATTTTTATTTTTTTTTTTACATCTGGCTTTATTTATTTCCACAAACTGAGTCTTATAGTAGCTGAAAAATGCTTCAGGGGGTGAATGAAAGCGCCTGCACTCTGACCCCAGGCTTCATTCTAACCTGTGTGTGTGTGTGTGTGTGTGTGTGTGTGTGTGTGTGTGTGTGTGTGTGTGAAAGTAGGAAAGATGTGATATATAAAAGGTAAAGTACTTGTGTAAATGGCAAATAAAGCATCATTTCATTTCAGCGTATGAAATGTCTCTATTAATTGCCTTGGCGTGCTGAGCTTGGGATTAAAAACCTGCAGAGGGGAAACGTTTTTGACAAACGAGCTTCTGTTTGTTCTCATCCTCGTCGGATGGCAGCAGGTGTGGGTCGGTCTTTGTGCTGTAATGAAACGCTTTGTCATTCCTCTCCCGTTTCATCCGTCCCGTTTAAAACACCGAAAGATACTGAAAAAACGAAGTAATAAAACCTTCAGACAGCTGAAAATAGGCTGCCCTCCGCTGGCAAACGCAGTGAAACCATTAGCGATTTGTCAACTAAAGAGAACATATTTTTAAAGTAGATACAT
This sequence comes from Cyphomyrus plagiostoma, assembly GCA_019775915.2. Classification (NCBI taxonomy): domain Eukaryota; kingdom Metazoa; phylum Chordata; class Actinopteri; order Osteoglossiformes; family Mormyridae; genus Cyphomyrus; species Cyphomyrus plagiostoma. The sequence continues at coordinate 3,193,536 of JABFEA020000119.1, read as the reverse complement.
TACTATTGTTACATTGTGTGCAAAATTCCAAACATGGAATTTTCGCAATTCCATCCATTATCTATACCGCTTTATCCATCTGGGTCGCGGGGAAGCTGGAGCCAATACCACCATCATCGGGGGAGAGGTTGGGTTGGCCAGTCCACTACAGGACTAACAGCCACACACACTCACACTTATGGGCAATTTAGAGTAGCCAGTTGACATAATATGCATGCCTTTGGACTGTGGGAGGAAACCCACGCATGCACGAGGAGAACATGCAAACTCCACACAGAAAGGCACGCCGGGTGACCCAGGGATCACACCCAGGACCTTCTTGCTGTGAGGCGACAGTGCCAACCACTGCACCACCATGCTGCCATTTTCTTAATTCTTCCAAATAAAAGCTTTTAAAATGTTCAGATCTAGTGAACACCTGACCTCCCTCATATTTCTTGTTGCGGTTATTGCTGTATTCACTGGCTATTAGAAAGCACTGTAACATTACGCTCGCCCTGTTTTATTAGATTATAAATGCTGCCCAAATCACAACATGAGGTAGATTTATAGAACAGGCATTTATAGCCGTAGCGACGTACATTTTTGACAAAGCAGAGTCTGCTGACGTTGGGGCTAAGGGCCTCGCTCAAAACTGAAAAAACTCTACCTCTGGGATTTGAACCCACAACCTTCTGATCATAGGTGCGGTGTCCTAACCCGCATGCCGCCACGGTCGATGTTTTGGATCGTTGAGTTAATACCTTGAGGTAGTTTCCGTAGTTTTGTTAATGACGATAAATCATTGTTGCCCCCCTCCCACAGGCACAGACTCTCACCCCGCCGGACTACAGCCTGCGCTGGTCGGGCCTCCTGGTGACGGTGGGTGAGATTCTGGAGCGCAGCATCCCTCACGTGAACCGGACCGACTGGCACCTGGCCTTCACTGGCATGTCCCGTCGGCAAATGATCCACAGCGCCGCCAAGGCCTTGGCTGGCATGTATAAACAGCGCCTGCCCCCCAGGACCGTGTGAGAGTGCCATCTAGTGGTGACGCCCCCCCCTCCCAAAGGGTGGAGGAGATTTCGGCGGGGGGGTTTAAACCCAGCCCCCTCCCATCTTTTCTGCACCGGCAAGCCAAATGTACAGGTCTTTGTGTTTTTAATGACGAGCGTGACCATGGAGTACCAGAAAATTCTGGTTGATCAATTTTTAGGTTTTTTTTTTTTTTTTTTAAATTTTTAAAATCTACCAAAAATAGAATCTGAAGAAAATCATCCCACCCCTGTGGGAGAATTCATCCTTTTCCATGAGTGTGCCCCCATGAGGACAAGACTTGAGATGTTTTCTTTGTGTCCTGTTTTTGATAACAGACTCTCCTGAGGAAATAGTTGTTACATTTCCACTGTTGTGTACTTGTGGTCATGATCTATGACACAAAATATCAGCTCAGAGAGTGATTGGGGGCGGGGGCTGGAGGGGGGTGTCAGATTGTCACAGGGGAATGACTCTCTGGGTCCCTGAAGGTGACTCTGCTCTGTACAGTGGTGATTTTTTTTGGAAGAGCACAAAAGCTTTTGCGCATAGATGTTTTTTAAAATATCTTTTCAAAAAATAATTTTTGTTGGAAAAATCATTTTCATTTTGTACGATGTCTAAGCAGAAAAGGCTCTGTGTTTGGATGTCTAGTCAGGGAAAAGTCCGTTTGTTTCATTATTCCTTACATCTGTACCTTCCTAGCGTGTGCCATACATTTATACAGCTGACAAAATTCATTAGGTGTAATTTTTATGAGAGAACTCAGTCAAAAACTTGTGACAGATCAGTTAGTTGGTGATTAACACAGGGTGTGAATTGCGAGCACATGGCCAATAACGCAAAGTATGAGCTGTTATATATTAATTGTATAGTGTGCAAAATGTACAGATTTGTGGCCAGCGTCTTATTTTAATGTTAAACCTGTTCAGTGCTAGCAGACGCATCCAGGTCCGAGGTCAGTATACTACTTAAATATTAAGTGATTCTGTGCCCAAACTGTTTAACCTTTACGCATCACACTTTTTTTTTTTGGAGTATATTATGGAAGAATGTCAAAGTTCACCCCCCAAAGAGTATTTTACTGCCAGTATTACTGCATTCACATTTCCCTTTGGTTGAAAGGGGGTGGTGGAATGTGGTGTCCTTGCTATTTGCTGTGCAGTCCATTGCCAAGCACTCATCCCCAGGGCCACACCCATAGAGAACTGTCCAGAGGAGACATGATGCTCAGCAGTGTGCTCTTGTATGGGTATGAGCTCCTGTAGGATGCAGTGAACTATGGAGTCTTTTCAATCCTCAGATCTGTGTCATCTTTAATTGTTCTTCGATACAGATACATATCCAAAAGGTGGAAACATTTAATCTGGAACTGTTTGGTTGTATTAGCAGGGATCTTTATTTTTTCCAAGACACGTAATTATTAAATGAGGAGGTTTTAGCTTATTTTGGCCAAATTATCTTCAAGACCATAAGCAAACACACAACTTTATTCTCCAGCATCTTCTCATTGATACAGAATTCCACATTGTATGCCGGTCGTACACACTCCTTCCTTATTTAACTTCATGTTAGACACAAACAAACCATAGTGTGATTGCAGAAAAATGCTATAATTGCAGTACTGCGAATGACCTCTGGGTTTGCCAGTCTAATGTACAATAAATAACTGATTTATAAATCATTTGATTAGCTAGTAAACCGCCAGCACCCTGTAACACACTCATTCTGTTGAGTACCTGTTTGTTTACCTCATACATACCTTAAGAGCTGAGCTTGACTTCCCTTTGCCTTTTCTCATTGGGAGAGTAAAATCACTGTTTGCTCCTCTTCGTGTTTGTTCTTTGTTCTCTGATGTGCTTCCTACTGTCGCGAGACTCTTCCTGATCATCACCCACTTCCACATATTGCAAAGTGGTTGTGTGTCACTTTGTGTATTAAAACGCAGATGTTTTTGGAACAGATCATCCGCTGGTGTCAAAAATATTGACTATTTCCAGTTGGAAGATGGACACAGTTTGCTCTTACTTGGAAAGAATATAAATAGCCTTATTGTCAGAAAGTGTGAATTTTGGTTAGATTTTTTTTTGTATCTTACCTTTTTATACTGTGTAATTGTCCTTAACTAACAGACTAAAATGTGAATAGTCTTTACTTCTTTCCATTTAAATTTTTTACTTTTTTATGCTCCTGTGCGGATAATTAGATATCGAAGTGGATGGATAAAGCATAATGTCAATTTATATTTCTAATATTACTCGCTAATCATAACACTCCGTCAGTCTAACTTTGCTGAGACGCAGCACATAGCACATTTAGGTTTGTGTTTGCGGCAGTTGGAGTAGATGTGTTTGTGTCTTCAGAGGAGTCCGCCAAACCTTCTGGATCGACTGGCTGATTGGATCTTTCTGCTGTAAGTGCGACTAGAATCATTTAGAGGACTTTCTGACATCCTTAGAAACTGCTCTTGTCACTCCATTGTCTCTAAAAATGGAAGTCGTCCTGCCTTTTCATATCGGACTGGATTTGGTCGGTACATTTTCAGGTGTCTGGTCTGTACCTCCAAGATTCTGAGGTTCATTCCCAGTTACATTTTAAGTTAATGCTTAAATTCAACAGTATTAACAGTCAAACAATTAAGTCTCAGTTACAGATTAGAAAAACATTGCTTCAGAAATAACCCTCATTTTGCGACATTACCAGGTAGAAGTATCTTTTAAGGATGCTTGATGGTATTCCAGGCTTAAATCATCAATCCCAAAACCTCCACTTCACCGGGAGTCTTGCTGCTGAAGATGACTGTTGTGTTCCTTACAGAGCTTGGATTGCTATCAATGGAGGAAGAATCCATAAAATCCAGAGGTGGAGATTTCAGGTCCAGAGAGTACAAATCCAGACTAAGATTTTGTTTCTACCAACCAGTTGAGAATAAAGGGTCACGGTCACAGAGTATGCAACTGATTGGACTAGATCAAAATTCTAGTCTGGATTTGTACACTCTGGACCTGAAATCTCCACCTCTGCTAAAATGAAAAGGAGAACAGGAAAGCAAGCAGTGGTTGCATTTTTAGGAAGGGCTTCGCATGTATGGTACCTGTCCATAGTCTGGGGGTGTTATGAGCTATAGGTTTAGGTTCCTGATGGGTGAGGTGGGGTGGGGTTCTCACCCTGAAAGGAACGTTCCGTGGGAGGGGTCAGCGGCTCCGCCACGTCTGGCGATTTGCGCACAGATGCTCTCCATCAGCATAAGGATATGGGTTTTGTTTTTCTATCGGTGGGTAATTGACAGTATTGAAACAATGCATTGCTACTCATTTCAGACACCGCTGAATGACTGACGGGGAATGTTCCCTGAATTTTATGGGTGCAGGTTCCTCTAAAACCAGCTATTTAAATTCATGAGGTAATTCCCTCTAGTATTAAGCAAATTGAATGCAGTCGATATTTGTCAGTATGCACTGTATGCTGATATAGTTTATTATATAACGGGGGCTTGTGTGGATATCGCGATTCCCAGCTCTCTGCAATTTAAACTGATTTGAGGCCTCTGGAGGAATCTTGCAAATGCCACAGAAATTAAGTTTGATTTTGTGTTCCTGCGCCATATTGAAGAAATTGAGATGACTGCTTTATAATGTTTGTTATACTGTCCCCCCATGTCTGGTACAAATATATTTAGAAGCACAAATTGATGAGTCATTCCTCCGTTTTCTCACCTACAGTAAGATCAGAGTCTTTGACGCCATCTCAAATTGTTACTCTGCACCAAATGAATGCCGATTGACGTGAGCCGGAAAAACACAATAGATGCACAAAAAACACGCTTGGACTCTCCCCCACAGTCATGGACGGCACGCCCACCTCATGTAAGCACTCCTATAGCCTTCTGAACTGAGATACATTCACTGGAAGCTTCAAATACGGCATCATAGGGGGATTTCTGTGGGGGTGGTGGGGGAACCTCTGCAGAATATTAACACTGGCTTGCGCATCGTTGATGGTGCGGAGGTGAATTTGGCAGAGTGGCGGGAACCTGTTCTTAACATCGCCATGGAAACAGCGCTGGGAAATGGGGCCGGTTACACAGACCATCAGTGGCATTGCGGAGGTCTCAGGTGACGATTCGCGAGAGGGGAAGCGAACGGCTCGCCTCGCCGCCAACACCCATTACAGGGACGAGCACTTATTATCCCTCCTGCTACTTCTAAAACGTGGCAAATCACACCACATCCAATTTCAGCGCATTTAGCAGTGATTGCGTGGGTGAAGTAAACAATGCCTAATTAAATGTGGCAAGGAGCATTAAACACGATTTAAATGGAATGTGTAATGTTACTAAACTCTGTTTTAAAAGCTTTTCCTGCTATGTTAGAATCATGGTAGTTCATGTGGTTACCAGGTGTACCTATGTAACATAGTTCCTTTTTGGCATTTTTGTTAAGGTGACAGACACCTTGGCTTAGGTCGGGTGGCATGGTGGTGCAGAGCTTAGCACTGTTGCCTCACACTTCCAGGATCCGTGTTTGTGTCCCTACCGTGGCTCCATGTGTGTGGAGTTAGCATTTCCTCCCCATGCTGTTGTTGTTGTCCCCTAGGTACTACAATTCCCCCCCAAGTCCAAAAACATGCTGAGGTTAACTGCAATGACGGAATTGCCTGTAGATGTGTGTGCGCCCTGCAGTGTGTTGGTGACTCATACTAGGTTGCTTCCTGCTTTGTGCCCATTAGCCCCAGACAGCATCCCTAAATAGGACAAGCCGTAACAGAAAATGAAAATGAATGAATCTTGACCTTTCACAACAAAAAACCATCTCAAAAGCCATTCTGTACAGGCATCCCCCTGTTTGAGTGCTCATCTGACATCCCTCAAGGTCCGGGAGAAAAAAACAGTTACATGACTCTATTAAAGAAAGAAAAATAACGACCTCAGGTTCGTTCTTATTCAAAAGAAACCTGTTAAATCCTGTTAATCTATATCCTTGCTAACATAAGGAAAAAGAAAAACTATTATAGTAGCACAATGTTAACACATTAAAGTAGGCTATTCTAGTTCACCTGCATTATTGAAATGATTAAGCACCTGCAGAGGACGTTGGTCAATTAGTGAAATCCTTCTATATTGTGACTCGAAGCTAATGGGTAATTTAAAAAGCGGATCAGGGCAATTTGGAGAAGAAACCCAACAAATCTCCATTCACATAATGAGAGCGAGGAGACGACTTTATTGGAGTGCGGCCCAGTGAATTCCACGCAGTAGTTACAAATTATTTTTATTTGACGCCGTACCCTTGCAGTACTTACCTAGCGTGAACTGTTTGAGTGATAAAGCACATTTTTAAAGAGGGGAAACAGGACGGTGCATGAATAATCCTTCCATCTTCCAGACTGCTTCTTCAGGTGCAATGACATGCAAAGCAGTTTGAATGAAACCATCCAGTACAGAAGCAGCAGAGATCTACCTTATGTTCCTGATCACCAATTGGTTTACCCAGGTTTGATTTCTACAATGGTCTCATTTCTCCCGTGACACTGAAAACATACCAAAGATCTTTGGAGTTCAACTGCTGTGGTATGCTTTACTAGTCCCTATATGTACAAAATTATTGAGACGCCTGGCTATTTCAAGAACTTTTATGACAATCTATTCCAAGTCCACTGGCTTCAATATGGGGTTGGTCCCCCCCGTTGCAGCTATAACAGCTGCCACTCATCTGGGAAGGCTTTGCACAAGACTTTGGAGTGTGTGGGAATTTTTGCCCATTCATACAAAAGAGCATGTGTGATGTCAGGCACTGATGTTGGACGGGAAAGCCTGGCTCCATTCTAGTTCATCCCGAAGGTGTTTAATGGGGCAGAGGTCAGGCTCAGTCAAGTTTTTCCTACACCAAACTCACCCAACCATGTCTTTATGGACCTTGCTTTGTGCACTGGGGCACAGTCATGCCAGAACAGAAAAAGGCCTTCCTCAAACTTTTCTCACGAAGTCTGAAGCATAAAATTGTGTTAAAGGTCTTGCTATGCTGAAGCATTTAGAGTTCCCTTCACTGGAAATAAGGGCCCAAAGACAACCCCATACCATTATCCCTTTTCCACTTCCACCCCTCCTCCAGGCAGGTAACGTTCTCCTGGCATCTGCCAAATCCATCAGACTGCCAAACAGAGAAGTGTGACTCGTCACTCCACAGAACACATTTCCACTGCTCCAGAGTCCAGTGGCGGCATGTTTTACACCACTCCACCAGACGCCTGGCGATGTGATGCTTGCATGCAGCTGCTTGGCCATGAAAGCCCATTCCATGAAGCTCCCGTTGTTCAGGGGTTAATGCAAGAGCAAGTTTGGATCTATGCAATTGCTGAGTCAACTAAGTATTATTGGCAACTTTGACGCATTATGCACCTCAGCACTCGGCAATCTTGCTCTGTTACATGATCCGCCACTTCACGGTTGAGTTTTCGTTCTTACTAGACACAGTAATACAACTTAGTTGACTGGAATATCTGGCAGGGAAGAAATTTCATGATCTGGTCTATTGCAATGGTGGCACACTTTAAGAGTACTATGATTGAATTCACTGAGTTCCTTAGAACAGCCCATTCTTTCACAAGTGTTTGTAAACCTGACTGCATGGCTGGGCTATGAGTCTGAATGAAGCACCTGAATTCAATGATTAAAGATGTGTGTCCCAATACTCAGAGATACATCTAATACATCAAAACGCATCTTGTTACAAATTACAAATACTTGCTCATCAAATTTAACAAAATAAAATACAAAATATTGATATGAGAAAATGTATTTCATTAAAATATAAGTAATTTGCTAATTTGAAAATACTGAAGTCCATGTAAAACAGTAACGATACATGACAAATACGTGTACCATTACACCCTTTGTAATGTGTAATATTTACAAAATTTGCAGCCTGCCCTAACTAAATAGAATAATTTGTGATTTGCATGTGTTATAGTGTTAATATTAGTGATGTAATGCGAGTTCAGCAGGCTGCAACTCTGGGGGGGATATAGCGGGTCCAGAAGACCGAACCGCGATACCAGATCCTGAACGTTTGCATCTAATTTCCAGAACTGCTACACGTTTAATTTATCCCTGGGGAACCTAGACCACCTTATCATTATAGGAAAAATATGTCCATTGGCTAAAATGACCATACAGACCCAGTGAACTCAAGAACAGGTGTTTTGTAAAAAATAACCCGTTCCCAGTCCATGTGATGAATGTAGGATATACGACCCGCTGGACTTTTCATGCTGTTCCTACTTGCTGATTTCACCTATGAAATAAGGACAGAAAAGAAGGAAAAACCAAATCTTTGCAACATTCTCATTTTTATTGAGTTTTCCTTTTCATCATTCACCATGTACTGGCAATAAAATACATGCTTCAAACATGCCAACCCATCAAGAAACAGGTCAAGTGAACAGACCTGCAAAAAGGTGCACTACACACAGAAAGTTTACTTGTGGTGGGTTGTAAGGTCTGGTGCACCACCTGTATTCCCTCTGTTTTTGTCTGAGGCTGATGTTGAGCACATGCAACATGATCATCATAGATGCCAGAAAAGATTTAAAACATCCAAAACCTAGTTGTACATGTTCTATAACATCCAAACATAACTGATGGTGCTAAATTTCTGCCACTTACCTAATCACAGGTGAATATTTGTAGCATGTACAGCAAAAACCTCAAAACGCGTTGGGGGCCATATTTATTGTGGGGAAAAAAATGGCTAATTCAGTCAGTAATCACTAAGTGTCACTGTTAGTGGGTCATATATGGTACAATGGGCTGTAAAGCAAAAAAAAAATCTTAACTTTGATGAGTGGGTTGAATGTAAGGCAGAAATAAAAGGATGGGTCATATATGACCCCGTGGGTTCCCCAGGGTCAAACTCAGCAGGTCCCGTAGATTTAGTGCCAATGGCTGACAGGGTTGCATGTGCACATGCAAGGAGTCACACCAATACGTACTTAAATCATCATAATGTGTGAATTCCCTGCTTTGTCCCACAGTAGGGAACTGAACATGCGCAAAGTCAAACAAGAAACTGATTTTTATTTAGATTTATGGTAAAAAAAAAAAAAAAAAACCGCGGCGGCTGTCACATGTATAATATGCAAAATCAAATTGAAGAATTGGTTCTTCCTTTTACACAGGCTCAGTGGTTATAAAAACGCCTTTGTTTAGCTAATAAATTAATTTTTATCCCTTAGGAACAAAAATACCTCGCTTTATTTATTGCTGATGGAGTCTTCCATATGTGGCAAACCACAAGATGCCACTGCCTAAGTTTGCTTGCTGAAATTAACTAGAATGGCACCAGCAGGCTAGCAAGTTCATTCACAAGTTTGCTAATTGCTCTATTTTTCTGTCCTATTATGACATTCAGTGATGACATCCAGGCACACTGCACCTTAAGACAATTTACACTAAGCACCAAAGCAGCTGCCTCCCTTGGATTACTGGTCATGGGAAAACAAAGTTCACAAAGAGCGAGAGAAACCCAACAGGATGTGTCACGTGATTTATTTGCATCTAGCCAAAGACAGTGATATTTGAAACTCTGTGAGCCTGGTCATGAAGGTTCATAAAATGACAGAAAATAAGTAAAATGTCATAGTTTATTAAATATTTTAATACATACTGAGGCATCGATGAGCCAAGCCCGTCTGTCATAATTTGCACGTTTCCCGGCATGTCACAAATGGCCCCTGTCTATGTCATGTATGTAAATAATCTACCCAGTGCCGTGTGTTCCTGTGTAATTTCGCGCTCGATCGCCACATGTTTAACTGCATGTAAATTACCCACCATATGTGGTTTCCTCTGTTTGTACAGTGGCCTCACCTCTGCTTTTCCTTGAAGCAGATCATTTGGTCATACCCTTTTGTGTTATTTGCTGTTACTCTTGTTAAAGATGCCTTTGAGCTTTGCCATTATGTGGAGTCTAAATCAGGTGAATACCTCAATATATATGATTTTTTAATCATCTAACGAAATCCAAATTAGAAAATAGTCAATTGAAGTTGCATATGTATTCTAATACATTTATACTGCATATCTCTACTAATTCTCTGTCCACAGAGTGTACATTTTTTTTTATTCCTGACGATGAGTAGAATTCAAATAAACTGCATGTACTCACACTCGTTTCCAAAGTCAATCGTGTTTTGTTTTAATGTCATAGATGATAAATATAAATGTTATACATATTAAATATTTAAAAAGCAATGGTACCTATGGTGTGAGTCAAGAATTACTTCAAGATCACATGGAGAGCTTTGCCAGGGGGACCGTAAACTGAGCCCCAATTAGTCACTGCTGTCATATATTCATTTTATGTTTTGCGGAGGCGGTTTCACAGTCCTCGCTTGTTAAACCAAGACTTTAACAAACACTTGGGTCCAAATTGATCTGAAAGAACAACAGAAGGTTACTCGATCCCCAATTAAGCCTTCCTTTTAGCTTTTTTTTGAGACTTTAATTCACCTTCTCTCTGTATCATTTTCCCTGGACACAAAGATGACGTGAAACCAGCCATCAGAAACAAAACATTAGAGTAATTGTTTACAGGCGTGATCTTCCTATGTGGAAATGTGCTAGTTTTTGGTAATACTGGCCATTAATCTGATATTTTTAGGCTTACTTAAAATGCAGTTTTTATGTTTTTGCGAAAATTAGAGCTTATCCTTGACCAGAAGCTGATAGATTCTTATATAAGGTCTTCAGGTTTACTGTTTGCTCAACACGTCTTGAAGACGCTTTCCATTGGGTCTAATTAGCAGGCCTACCAATGGCTGTGTTCATTTGAGGGCTTCAACACCTGAGCAGCAGAGATTTCCCTCCAGTCTAGTGCATGTATTTGTTAGCCTCAAAGCTCCTGAAAAAATAATATGGTCTTGACAGATCCAGTGCTCCCAGGAGGTGTTACCAAGAGGAGTCACAGCACACAGCTTGATGGCAATTCCGGTCTGTACCAGGAATTTAGAAAGATGGACATCAGAATCTATTCCTTGGAGAGCCGCAGAAAGGAGGGTGATGAAACAGTACTTACAGATGATACTGCAGTTGTGACCCGCTGGGCCAGCAGCTTCGAGCAGCTGTTTAAAGCTGATCCTCTGGCTACGATGTTGGACATCTCTAGGTCCACAGTTCTTGAGGCCATTCCTCTGATTAGCTGTGAACCATCCAGTCTCACTGAGATTGCACAGGTGGTGAACCAGCTGAGGGTAGGAAAGGCCACAGGGACCTATGGAATCCGGAATGAAATTTTCCAGGATGATGGTAAGGCCCCCTGGCACTGTAGGCAACCTTTTCTTCCATTTGGGAGATGGGTATCATCTCAACTGACTGGAAAACGGGTCTTGTAGTCCCTATCTGGAAAGGGAAGGGTAATCGCCTGGATTGTGGCAACTTCAGGGGGACAACACTGCTTTCAGTACCAGGTAAGGTCCTCGCTAGGGTCGTCTTCAACAGGACCCGTGATCACATGCTCGCCTAATTGCAACCGAAGCAGTCTGGTTTTTACGCCTAAGAATTCTACCATCAACCTCTTCCTGGCACTGGAGGCTCTTATTGAACACAAATGTGAATATCGGCAGAGTTTCTTTGCAGCCTTTGTTGATTTATTTTTACCTAGTTGATTGGACCGGACAGTACACTGGTACTGTTAATGCTGCTTAGGGTGGAGGCAGAACCTCTGCGTTCTTCCCAGTCGACTCTGGGGTTCACCAGGGGTGTGATCTTGTTCCTACTCTGTTCATTGTTTGCATGGACTGAGTGTTGGGCAGGGTTGCGGGGGCCAGCAGTTCTGCGAGAGAAAGATTCACCAATCTTTACTTTGCTGATGGTTCTGTGATCTTCGCGGAGTCAGTGAAGGGTCTAGTCAGGGCTCTCAAAAGACTGAGCAAGGAGTCTGAGTGTCTAGGCTGGTGAGTATCCTGGATTAAAAAAAAAGTTAGTAAACGGATTAGGAGAGCATAGGGGACCGTGAGAACGCCAGATAGCGCTGTGTGGTGATCCCAAAATCTTTGTAAGAGGATGGATGTAAGGGTGTGGCGACACACTGTAGCTGTGCCTGCTCCCCAACCTGACCTGACTTGTGGCCTGTCCGACGAAGCAGGGTTACTGATTTATCAGGGTAACTTGTCGGATTTAAGGTACCACGGTTTAAATGGACTTCATATTCATTCACGTGCATTTTGCCCAGATCCGACAAGTTACCCTGATAAGTCGGTAACCCCGTTTCATAGTACAGGCCACTGATCGGGAAGCTGAAAGCTACCAGTCAGTCTCAAAGCTATCGGACTCCCATGGGTTATTTGGGACAATGTGTCATTGCCGTCACCTCTGGATCCCTCCTCTTGCCAGAAAAGCTCACCTCTCAGAGTCTTTCATGTCTACAGTAAACATCTGCTGTTTTTACGGGGTCATTACACGCCGTCATGTTTTATCAATGGTGTGCAGCGACAAGAAGTTTAAAAATAGACTGCAAAAATTAGACTGGTATTTTTCTTTGTCGTTATTGTTGTTTGTTTTGTTTTTGAATGTAAAGTTATTCCTATGTATATCTGCCAATTGGCAATGTGTCACTGACATTTTATTGACTGATTGATGCAATTTGGCCTAATGGGATTCTATTTCGGGTAAATTATGATTTAATTATTGTTTATGTTTATTTATGATTGAATGTTCTACAAAGTTAGCTTATCACTCAAGTCAAGGGTTGTGCTGTGACCCTGAAAATACAACACAATTAACTTTAAAAACTCGTCTTTTTGAACAGATTAAAATTAAATCAATATATTATTTTTAAAAGTAAGTTTTCCAATAAATAAATACTCAATATAAACAACCATCAAACTCCTAGACTTTGTCTAAACACCAAGTGTCTCATGGAGTCTTCTAGCAAAGGGTTTTCCAGAGCAGCCTGTTCACCAGTTGACCACTACAAATTGGTTGCTGAAAATCAGTCACTGTTTAGACGGGTGAAGATGCTTCTGAACGCTGCTGTAAACACCTTGAAAACCTTTCCCTGTGGTCTCAGTGCACTGTGAAGTACGGCTCTCACTTCATCCAGGGTTATTGCTGCGCAGTTATTACCCACCAATTTTGCTAATGTAGGTAAAGTAAATTGTCTTCAAGAACGATGCTTTGGCCATTCAAGCTGCCTGTCGCGCCCGGGCCAGCAGCACCTATTTAATTCTGCACATAGCGCGCCCCGCGGCACTTTATGGCGTGCGAGGTCGTTATTTTCCGCGGAGGATGGAGGCGTCCGTCCCCATTACACGCTGATTCACAGTTGATTATTAATAGGCGGTCCGGGGAGGTAAGAGCCAGTTACAGGCAGAGTGCATGCACGGGGTGGGATTGGGGTGGGCGAACCGCCGACGCCTCGACCTTCACTTCAGGTGATGGTGAAGGGGGAGACGTCCATCGCTCTTGTCCCGGTAACTGTGACTCAACATTGTAAACATACCGATACCGCTATTGTAATCGTGAATATTCAAGAGCGGTACTCGTAACAATTTTTCATTTTCGTGTCACACATTAGCTTACACAGCTACAATTATAACACTTAAAAAAATCGTCAAGTCCGTCGGTTTTGCTTATCTTTTACATCCATCCACACACTAAAGCAGAAGTGCATGGCAGAATTAAATGGCTGCTTTCTGGCAACGGTTCTGACTCAGCCCCCGGTCAAATAGACACATTCGCGCAACTATGAATATTTCATGGGAAGGCCTGAGACTACAGCTTTTCTTTTAGACAGCGACTGGAGCTACTACAAATAAACCTGCATGGGCACAAAGCAATAAGTTGTAATGTGTTGTTTTTGCGCCACAAGCGATTACAGTCGAATTGAGAAGTGCCTTCATATTCCATCTTCTGGAGTTCCTTGGGATGACAACTCACAAATAATCAATAGGTACTCGCAATTTTATTTTTCCTGTGTTAACCCATATATTTACTTACACTTTAAGTAATGGCATGGCAACCCAGATGCTAAATACGATATGGCCAACTAAGCACTGGTTGCAGAGTATAGGAAGTGGACATCCTTATAATCCTGGTGCAGGCCCACCCCCGCCAACGCACACACACACGCACCGCATTTGTCAAAGATCAGATCACAGGACTGAACAAAATTGCAACGTTTCATGTCCTCCCCCAACTGATGCTTCAAATCGAAGCCGGATTAGTGGGAATTTTGCACTTAAACGATTAAACGAGTAGTGGAAGTTTGAAGATGATTTAGAACCCATTTCCAGGTGGGGGTGGGGTTAGGACCTTGGTAGCCGATGCTAGTAGAGATTACGGTGTTATATTGCGGTAATTACAGCACTGCCTCAAAGCCAGAACTGGTTTACTTGCTCCTGGTGAGTAACATATCATTTAACGGTGGTTGTTCAGGATTCTGTGCGGAACTCGCTCAGAGTAATTAAATGTGGTGTGAGTTTCACAGTCACTTCAATATCCTTGCTTCACCTTGCCTTTACTTCCTCAACTTCATTAAAAAGCTTGGGCTGGTATATAAAGAGGCTAAACTAGGAGCTCTTCTCGCGGTCACTCTCTTCTTATTCTATGAAATGTCAAATGAATAGCTATCTGATCTTTTTCCTAAAATGTGAAAAGACGGCTTCTGGGCTTGTTCCAGGGCTTTCGTCAAATGCATAAAACGGGAAATCGATTTTTTTTTCGTGCCCTGCCATTGTAGACGAGGTCGAGAGTCCACTTTTAGATGGGAAATCGAGGTGGGGGGTGGGATAAAAATATGTTAATCCGATTGAGTAGGGACGAGAGCCTTCAGTGGGCAATGTGCCTTTTGTGAAAAGTGCAATCAAAAGCTCGCAGTTTCCGCAAGCTCAAGCAGGACTGAGCGCTCTCTATTTTCGCTGGCAGACCTTCCCATTAGCGCCCCCCCTCCCTTAATTTTCCTGAAGGGGTGGTAAGGGTAAGCGAGTCGCCGTCGATCTCCCTACAGTCTGGAGGCCTTTTAACGCCCGAGCGTCGGCGGTGGAAATGACTGACAAGGTCGATGCCCGCCGCTGCAGATAAGGGTGCTTCGGCCGGGGGCTAAGAGGAAAAATGTGTTTGCCGGCTGTTGCCCAGATGTGCTGACGCTTGTTCTTCACGGGATAAAACTGAAATCGCGTGTCTCACCCATACACTGGCTGCTGGGGGAATTAAAGCGCTATTCCCACCGGAGGAGAAGCAGGACCTTCGGCAAGATTCCGTCTGAAGCGAAGAGAAACTGTCTGCCTTTTAGGAGACATAAACAAAACAATATTGATTATGAGAATTAATTATGAACCATCATTTCTCCCTTATGATAGTTTCTGATGACTTGTAGTAGGCTGTTACTCATTATTCTGTGGAAAACGTAAGATCGATCTGCTTGCCAAATTTAATAAGAATTGTGAATATGTTATTTGGTTATATAGGTTTAAGTAAAATATAAAAGGTTATAAATAATAGGTTGTGTCCCATTTTTAATCGCTATATTGATCTCCACAATAACTAACAAATAACTATAATAAAACGACTTTTATCCTCCTGTGTTTTGGCGTGGTGGTGAAGTTTCTACGAAAATTATATTAGAAATTTAACGTACAAACCTTTTGCGTCTCCCATGTATTTTAAGCATAAAGTACGTCCCAGTTCAAGTTGCAAAAGTTCCAAATCAACACAGCCAAGGTACCTGTAAGCGGGCACCAGGTTCCGGAACGTCAGTATGGAAGCGCTTAGTAATGCAATTTGCTGCAAGTGTGGACATTTAGACAGGCGCAGCATACCGCTAATACATTCATCGCTCTAAACTTCTATCAGACATCTGTGCGTGCGAGTGGCTTAGCCAGCATTCACTGCTCACTGCGTTTTCAGTTACGTCTGCTGGATTGTTCGCCCCGGGTGCTTTTTATAGTCACGACGAATTTATGAGAAATTGGGGTTAATTACAAACAAGGGACAACTATTATTTTATAACAGTGACAGATATGCTTATAATGGGATACTATTATGTTTTTAACAGGATGATTTTTATTACACAGATGTAGCCTAATGACCTGGGAAAATATACTGCGTTTTTCTTTTAAGTTTGGTTAAAAAAAAAACTTGGGAAAACGTGTTGCATAGCAACTAAAACGAGCAACTTAAAAATGTTTCCGGCAATGCAGGTTGCTGTGAGTTCTTTATGCACGACTCTGCCCTTTGCTGGGCGGTGTGTGCAATGCGATGATTCTCAAGGTGACGACACCATTAACGCACCACAGAAGGACCCCATTGCTTTGTCGGGAAATGACATAAATGAAGTTTAATAATTCATTCAGATGTTTAATATGTATAATGGAGAGTTGCTGTTCTATGCCATGGCATAAAGAGTCAGCCTCTCCTGGCTGTTTTGTCTTGCTGCTGAACAGGATTAGTGGGGGATGGGGGAGGCAGCACCTGGTCACGTGCGTGTACTAAAAAGACAACTAAAGAAGTAATGACACCATTATTCATCAGCCTTGTGCCTTGTGTTGTCAGCTGATATAGGGAGAATTCAGCAGACTTACAGGGCAGGGAAAAGTACAGGACTAGGCTTCAGGGGCATAGGAACTGGGGAGGAAGCCAATATTTAATTTGGCTTCATTCTTCTTTCCCAATAAACAGACCTTTGTATTTAAATTATTAAGTTGTGCCCCCCCCCCCCAAACTCTCTCCTACACCATTGATTGCAACCACTTTTAACACTAAGGGCCAGCCACCAATGCAGCAAATAAATAATATAATAACTAAGCTTCAAATGTGAAAATAGTGCCTGTGTCATTGGAGAGCCTGACCGCCTCGCACCCGGGGCCGGGCCTCCAGTGTCTCCACCACCACTGTCTGTGCTGCGTTTGCATGCTCTCCCTGATGGACTGGCACCCCTCCTGGCTTATTTCCTGTATTTCCCCCCCCCCCCCACTTTGGATTAGTGGGTTATCAATAATAATTTAATGTAACGATAATATAGTAAATATGTAAATTACCTGTAAAATATGCTGTTAATAGAATATCAACATTAAAAGTTTGATTCATTTGCTTAGGTGGATAGGTTAACCTCTGTGCCTAAGCAGAAGAATATTGAATATTCAGGCCGTGCGGTTTGATCCAGCCCATGTGTAATGTGTGGTAATAATAGGCATTACTTCATCAATAATTCCGAGGCAGGCAGGCTGGGAACAGCCCTTGGCTTCCTTTGCCAGTGGCACCCGAGGGTCTTGCACTGTCTGCCCTCGATGGAAACGAATCAGCCAAGCACAGCCAGCCGATGAGGAAGGAGGGTGACAGTGCTGCCCTTCGGGGGCCATGTGGGCCTCAGGTGGAGGAATCGTCCATGTCCTCTGCCCTCAGTAACAAACCATGGCCTCGACTACATCCAGCACCTGTGTTTCCACAGCCAAAGTCACTGTTAAGTGCAATTTAATGTGTCATTTCTTGGTAAAGAAAGAGTTCTGTGTAATGATTTCCTCAGTAGTGTAGTTGGGACCTGGGGGCTTGTGGTTTGTGGGGGGGGGGTGCTTGGAATCCCACAGTGCACCCCCCGGCCCGACCATGCACTCAGGTTTTCTCCTGTCCCTGTCACCGGCTGAGCTTCATGTACTGTGACAGCGCGACAATCAGGGCGACAGCAGGCGAAATCACCCGCTATGGTCATGACATCAGCACAAGCTCGTTTATACAAGGGTCATTTTAGAGGCGGTTTATTCGCAGAGATAAAGGAGAAATATCAGTGTAATGGCAGCACACTGGTTTCACCTCTGTGTTCTTTTATTCCCGCATCGTAGAGCCAAAATGGACCACAGATGTTGTTTGGTCTATTTGCTGAATGATTAGGAAGTTGGGAAAACTTTGCTATATTTTACTGATAATTTGAATCCCATTCATTAGCCTCCTCTGTAGGCATTACCATATGCGATATACAGCACAGTGAAAAGTCTGAACTGACTGTGAATGATAGATAGATAACGACCCTAAGATCATCTCAAGGTTGTGTCCTATAAGTATTATCTTGTGAAGAAGGAAAGAGGCGGAGTGCCGGCAACAGAAGACCTGGCCCCCACAATCCCCCTGACCTAAACCCTGCAGCTAGTTTGGGATGATTTGGATCAAAGAGTAAGAACTTGTGGAAACTCCTTCAGGACTGCTGGAAAATCATTCCAGGTGGCTACATCTGGACGCTGGTTGAAAGAATGCCAGGCGTCTGCAGTGCTGTCACTGAAGGGGGCTATTTAGAAGAGTCTGAAATCTGAGAACATTTTGCTGTCATCGACGCAAAAGGGGGCAGAAGATTCTGAGACCTGAGAAAATGTTCAGATGCCTGCACACTTCTCTTGGTTGTTGCAATATTCAATATGTTCATTGCCTCTAGGCCTTTTACCATAAGGTGAATAACACAGCTAAAACAGTGAGAAATGCATTAAAAGTAGGTGTGTCCAGACTTACCTGGCAGGCAGATACCATGGTCACCCAGCGTGAGGCTCAGCCATCGCACCGTGGCTGTGAATGACCCCTGCAAATTCCCCAAATGTGTGAAACTGGGTTGGTTTGCCGGTTTGAGCCGCGGCAGAACAGTCACATGCCCATGGGCCCTTGAACAAGACCGTTAACCCCCAGCTCTAGGGGTGCTGCATGTTGGCTGAACCTATGCTGTGACCCCCGATCTATGGAGAGTGAGATGGGGCAGGCAAAGAGAAGCATTACAATGTTCTTATGCAAATGGAAAATAAAGAATTTAGGATTTTGATTGGTGCTATATATTTGTCCAATGCAGTCTCAGTTAAACTTCCATTGATGCAAGAAAGTCATTGTAAAAATACTGATTGTAGCACTTTTGATTGTTTGAGGCGAAATGATACCATTAGGAAGATGTTTACAGGTTTGATGACACACGTTTATATCAGGATCTGCATATAAAAGGAATCTGTTTAAAGTGTGGTTATTTCCACTAAATTTCTTATATGTTTTAGTGAACAAAATGATTTTTTTTCTTCAACAGAGTTTCTCCTACTATAACATTTTTTTTTTTTGGGGGGGGTCAAGACAAAACATGATAGCAAGCAATTGTGCATTAAAATGCAATAAATTAGTAAAATATAACAGAGCAGTGGTCACCAGCTGCCAGATCCTGAGCCACATCCACAATGCAACACAACTGTATCCAGGCGGCTCGATCAATCCCCCTCCCTGCCTCGATCAGCCAATTTTATGATAGGGGACCCCCCCTCGGCATTTTTTTTTGACGCAGTCGACCTTGGCTTTGTGTCACTGATGGAATTTGGCCCTCAGGGAAGAACAGTTGGGGGGGGCTCTGGTATAAATGGCCTGCAGTGGTGAAATGGTGTACGAGAACTATGTGGTATTGTGATTGGCTGAGGCTCGCCACGCCCCCCCCCCCCACACACACACACACACACATCACGCCAGAAGTTTAGCTAAAACTTTGAGACGGGAATGCTGCTTGTTTGGTACAAACAAGCCCCGCCGCCGATCCCCAACAAGATGAGGGCTCTTTATTAATCGTCCAGCCTCTGTGCCCGGCCTTATCGTGGGCCAGCTGTCCTATATCTGTCCGCATTTACAGCTCGCATGCCGCCGCCACTGCTTGCACCGCTACCACTAGAGGGGCGGTGATAACCCCCGGATCCCGCCTGGCGGGCAGCCGGACCGCACAGCAGGGCACACCTCAGACACCGTCCCCCTGGACTCCTTCCAATACAATTTCTGAACAGATCTGTGTCTGTCGGCGGGGGGGGGGGGAGCAGGTGGCGGGAGTTTGTCAGCAAAGTCGGAGTGTCGTTTAGATGTCATCCGCTAACTTAGGTTTTTCCTTTTTTTGTTTTTCATCTACAGCCTGGGGCGGCGTGGGGGCACAGTGGTTACCACTGCTGCCTCACATCAAAAAGGTCCTGGGTTCTTTCTGTGTGGAGTTCGGACGCTCTCCCCGTCTCTGCTGGGGCCTCTGGTTTCCTCCTCCAGTCCAAAAGCATGCAGGACAGGTTGATTGGCAAGTATAAATTGGCCCTTTAATTGTGTGTGTGCCCTGTGGTGTGTTGGTGGTTGCCCAGGGTTGGTTCCCACCTGTGCCCCTTGTTCCTGGGACAGGCTCTGGTCCCCCCCACGACCCCATTTGTTATTACAGGGTTACAGTGATGTACAGGTGGCTGGTTCTGACTAAAAATGGGAATGATGTACAGCCTGTTTCTGGCTGTTTCTGACACTGTTTTAGATGCTGCTCTCTGAGGAGGCTCCACCCACCAACACGCCCCCCTGCACTAACCAGAACTCTCCCCACCAAACCACCTTCTTCATTCAAATAGGGGCTCAGTGTCAAGAAGATGCCTGTACCAGGCACCAGAGAAGACCAAAGCAGGCCAGGGGGGG
>JABFEA020000119.1:3143249-3165264 GCA_019775915.2 Cyphomyrus plagiostoma | reverse complement strand
GGCGCTCATTTCCAGTAAGACGTAATGAGCACCACAACACAGGTTTTAAAAGACACTGTATACCTGCTAGCAAGCAACTTCCCAAATGCCATTAGCCTACTTTATCGGATCTATTTTATCGGATTTATAATTTATCGGGGAAATAAAAATGACTTAATTTTACCTCGTATCGGCCGATAGTTCATCAGTCCGATAAATATCGTGCATCCCTAATTGAAATGTGAACAATGAGGTGAATATTCACCTTGAATGGAATAATCATCCTTTTGAACAAATGCTCTGAAATTATACTTGGACAACAAGGGGTAAAATTTGACGTTGCAATTTGTCATGTTAGGTCTATTACATTATGGATATTAGAGGGGCATTTATTACCATTATTTGTCTGTTTTTGTGACATTGCTTGGTTGAGTTCACAGATTTATGTGTGTGTTGTGAGATCAGTGGTGCGATATCAGATTAGTCTGTGGATATCTTTATATGGAATAGAAACATAGAATATTTCATGAGATGTAAAACTACATACAAGTGAAACATACAAGCTTTTTTCGTTTGTTTGTTTGTTTGTTTGTGTGTATGGATTAGGTTTATATTACATATATTACATAGTGGTGACCACCATGTAATAAAAACCTGTTTTTTGACATTGTGGGGACCATTTTTCAGGAACCCACTAAGATTTGTAAATGTAATCAAAAAAGTGAAAATGGCAAAAGTCTTGTATTTTGTTTGGTTACTTATGGTTAAGGTTAGGGCTGGGTAGGGGTTAAGGTCGTCATGTTGTGATTAGAGTTTTCCCTATAGAAATGAATGGAGAGTCAAAACAAAGCTATAATTACAAACCTGTGTGTGTGTATGTGTGGGTGTGCATGTGTATGTGTGTGTGTTTGTTAGAGAGCGAAAGGGTAGGGCGGTATAGGCAGGGAGAAAATGGGATGGTCTGATCTAAGAAGAGACCGAAGCTGATGTAAGTCTGCAAGCCTGATGCCAGTACAGTAGATTGTACTGTTACTGACCATCATTTTGAATGAACTCAACTGTGAATGCCTTAGAAATCATGACAGATCAAAAGAGTCTGGCAGCCTCCAGTATTTCAAGCTGCATATTGTATTGTAAGGCCCATAATTCCTAGATACAAACATTCGAAAATGTATGATACAGTGCTTATAGAAAATTGTTTTTTTTAAACTATTGTTGATTCCAGTTGCTTCGCTGGTACGTAAGATGTCTCTGTTCGCTTCCACTGAAAGATGAAATGTGTGTATGGGCCTGGTGAAGAGCAGATTTGATCACATTCCTGGCAGCGTGTCAGTGTTCTGGAACATTCTTTGTGGTCCCTCTCCCAGGTTAATGCTGTAACTAAACAGGAAGAGGTGGCTTTCTTGACTCACACCTGCAGCATCGCGGGGTCCAGACTGGCTCATGATCTGTAAGTGTGCAGAGTTTGTATGTCCTTCGTGGGTCTCTCTGCATCTCCTCCTGACTCACTCGTTCGTTTGTGTCTGCTTTACATCGGACTGTCGTTCCATCCAAGCTGTGATTCAGAACCTGCTCTGGGTCACAATGACCTTCTGCAGTAAATGGCTGTTTAAAATTAAAGCAAATATGTCTCACATCAAATAAGTTACATTCTGACTCAAACTCGAATGTGTCATAAAATGGTAAAGTAAAAATGTGAAAGGTGAGTATTAAACAGTTTTGGGTCCTGAACACCGAGAACATATACATCAAAGCCTCCTCACACTTTCATAGGAT
Organism: Cyphomyrus plagiostoma; assembly: GCA_019775915.2. NCBI lineage: Eukaryota > Metazoa > Chordata > Actinopteri > Osteoglossiformes > Mormyridae > Cyphomyrus > Cyphomyrus plagiostoma. The sequence goes on along the minus strand of JABFEA020000119.1, from coordinate 3,163,509 downwards.
TGTTTTGTTTATATATTAGAAAATAAACCCAGCTGCAGGTAATGACGTCATCATTATTGTCTTACTGGTAAATAAGGAAGTCATGTTCGATAGAGACTGACCTTTTCTGTAGTGATTCTGCAAAGCGAACGCCTGTTCTGGCCATCGCAGAGTTACCACCCTGTATCTGAGCCCTTGCCTGTCTGTTTGCAGACCCTGAAAGACTCAGGAGACATAGCGGTTGCCAAAGTCCACACCCTCCCTCTGAAACTGCACTGCTCTCTGAATTAACTGCCCTCCATTCTCCTTCCCACAGAAGTCAACTCTAAACAATGGCTCTTTAACATCCAAGGATGTGATTAAAACATATTTTATCTCTGCACTTAATTAATCTCCAACAGTTTCCAGTCAGTTGCTCTTTGCAAAATACAAGTGCTCTCTAACAGAGAACAAAAAACACGTTGGACTATAAATATCAGAGAAACTGTAGCCAGACAAATCAGGGTATTAACACGGTCTGCTGTGGTGATGACTTTCACATGACTTGTAAGCAATAAATGGTGTCAGAGGAAATTGTTTTTGTAGAATATTGATATGTGAGATTTAATAAAATAAGTTAACAATGATGTGCACATTTATGCTAGACTCTTATAATCTAATGAGAGATACACTTGAAGACAATGTTGTCTGGGAAGTCAGTTACAAACAGAAAACCGAGAATCCAGCAAAGGCAGAGATGCTCAGCAAACCAAAAAAAAAATAAAGAAAATAAACTTAAATGAGGGCTGTCAAACACAGGAACACTTTAGGCTCTGTTAATGATAAGCAGGCTATAGGACCCAGCAGCCACTAGTAGCTGGGTGTGTCTCTTTTAGCGGGCGGAACTTGGGACGGCCCAAAAAATCAAGGTCGAATTTGGCTGACAAACTTGGCGACGACGAGAACGCCATCCATTAGTGCAGCTGGGAATCACCAGGGGCTGAAATTACGTGCCAAAAGCCCAGGGTGACGATTTAAGTGAGAATAAAGACACAATTTCCTGTGGAGTGGTAGAGATATCATGTCTCCGGGGCTCCCAGATTAACCCTGTCCTCCTCCAGTGTTCTCTGAAACAAAGTGCAGCTCGTAAGACTCCTCACCTTAAAGGCACAGACTGCAGATACTTCTCCTGCCTTTATTCATAACCGAGGACGTAGCTAAGGTCATAACAGACATTTTGTAATACTCACACTTAAAAGCATTCACTGTGTCGTGTCTGTTTATCATCTACTGCACGTTTAATGGGCCATAATCACAAATGCCCCCCCTCATCTCACACACAGTCCATCTCAGCATGTATTAAAACTTCCATCGTTTCAGCGGTTACCAGTGCAGCCAGACAATACTCAAAATGTATTTATTTTACTGTAGCTGGGTAGTGGCGTTTCTAGACCATTGCAACTGGGGGTATCAAACTGGAGCCAGACTGGGGCTAGTTATTCTGTTAGTGGGGACGGATGCACTTGACCTTAATGTCCTCCTAATATTACATACACTAGATTGCCAGCATTAAGAAGCAAAAGACAATTTTGAAAACCGATTAGTTACTTATGCAATGCTTTACAGTTACATTTTACAGTTTTTACAAATATGTAACTCACTGCTTCCACAAGCTTGGTAATTTTTTTCTGTCATTACCTTTGCTTTTCACCAGCTGAAGCACTTCGACCACCCAGCTCACCTGCGTTAAGATTCCATCAAGAAAATCCGCTTCCGTTTTGTTTCACCTGTTCCCAGCACACAAGATATAAACATATAAACATATCAGCCCACATATATAAACATAAATAATAATAATAGTAATAATAATACATTGATTTCAGACCCAAGTAGCATATGTATTTAGGGGGGAGGGGGGTCATGCATATTGTCAGGAGGACACTACCCCCCCAGAACTGCCCCTGTCCCTGGTAATTGCTTAGGGATTTTTGCTTTGCATTTTTCCTCATTTGTATTCAGTAATTGTTCTTTGTTCTGGCCATTGCATCCTCGGGGCATTCTAAAATGCATATTTATTAGGATAACTTGTTGGTAAAAGTAATTGAAAACATTGACTCCATTACAAAAGCTACAGTTTGATCCATAAGTATTTGGACAATGATACCATTCAATGATTCAATCTCATAATTTTGTCAGAATATCACCACAACGAATCTGAAACTAAGCAATCTAGATGGGATTGAGGTGTAGACTTTCAGCTTTAATTCAAGGGGTTTAACAAAAATGTGATGTCAGCCGTTTAGCAGTTGCAGCCATTTTTATATACAATTCCCCCATTTTCAGGGTTTTAAAAGACTTTGGCAAATTAACTATATCTTGACTATAATAGGGGCAACATTGTGGCGCAAAGGTTAGCACTGTCGCTTCACACCTCTGGGACCTTTAAGTCTCCGCTAGAGCTCCATGTGTGTGGAGTTTGCATGTGTGACTCCATGTGTGTGGAGTTTGCATGTGTGACTTCATGTGTGTGGAGTTTGCATGTGTGACTCCATGTGTGTGGAGTTTGCATGTGTGACTTCATGTGTGTGGAGTTTGCATGTTCTCCCCATATCATTATGGGGTTTCCTCCGGTTTCCCCCCACAGTCCAAAAACATGCTGAGGCTAATTGGAGTTACCAAATTGCCTATGGATGTGGGAGTGAATGGTGTGAGTGTGCCCTGCGATGGTTTGGCACCCATCCTGGGTTGCTCCCCGCCTTGCGCTTGTAGACCCCCTGCAACCCTGAATTGGATGAGTGGTTTCAGAAAATGTATAGATGACTATAACGATCACTTTTAATATTTGGCTGAAAAGCCTTTGAACAGCAGAATCTGAGCAGATAGTAAAGCCTCATACATCCTGCTGCTTCTGTCAGCAGTCATACCATCAATAAACACCAGTGACCCAGTTCCATTGGCAGCCACACATGCCATGTGATATCACTGCCTCTACCATGTTTTATAGATAATGGAGTTTGCTTTGGATCGCAAGCAATTCCTACCCTTCTCCATACTCTTTTCATCTGTACAAGGATATTTTCTCCAGACCAGGGCAAGCTTTTTAGATGTTTTCTGGTGATGTTTAATCTGGCCTTCATGTTCTTGAGGCTTACCAGCTGTAACAGCCAATAATGTAATAACTGCCAATGGCATAATATGTTTTCCATTCTTAATGTAGTAAAAGTCAATAATACAATAATTTACCAATAACGTAATTATTAAATAAAATTTCTGAATCAAAAATGTAATAATTGTTTGTGCATAATGCTGGTCATTACATCATTGGTGTAGCAGCCAGTAATGTAATAACTAGCATAAATGTATCTTAAAACGATCACATTATTGCCAGGGTCCTGCCCCCCCACACTGCTCCCCGGGTTCTGAATTAGCGGCCAACTGCTGCGTCACGATATTACATACAGGTTAAACGCAGAGGACACATTTCGTTGTTGTGCACTGTGTGCCGCAGGGTGTCACCAATGACAATGAATCACTTTCAGCAGCAGCAGCTTCCAGTTGTAAACTGGAAGCCCATAACAGTTACCTGTTCAATTGTTAATAAAATTATGAGGGAACAGCCCCACAATTAGCCATGAAACATCTGGTTTTTCAATTGTCCAATTACTTTCGAGTCCATAAAAATGAGGCTACTATGTACACAAATGGCTGTGATTTCAAACTGTGGTGGTGTGCAAAGCCAAAAGTGTGAAAAATGGGTCACTGTCCAAATCCTTATGATTGAAATTGCATAACCTGTCCAGTTAAAGGGAATAAAAATTTAAATTTTACATTCCTTATCACAACCTCGACAGCGGTTAGTGTATGGTGATATAATCAACTTATGTGCTTATAAATTTTAGAAAATAATCACCTCTGAAATGCACCCTACAGACAGAAATATGTATACAAAATAATACAGAATAATATTTTAGTGCAGCTGTTATTAAAGATTCTGAGAAAGTTCACTTTTTAAAAAAGTTTTTTGATGCCATGTTGTTTTTGAGTGCTTTTGCTCAGGGATGTTAATTTTGCCTGATTCTTTATTCACATCTGCTCACTTGTTTTTATAGCTTTCTGTCTGAGTCGGGTCACCAATTAGTCACAGGTCATTTAGAGATGGGCAATTTTTATCGAGCTGTCCAGCCTAAGGAAACGTTATGGTCTACATGTCACAGTCCAGATAGCCGAAGCGAGAGGCCTGTGGTGTGAATCGCATTTGTTATTATGAGTAGCCAGACCAGTACCGTATAGCATTTAGCTATTTGTTTGTTTGCTTGGCTCACAGTAAATGCTCTAATCTAGACCGTGTGAAAAAGAACGTCCAATGCAAACAGGACGGTTTGTATAGCGGAGACCAAAAGTCATACCAAGTGGATGCTTGCTGTCAGAGACTGTATGCGCATGTAGTCGTTCCAGGTGAGTATTATTAAATAAAATTATGCTTCATTTGCATAAGTATAGGTACATTACAATGCTTCTTTGTGTATATCTCATCTTACTCTTCTTTCACACACACACATTCCAATGGGCTGATTGGCTGATTATAGGCATTGAGACCCAACTCACTGACTCTCTCACAGTATTACTTGATTACTATTTTTGTGCATATGTATAGTACTTACTAGTACACTCGTTCTAGTAATGTGACTATCAAAGTGATTTGATTTATGACATTATTATTAGTATTAGTAAATAGCTGAATGAACGAATTGCTGCTCTGTAGCAGATCAACTCAGAAACAGGCTGCTGAGCCAGATCCGTGTGGCAGCCGCAGAGCTGTTTACGATGATGTCAGAGAGAGAAGCACGACACGGCCGCTAAGACCGCTGTGGATTGGGCTCGGGGTCCTGGCAGGGGCCGCCTCCGCTGCAATTACGCTGTAGCTCGCAGATGGCGATGCACCAGGGCTCCGGAGCAGCTTCATCAGAGGAGGCGCCCTTCCCGGGGTCAGGGTCCCAGGGTCCCACCGCTTGAAGCCGAGTCAGGCATGGCACGGCCCATCGCGACCAGGAGCAATTCGGTGGTGGCCAGAGGTCACTGGTGTCATCCCGCTACGTGGGAGGTAGATTTAATCTGACCGTTTTACCCCAGCTGGGCCGGGGGGCTCATGTCGACCCTTCTGTAGTATGTGGCGGCAGCAGCCATGGGTGGGGCTGATGGGCATGAGGCGGCCTGGTCCGCCATGAATTCGGAAGTACACATGTATATATAAGCACAAGAGTTAGTTGTATTTTAATGATACGGCATCAATTCAGCAGTTAATTGGAGTTTATCACCGGTTTCTGCACAGATTAATTTCGTATGTTCAGAAACTCTCAAAATGCCACATTTACATATTTCATGCCCCGCGGTGTCGCTTTGGCAAAACGCTGACGGGGAAGCATTCACTCGTATGTTTTTAAAAAATAATTACATGACAAATTACAGCTATTAGCACGTATTTGTGAGGGCGCCTTTTCATTCTGTGTTTAGAAATTGTGTTTATTTTGAGTTTTTCCCCTTTGTTTAAGTGATTTTTTTCATTTTAAAACGGCTAAAAGTGTGGCGTGGCAGAAGCAGCAGATGGTCTTAGGGGGCGCCTTCCCGCCGGCCCGGGATCGTGCCGTTAAAACGACACAGCAGTGCGCGCCGCCGGTACGGCGGTGAATTAATTAGATTTTTTTCTTTCCGGTGCGTGGTCCGGAGTATTAATTAGGGCCGCATGTGTGAAACGGGAGCAGATCCATGGCTTCGCGACAGCGCCCCCCGCTGTGCGTTGGAGGAACCCTGAGGAATAATTACCGCCGCCCCAATGGACGTGCGGTGCACCGTCATCACGGCGCTAATTCTCTCCTACTCACAGCCGGTGCTTCAGGCCACCCCCCCTCCCCCAAGCACTCCCAGCTTTGCTTACATATGCTGCATATTTTATTTTAATTAACTCCTTATATAGCCAAGCTGACTGGTACATCTGCCAGTATTTAATCATAACCTTATATAAGTATATACTTATAAGGTATGCATCTATGTATTCATATGTATTTATAAGGACTTTGCTCTGTTTGAATATTCCTACCTGAAATGATTATGCTGTTTAATAACATACTTGTTAATATTGGCTCCAGCACAGCATCTGTACAGTCTCGGGTTTCAGGATGCAATGAATCCTGAGGATAACACTGTAAAGGCTGTGAGCACCGGCGTAGTGTCTGTACGGCTCTGATCTTTAACAAACTGCGCACTCCACCCAACTGTATTAGGACAATAAACTGCAGCGATTGCCTTATCAGATTGACCTTCTGTCAGTTCCCTACCAAGATGAGCACAAGCGAGTGGATTCGCCGTGTCACCGGCAAGGTGTGATGGAGTTTAAGCCAGCTGAAGTGGTTTAGGTGGTGGACGGTTAATTATTACACAGCATTTTCTTGGGTACTACTAATATGTATTGTGATTAATGATAATAAGCAGTATTTTTGTCATATGTGGCATTTGTTTCACTAAGAGTTCTCCCAGCAAAGGTCCGTATGTTTTCTTGCCATTGCCTATATCCTTCCTAAATGAACCTGCAGTTCTCTGTCTGATCTCTGGAGCATTGCTGATGAAATCACAGAGGATGCTGAACAAACAAGAACAGAAGCTTTCAAAGCCTTCCTGACGGAACTGCCTGCAAAACACGTGATTTAGGCAGTCGGTTTTACTATCATATCAATGATCATCTGTTATTATCCAGCTATTGAGTCAAATGTTTAATGTCTGTTGCACATTGCTGTGAGCCAAAGAATCTTCATTATGCACCCAATTTATCCAAGCCTTTGCATCAGTAAAATAAAACATCAATCTTCCAACTGCTTATCCGGTACAGGCTCCAGGGGGTCTGGAGTCTATCCCAGACAGCATAGAACACAAGGCAGGGATACATCTTATCCTAGATAGGGTGCCAGTCTATTGCATGGCACACAACCATAATTGCACACAAAATGGGCAACTGTTCATGTAACTGCATGACTTTGGACTGTGGGAGGTAGCCAGAATACCTGGCAGAACATCACACAACTCAGGGAGAATATGCAAACTTTATACACAAATTCAAGGTAGGACCTGAATCCTGGACCCCTGAACAGCAGCCCCCCTCCAAGCCATTACAGCCTCCTGAAGGAAACTGTAAGATAAATCCGAAACTTATAATTTATATTACGCAAATAATGTAACAACCAGCACCACAATGAAATATACACACTATTATTCCCCCCCAAGAGGGAGAGGCTTGATAAATCTGGCCGTGTTGGTTGTGATGCACCGCAGTTGCAACTTCATCTGCATTGCAAATACATGCACAAATATTCACTTTCTGTGGCTTGTGCCACCCTAGATAAAAAGAGAGATCAGATTGTAAAGGACCTGAATCACCAAAGCACTCTTGTAGAATATATTAACACTTGTTGTCTGGTGTGATAAAGCTTTGACATACACTAAGTACTCAAAATAACCAAGAGAGGTAAATAGGCCTGTAAACTTTTTAGTGGCCTAATTTTGATTCCTCCCAGTATAAAGCATCTGACTGCCCAATTTTGTGAAATCTGTATTGCTTGTTTGGTGTTCTTGTTATGGCATAAAATAGAATGAATTTTTGTATGTTATAAATAATTATCAATTATCATTCAAAGGGGGCAGAAGTAACACCATGCAGTTGTTACATGATAAAATATATGTATAGGTGGCAGAAGTAATATTTATTTGTTACATTTTTTTTTTTAAATCTATAAAAAGGCAAGGGAGGTGATCTGTTTACACTCTGTTTTTGACAGCATGGATCAGTAGTGCTGCCTTTTTTTTTGACTATGCACTGAATCAGCTTTGACGTCCCTCTGTCACAGCCCAACAGCTCATCCGTCACGCAGCTAATTTCCGCAGCGGTGGCCCAGCCACATGATTTGTTGGGGTCTGCTGTTGACAAGGGCCGCGGACGACACGCCTCGGTAAATCAGCATATTTGCCAGTCGGTGTTTAGGGCTTGGGACTCTCCTGACTCACAGAACAAATGAGAATAAAGCTCTTCTCCTTACGGTGCAGTAATGCTGATTAACAGTGGAGTGTAGCGCCGGTCGGTGCCGAGTTCTGCTGGGCGAACGGCCACATCCCATATCATTTTCATGTCCACCTTTATGCAATATGTTCTATCCTCCTGAGACCCAAGGAGAAAATTGTCCTTCAATTTACATTTTTTCAAATTCATTTTTATTTTTAATTTCACAGCATGTCCTCTTTAGTGTACAACAGGAATAAATATGTTTCCTTACATCAATGAAAAGATAGATGCAAAAACAAAATATCCACTACAATGGACATGAATGAATGGGTGGGGTCTCAGGAGGATATAATAAGAATGGAAAGGTATGCTATTTATATTTTAAAACACAGTGCTATAATCTCTGCATGCAGGCTGTGTACCGTGCAGTTAGAGACATTGAGGTTGATGAATGCCTTGTTGTTACAGCCCATCAAAATCCTATGCAGGGCTAGTGAAGCGGCTGTGAAATTGAATGACTCTTTGGGGCTTCAAAATCCCCGCTGGGTAAAATTTCCTTGACTAGGGTACTTTGCCAGAGCAGTTCTTGGAAATTTTGCCGGTCGGATCTCGTCAATTACTCTAATGAAGGTGCTAAGTGTCAAACGCTTGTCATTTTTTACTTCCAAGCCCAAATTAACGTTTTTGGGCATGCGATCTGTTCTTTTTACTCCCCTGGTCACTTTCCTGATTGGTACTTTGGTATAAAAAGGTGTCAGTTTTCTCCATGAATATAACCTAGGCTGACTGATTGCAAAATCTGCAGGGTTTATGCACGAGAAGTTTCCTTTAACTAATGGCTAGGAAGACTGAAAAGTTCATTCTGATTGGGTGGTGCCTAATTGAGCGTTCATTCCCATTCACTGTTTACCTCTGTTTGCAGACAATGAGATCCATTTGGATGAGTTGGGGCGGGGCAGAGTGAGGATGAGAGAGCCTGGTCTTTGGGACCACCCTCTGCAGATCTCTTGGATGATGGAGGGGGAACCCTTCACCTCGACACTGCTGCAGGCGGGGGGCTCTGTGGCCGATGCCAGCATGACGTTGGAGCAGAAGACCACCTTTGCCTTCGTCATCTTCCTCTTCATCTTCCTGGGCATCCTGATCGTGCGCTGCTTCCGCATCCTCCTGGACCCCTACCGTAGCATGCCCACATCCACCTGGGCGGATGGACTGGACGGGCTGGAGAAGGGCCAATTTGACTACACCCTGGCGTGACCCCCATGGCAAGAGCTGGGGGGCCATACTGGGAATCCGCGGCCGGTGGGGTTTCTCCACACTCGGTATTGTTTACATCAGACGGCGGGAAAAACTGGCATCTGCTCTGAACTTACATCACTGTGGTCTCCTCCAGCGCTGCTGGGAGAGCCTCCTAGTCCTTACAGGGTAGTCCTTTTGCTTCCCCCAATACCTCACGGTGTGTTCAGCGATGCTACATGGAGTCATGACGCTGCGTGGCATCCGGCTGCTCTAGATACCCCCTTCTCCAGGCTCGAAAACATCTTAAATGACGCACCGATGTAGGCAAGGGTGGATAGATGGAGAACCTTGTGGCCGAACCACATCGGAGGCTGTGAAGTTGCACATAAGCGGGAAGGGATTTCGGTTCTCTGATCGAAATCGGACTTCAGCTCCGACCTGCCTTTTCTGGACCTGTCAGCGGTGGTGGAAACCGATAGATGGTTTTACGTCACTTGCTGTTGGAATCATGATGTACGTTTAAGAACCTATGGCACAATTTGGGAGTTACTGTAAATGTAGAAGCTTATCACATGGAAGCAGGGTAAATGAAAACAGTGTATTATCTGCAACGTGGGAGGTTTTTTTGGAGGGCAACTTTAGCTAAAAATATCAGCTTATTAGTCAATTAGCACCTGCAATTTAGCCTAACATGAAGCTTGAATCAGATGCAAAAGTACGTTATACCTTAGCCTTAAAGGCAACTACCAATCGTGTGCTAATAGTACTGTTTTATTCATTCTAATGGTCTGTGAAACTGTGTTATTTTACCTCACTTTTAAGGGTTTTAGTTAAGGGTCTAGTTCTGCCCTTAAAGGCAGCCAACCAGAAAAGAATTAGTAGAAACTGCAAATGTGTTCTCACCTCCGCACGTCGTCATGTGCTCCATCTGCACTTGTGATAGACTGTTACGAGCCTCAAGACACAAAAACCTGAGCTAGTCACACAGCTCCCGGCCTTGACGAAGAGTCCAGCGTCACTGGCCGTTTCAGTAGCTATTGTGGCCACGGGCTGGTGCTTTGCGGGCCCGAGTCCTTGTGGATGTTGTTCAAGTCCGCCTTAAACATTCTGCTCGTGTAGGAGTGTTATGGTCCATTAGTCGGTTCAGCTAGTAAACCAGGGACTTCGGATCAGCTGAATGCCACGTCACCCGCTCCCGTTTTATAATGAGAACATAAGATGTGCGATTAGCTAGATTTTCAGTCATTGACAGGTAGTTGTATCCCAAGCAGAGAAGTACTGAGACATGCGTTCTTTTTACCTTACAGTATAGCAAGAAGAATCCCTAATATCCACTATTTATTAAAGTTTAGCTGTATAGCTCATCCAGACCAGAACTATCCTCTTTTTCCTTTTGTTGTCTAAGGACGAGGTCATACCTTTATTTTTAGCCTATCGTACAATTGCACTATTACGATGACTCAAAATAACCACGAAGATGTACTCCCCTTGACAGGGTTGTGAAGGATCGTCGTAAATGGAGTCTGACAGCGCTTGGAAGACACAGGTCATGGAGGGTGAGCGTGAAGATGCTAATAGGCTGTTAGCGCGACCACACTGCTGGTGGTTACACAGAGAATGTACGGTTCGTTTACGTGACAGGCTTGTGCGTTAAGCGCAGCCCGGACTGTTTTGCACTCATCGTATCCCTGTAGATAGTCCACCTGTTTCGTGGTGCACATGAGCATGGAGCGTCGTGGTGTGATGCAGAGTCCGGGGCCATTCGCTCCAGTGCTCTGAAGCTTCCAGTGTTTTTTTTTTGTCAAGAGATTAATGATTTTGAGCACAATCTCCTTGTTGGAACTCAGAAAAAGAGGAAAACAAACAATAAAGTGGGGGGAAGTCTGACAATGGCCTATGTCGCTAAATGGCTACCAGTGCAAGAAGTCAGATAAGAGTGGAAGAGAGAGCGCTTGTGAGCCACACATCACTTCGCCACGCCTGTCACTTATCAGTCAAGGTGGCTTTTGTAGGCTGTGCAACATGAATAAAATCCCAAAGAGCAGTCATACCACCGGTGCCAATCCACGCCCCCGCAGATTAATTGAGTAGATGAGCAAACCTTAGGTACTGCCATCAGATTTGGACTGGAATGGGATTTATATAGCCACTGATTTGCTTTAAACTGTGACTGCAGAGATTGTTATATGACCTGCCAACTGTTCAAGGACTAAACCTTCTCATTGCCATGAACGAAGGAAATTGCCTTTAAGTGCTGTGAAGTACAATTCATTTAGTAGATGAAATTAGGTAATGTAATGGGACACCAGTAGATGAATGACACCATGATATCTGAAGGTTTCATAGTGATTTAACTACAGTACAATCAAAGATGTAACAGGATCCCACCTTGTAAATCTTAACCATTTACTGTATTTAGAAAAAAGTAAAATAAATCATTTCAAAGTCAAACTGAACTTGTCACTGCTAAGATTGACTGTGCTGTGAACTGTCCTGTACGAAAGTAAAATATTATATTATTTGTAATTACATGAATATCTTTTATGAATGAATGGTTTTTATATTTTTGATTGGTTTACTTAATAGATCTGAAGAACAAGTAGATGTGTGACAAGTTTTATGCGTTGATTCAACGTCATGGTACTTTTAACTGTTTCAGTTTTCCTTTTTACCCCTGACATGTGTCATTTTCTTTTGAGAGATTAGAGATTATACAGAAAAAAATATTATTACAGAACTTAATTTTTATAAGATGGCATTTGACTTGTATCATTCAAATATTAGCTATAGTTTGACATTTAGTTTGATATTTTGATATCTGATGTTTATAATACACTGCCCGGCCAAAACAAAGTTGCCATTTGAATTTATATCAGCAGATATTTAAGAGCCAATGACTGGATCATGATTAAAGCTCAGCAACATTATGGAGCAATAAAGTCACCGGAGTACCTGAATCTACTGACTGGCCAGGTTACACCTCCATCCATCATCATTGGTTTTTTTCCCTGTTGGCATGGGCATATTCCAGGACAAGAATGCCAAGATTCATTGGGTTTGAATTGTCACCACTCAGTTGTGACCTTAACCTCATTGAAGGTCTTTGGGAGTTTGAAGGAGGCTTTATGGAGGATCAACTCACTTGTCAATACCGGATCTTGGTGAGAAATGAATGCAAATCTGGATTAAAATAAAGGGTGCGAGGTTGTATAAGCCTGTGGAAACAATGCCATAACAAATGTGCGCCAAATTCAAATGGGGACTTTTTTTTAGAGTGTATAACTAATATAACCAAAGATATAAAATGGTTAACACTTCATGGAATTGATCATTGGTTACAGAAATATACTAATTTCACATATGATTAAAGGAAACACACATAAACTTTCTTGTTGATCTAGCAATTGCGACGATAAGGGGACATATTTCCAAATATAAAAGATAATGGCAAAGGGAAAGAAAGTGGTTAAGACCCATTTCCATAAAGCTAATTACCGCATAGACTTAGCTATGTAATAAAGATGTTTCATAAATGTTGTGAGCCTACAGGCGACCGGTCCATCAGAACTATGACCCTCTGATTTCCAATGACATGATTATCATCTTCTGTGCATGTCAATAAGACAGCAAATAAAAACTCAGCTAGATCTAGATGGACTTTTGCCTTGATACGGTCTTTGTAGGGTCAACGGGGTAGAATGTTGGAAGAAGTTGTAAAACACATGACACCTAGCAGGATGCAGATGAATACACCTCTACTGATGAAATCATCTTCATTTTGTGTTGAGTCATACAGGTTTTTATTTGGATTGTTGGGGCTGTTGAGGCCTTTATTTGTTTGTTTTGGTGACCCTAAAGCGGCCTTGAACTTGCTGTCCGGTGCTTGTGTTCTGCCCTTCTGGCTGACCTCTGCCCCAACAACATGATGCGTTTAGTAGAGAATATAGGCAAACAGCACCACCTGGAGGCCTGGGGTTTGGCTTCCTAATGCAGTTATTTTTTAAGGGAAGTCTTCGCGGCAAGGACGAAAGGAGAATGTAGAGAAGTGCACTGTGATGGTCCCACAGCTTCTGGCAGCAGAAGAGCCTGAGGGAGAAGGAGCCAGTGAAGAGACTGAGAAGTGTGGTGGGATGAATATGAGTACTTAAGTTCAGAACCAGTTCCATGCACAGTCCAGCGAAAATGGGACACAGCTGGAATGCAAGGTGAGAATAGCTGTCGATCCGATTGTGGCTCCTAATGCTTCTTTTGGACAGTTTTTCAGCACCTGTTGGCATCTCTGTCTGGTGTGTCAATGTCATCAGAGAACTGGGAGTCCTCAAGAAATTCCTCAGCCTTCCCAAGATGATCAGCTAAGGAATTCAGAATATTAATGGTAACCTGGGTCCTGAGAAGCCTGAAGACCTCGATTTGGACAAAGTTTCTTGCACCATCTAGGGAGCTGACCCTACAGTTAGCCACAATATAATTAGAACTGCTAAATTACTCCATTGCTAAATTAATACATTAAAATTTAAAATACTGCGACATAATGTATTATATACATATTTAGAGACAATTTGTATAGCACAAATTATTAAGACGTTAGATCACTCTGTTTTGGGAGATCACTGAGGTTACCTGGCCAAGAGCCAGTGGATAATTAAATATGGATTTGGCAACCAGACAAGACATGGTTCCCAGACACTGAAATCCTAATATATATATATATATATATATATATATAAAAATAAAATACATTGAGGAATCTATGAATGTCCTTATAGTACAAAAAAGCCAATCTGTTCTCAGTACTTTGACTATTTGCTTATATCCAGAATGTTTGTGGCATGTTCTCGCCATACCTGCAGGCAACACCTTCTGAAGATGCTTTCTGTGCCTGCTGCAGAAATAGTGTTGGAAATGTCACATATCATGTGTTTGCAGAATGTGATTCTCACTTTGAATTCCCTGGCCTCCTGTTAGCAGTCTATGCAGTGCCTGTATGGTTGGGGGAGTATAATTTCTCTACCAATGGCCTGATGGCCACACTAAGGAACTCTAATGGGTGTAGAGCACATCTCTAGAATTTAATTTCTACAGCTCAGGCTTCAGTGGATATTGTGGTGACCTTTGATAACCCTCAGCAAACCTAAACAAGTCTTATGATGTCACAGGAAATACACTGTAAGATTAAAACACATAGAACTTTGAGGAGTTCAGCTGTGACTTCGTCAAAGAAAAAGAGTTTGATAATAAAGAACTGAGACAATCGAGCGGGCTGTGGGTCTCATTCCTTGTCTCGGGTTTCTGTGAAGCCTGCACATTCTCCATATATGTGCTTCTCTGGTTTATTCCTCATGAACCAGAGATCTGGGGTAGAGTATCCAGTGTATGGTGGAGCAGCCTCCAGTGCTGGATCTGGGGTAGAGTATCCAGTGTACGGTGAAGCAGCCTCCAGTGCTGGATCTGGGGTAGAGTATCCAGTGTATGGTGGAACAGCCTCCAGTGCTGGTAGCACCTTGCATCAGATGAACACTATTAGAAATGGGTGTAATTACAAAAGACTCATTACATTCTGCTGCACCCTAGTGAAAAGACAATGTTTTAGGAGAAATAGTCTTCATCTGCCACACGACCTAAGCTCCACGCATCCATCTAAGGTCTATCTTCTAAGCACTGCTCTTGATGATGGTTGTGGAAAATGACACAACTTGATATGCATAATCCTAAACACTTTAATTCTGTGCGTGCTTGACTGGGAGCATGTTAATGTGGATTTTGTGAGGTGTATCATTACCTGTAAAGTTACCGTTCATCAGAGTAATTGCCTGCTGACTCTTGGTTATTTTGCAATTGATAATTCCATTTGCTAATACACAAGCGAACTGACACACCTCTGAG
Organism: Cyphomyrus plagiostoma; assembly: GCA_019775915.2. NCBI lineage: Eukaryota > Metazoa > Chordata > Actinopteri > Osteoglossiformes > Mormyridae > Cyphomyrus > Cyphomyrus plagiostoma. The sequence goes on along the minus strand of JABFEA020000119.1, from coordinate 3,148,385 downwards.
CTCACAATCATTAATAAGAGGCTGTCCTCAGTTATGAATCAACTCAATGAAATGACCGGTGAGGAGATATCTTGGAAGGACCTCAGAATGTGAAACATAAACAGCTCCAGAACAAAGTCACCATGTCCATAGGTAGAGGAAGGGATTCTTGTTGACACAAAAGTAAAGATTTATAATCTAGTCTATGCTGTTCTACTATGGGAATCTTTATTAGACAAGATTAGTCTATTAAGTGTTGTATAGTATTTATGTTAATTTCTCATGCATCTACTTTAAGATAACTTGTGTTTAGATCTCATTTTTGGTACTGGTAAATGTGACGTTAACAAATTACTTTGCTGATTACATGATTATCATACAGAATGCTGTGATGTCTTTAAAAATACTTCAGCAGTTTTTAATCAGGTTTATGGTAATGTGCATAACAAAATATCACTGAGAGGTAAACCAGATAAAATCCAACTTTGATTGTGAAATTATGTGTGAAATTCTAAAACACCATTGTTTGTGAGAACAATTAATCTGCAGAATGCACCAGAGCCAAGCATGGTGTGCCCCACAGATCACTTTTTGGCCTTGTTTACTTTGTATATACTAGCACTTGGTGACATTATTAGGAAACCCGGTGTTGGCTTCCACTGTTATGCTGATGATACATGACTATATATATCAGTCACAGCTGTCATAGACTGTTTATTAGGTATAAGCAGCAGGGTGGCAAGAAACATCCTCCTACTAAACCCAGATAACATAGAAGTACTAGTACCTGGTCCAAGAGGATGGAATTTCTGTTCATTTTAGCACAGAGGTTAAAAATCGTGAACCATAGTTAACATGCCTTGTCCTTGATGCTTATGGTCTAAATGTTCCCAGAACAGCATTGTTCCAAACGCCATTACATTGGCTTCCTGTTCTGTATTGATTTTAATCTACTATTACTAAAATAAAAAGCTCTGAATAAAGCTCTTATGTCAGATTAGCCATGTAATCCTTTAAAGATAACATAAGACCTGATTCCAGGGGGAAATTTGGCCAAACACAGCAGAGGATGGTTTCAATCCATCAACCTCTGGGTTACAAGCTCAGCACACATCCACTGCACCACTCCCCCCAACGAAATGAAAGCACTTTGTTTTGCTCTTAAGAGGCAGATAATCCCTCCCCCAAATTAGTCATCCGGCTCACTCGCAATCTTCAAATCTAGGCTCAAAAGCACATTTGTTTAGTTTTGCTTACAAGGATGCTAGCTTTCGGTTGCTACTCTAAGTCTGAGGCGTAGTTCTGGATTGGAATCGGTGTCACCAGCTTTGGATGGACTGTGCCGTCTCTGCTGTCACTCTTGTCTCCTGAGTCCTCGCTTGTGGGTGGAGTTCTCACATTCAGGGGTCCGTCCGTCTCTGTCCAGCTGTCACAGCCAGTTCTATCTAAGCCTCTTCACTCACCCCGCTGTCTTGCATTTGCACTTTCACTTTTCTGTTCTTCACTTGCTCATGCACCCCCCACCATCCCCACCAGGAGGGAACCAGTTGGAAGTGTGGATATAAGGGAGCCCCCTGCCTGTAATAATCCCACCTGCCCATCTGCCTACCTACCTGCTCCATAATTTGCCTGAATATACCTTGTGAATTTATGTGAATTTGTAATGCTAGGTCCTAGACAGAAGAGAGAAAAGGAAGAGCAACCCTCTGTCTGGATCAAGTTCTGAAAGGGTGGTGAGACAGATTTAGAAATGTAAGCATTTTATTTCATGCAAACTCCTATGCTGATCCACAATCCAATTTTCCAGCTGCAGTCCTAGAATTAACCTATTTAAACCGGCCTTGGGTCTGCAAATGCGTAAATGTAGTGAACCCTCAACCAATCCAAGAAGCCAAACCACAGATGCTTAATTTAAAATTCACTGGCACATACAATCAGATTTGTGCAATACTAATTGGCATAAATTATGGAGTGCACGGTAAGCTTGACCATAGCGTTAATTTAAAACTATACTTCATATAGGGTCACGACTGAGCTGGCATGGTAGAAATTGCACTAAACTCCTATTCCAATCTCAGTCCTCGAGGTCCAAGCATTGCTGGTTTTCTAGTCTTCCTTTACCTGTGAGCCAGGTGTGAAACCTCTGACCAATCAGAATCAGTAATAATTCAGTTATTAAACTAAATACCTGGGAGAACTGAAAACAAGGCCTGGATTTAGAATGGAGGTCCAGAGTTGAAGAGCCCTGCACTATACTATACATAAAACTGGACTGAACTGAAGTTTTTTCTTACATCTCCCCCAAGTATAATGTGTTTGCATGACTTAGTTGCTATGGACAATCAATGAAAACACTGGAAGGTCTCTTGGGCAAACCGGAGAGGCATAGTCCCCTGATTATTTAATAACCTCACTTTAATATCACCCTTTCCTGCCCTTTGTTTGATTCTAGATGAATATTGTGGGTGAAACTTAACAGGGAGGCAAGTTAACAGTGATAATATGATCAGACTCTGTAGTCCTAGGCACAATTCTGACTGCAGCCTTCTGAGCTACCTGAAGACTGTTTAAGGACCCAGAGATTCATCCAGAAAGAGTATTTCAATAGCCCAATATGGAATTTAAATCCTTTGGCATGGATTAATTACACCAGTTAGGTACCAAGAGCAGAACATATTACTTGCTTTTAGAAAAATAGTAATACACTAATAGATACATTTCAAGAGCACCAGCGAATACATTCAAGTCAGACTACTTAGGTGTGCCTTGAGGCTGTTTGGCTAAATAAAAACACTAGGTGGCAGTAGAGCACAATGAATTAACTCAGTTCCATTACGCATTGTAAAAGGTGGCGCTGTTGGCGCAAATAGAATCAATTTTAAGCCAATTATTATTTACATTACAGTGTAATAAATAAAGAAAAGGAAAAATAAAGATAATATAGATAAATGCAAATCTTAAACCGGAGACAAAGATCATGTATTTAGAAATATTGTACATAACGCTGATATTTTTAAAGATGTAAGCAGATTTTTATTTTATGATGTAAGCGGTATAATTATTTAAATCCAGCACTAAGAAAACAATTTTTTCACAACTGAAAGGGTTCATGGTACGCAATGTGCTGTTAATCTACTGATCTTTGAGGTCGTCTGTTTAACTGTGTTTCTTTTTTCCTTTCTCGCAGTGCGGAAACGCATCCTGGGAGGCAGAGGCAGGAAACGGGATGCGTTGGAATGCCCAGATGTTCCCGTCCGCAATGAGGGCCTGAGGTGTAGACGAAGTCCAGGCGTTTCACACCGGAACGACGCGCAGTTTTAATTGCTAATGACGGCAATGAATGGTTGTGGCACTTTAATAAACACGTAGCATTGATCTGCTTTACATCTTTATACATTTTATACACTGACATTTATTTATATCTTGACAAAGATTTATATAGATATATATTGTAAAACAGCAGTTTAAATTTTACCTTTACCTTGGAAAACGAAAGGTAGGCCTACCTGTTGGTATATTTAGTGTAAACCTATTTAATGTACAACTTAATTTTCTTCAAGATCAATTCTTCTAGTTGATTGCCCATCTGGCAACCCTAAGCACCTTTGGCAACTTATAAAGTATTGTCTGTAAAAATACATCTCACAGTAGGTCTGTTCATATAAGCCTATCATACCTATCACCTATATATTTTGCAGGTTAAAATATGGACTGCACGCAGCTGATTTTAACTGTAAGTTATGAAGGAAAAGAGAAAGAGAGTCAATAGAAAGCCAGAAACAACTGAGGACAGAAACTAGTCTACTTTTAAAGTGACGCCAGTGGGCCGCAGTTGTCTTTTGTCCAATATAAAACCTGTAATACCCCCACCCACTCTGCATTGCACTGCGCCATCTGCCTTATAAATATTAATATTCTCATTCTTAACCCAAAGCACGTCTCGCATTTCGAATTGGGGGCATCAATGGTGTGCATGATTTATCATCGTGAGCCTACGATATTGACCGTAAATGCCTTGTGGATTGCCATCGGCCAGCTGTTAATTGATTTGCTCCTCAGACATGTTAGAAAATCGGTGGTTTTGGAGCAAACCTGCTGATTTAAATGGTTGTGTGTGAGGTGACTTTTACAAGCATTGTAGCATTGCAGTGTAAAATTGAGAAAAACGGAACACATCTCAAGTCCAGAAACCTGAGGTGGTAATTAGGCTACGGTCATATTTTATCCTAGATGTCCCTGAATTTGATTAATCTATAACGTGGATACATTTTTTAACGATCTGTATGTGTTGGATAAGTAGCCTAACTGGCAGCTATAATAGGCCCACCTATGTCTAGGTTTACTGTATAAGATAAATAATCTGGTTAGCAGCGGCAAAAATTATGCAAAAGTATGCCTACTCAGTTTATGCTTAGGTGAAAGTACAGATACCACACCAAGAAGTTACTCAAATAAAAGTTATTCATTAAAATACTATTAAGGTAAAAGTAAAATATTTGGTTTTGAAACTACTTAATTAAAAAGTTCTATAGGGATAAATTCAAGTCTTTTTCTTTTACAAAAACAGCCTATACTTTTAAATTAATTTAATATTGATTAGAATATGGCATTGTGGGTCACAAAGAGCATCACAGTAAGGAAAACTGAGATACATGAGGATAAGCGACTATTTTCTTTTTGTTCAGAAAAACTGGTGAGACCAGCGCTGATAAGCGGAATGACTTTTATTCTGTGGAAAGGAGAGATCGATCTGTGGGCCACATTTAATAAGCTAATGAATTATAAACATTTTGCGGGCCGGTACTTTGAAACTTCTAGTTGTAAGTAGTGAATGAGCCAAGAGAAGCCCTCATCATCCACTACGGAAAATCATCACCATTATTTCAGTAGCCTAGTACAGGTTTAAATATTGGACAGCAATTTCGGCAGGCATAAGTTAACCAATATATCGTGCATTTCTACTACTGTTTGTTCGATCTTGTAATGCATAATACATGTAATGCATAATAAAGAATCAAATATATTGCTCAAGAATCGTGAGTCAAAAATCAGTTCCACCCAGAATCATGCAGATTGCTCCGGCTAGATTCCAATAAATCTGCTGGGTCTGATGAGGTGGATCCTGTCTTTTTTAAAATTGCTGCCTCTATTATTGCC
>JABFEA020000119.1:3131257-3143149 GCA_019775915.2 Cyphomyrus plagiostoma | reverse complement strand
CTTTGCCAGGCCACAGTTGTAAATAAGAAACCTGTTCTTAATCTGTCTTGCCTGGTTAAATAAAGGTAAATAAAAAAAAATTAAAATAAAAGATGCATGAGTATATATTTTTAAATAGAATGAGTAATGCAAATGTATTAGAGTAAAAATGAGCATTTTGGCTCAGAAATGTAGCGATGTGAAATTAATATTTGGAAAACATAAAACAATCAAGTAAAAATAATAACAAAAAAACTACTTATGTACAGTAACAAAATATTTTTACGTGTATTTACACCCCTGGTTAGCAACAAAATTGCCTGACTGGTTTATTCACATATTTTAGCTCTGATTGTTTAATGAAATTAATCAAAATTTGCTACAATAACTTGTAAATATTCATAATGAAGTTGATGAAGTTGTTTCCGTCTTGTCTGCACGTAGAGATGTTTCATTTCTGTTAACCTCGTAGGGGATAAGGTGCCGATATACACATCAGATTGGATTAGATGCGGTTTTGTCTGCTGTTGTATGGTATTGTAAGTATCCTTTCTCTCCTGGTGATATAGTTCACTCGGCAAACAAACCCAACCTTGTTTTTCAGTAGGTATTTTTTCCTCACTTGCATGGATCACATTTCCATGCTGCCTCTTTTGTCTAGAGCTGCATCCGTGAAGCTGTGGCAGGATATTATAGTGCTGGCAGCACTCCAGAGCGGTTATACCCCCAATACAGTATTAGGGGTATAATCTGTTTTTCCAGTATAAGGTATCATAGTGATTTGCTTCTTTGTGGTATTTTTGTGGTACATAACTTCATAATCATGAGTGAACTGCTGCTAACGCCTGGAGTACCCAAGTTCCATTTTAATGTGCTGGACAGTTATTGAAAGCATCGGCAAAACCTAAAATGTCAGTTATTTAGCCTGGAATTAATGATGAAATGTAACTCTGCAATTCTGAGCTTTACTGGAAACTGCCTCCATTATCTGGGGGGGGGGGGGGTTGTCCCTAGACAGAAGGAATGGCTAATTGCCTGGAGGAGACAGAACAAAACGATCTGTCTGGGTTGTACATGGTTGGTTGATGATGTCCTAGAGGTTCACAGGTTATTTGTTGCCTAGTGGGATACTCCCAGGGTTTTTAAACCCATAGAGGGAGGCATCTAGAGGGAGGTGAGGTCTATCACTTGGTGATAAAGATCAGCTAGGGGGCGCACTACTTGAGGTAATGGAACCGGGACTGATAAGATAGTCGTCAGGAATGACACTTGTCACACATATTCGGGAGGTCGAGGTGTCCTGATGGTCTAGCCAAGGTATAAAAGGTTGTAACCTTGATGAGAGCTGAATAAAATTATGAGATTGCCAGAAAAAGGTCACTACGTTATTTGCTGAGGTCCAAAACATGGCAGTCATTCCCAGATGCATGATAATAACATGAAAAAGTCATATTCTGTGATTATAGAAGACTACCATCACTGTTCAGAGTAGCAGAGAACGACAGGACAGAAGAGAAGGAGAATCAAGATTGGGTCTTATCAGCAATGTCAAAGGCAGGCATAGGGGACTGGGCACACTGGGTAGAGCTTACACACTGCAGAAAAGGAGAAATTAAAGTTTACTGTAATTAGAGTTTATTAGAGTTTATTGTATATCATGTTCATGGGGGGTGACTTGAAGCTGGGCTGGCTTCCCACAAAAGTCACATGCAAGGAACTTTCATCCTGAGAGGGAGGTAAAGCAGTAGAGGTTGGCACCCTGCGTACCTCAGCTTGCTGCTCCGAGCTCCGGTTAGGTAGAAGAAGAAAGGGGTGGGATTAACATGCATGAAGGCAAGATGGCAGGACCTTCGGCAGTGGGGGTAGTAGGTGGAAGAGGTGGAATGGAACATCGTGACAGAGAAACGCAGGACACTGGGTGGAGAATTGGGGGATGCAAAATGAGGGTGGAGTCCGTGTGTTTGTGTCTGTGTGGTTGGGGAGGGGGGGGGAGGAGGCTGCTGCAAAGGAAACTGTTGTCATGGCGCTTGCTGAAGTCTCCCAGTCAGACCAGAGGTGACTCATCCTCCAGGGAAGGAAACTGGGAGGAAGAGTTTCACCGGAAAGTCGCTAAGGGGGTTTAGCTCAGGACAACAAATAACGATGAGCAGTTTACCTTTGTGACAAATAGCAGTGATACAAGAAGGAACAATGCAAACAATCACAATGATTTCAGGCGTTAGTGAGGTCTTTCACCCTACTCTAATCTCTGTGTAGGTACATGCAGTGAGTCAATAAATTACTTTTAGTCAGTCAATAAATCTTTTAATTACTGACACATTACAGCTTTCAGTTGACTATTTCGTGGATATTATGCATGATTTCTATTTGACGACCATCAAAAATGCATGTGCATGTATTGTGAAGAGCAGAATAGTATCATTGTGGCTTTTTCTGTATGGTAGTATATCAGAATTGTAGGTGGTCTTCTTGAATCACAGTGTCCTTTATGTAAGATGGCAACAGAGGATCTCATCTGTAGATTAGAGCTTTAAGTTCCTTAGTAGGGGAGCATATTTTCCCTGCGGGGGGTGATTTTGCAGTTGCCAAAACTGCCTTAGCTGCACAAAGAAGACTGATCTCCAGCAGTGAGAGACTGACTCACATCAATCTGCTTGTCAGTAAATCTGTATGCCGATTCATTATTTACCTTTTCGTTAAAGTTAAATGCTATATAAACGAAATATACCAAGCCAATCAGGGCTGATGCCCATGCGTGACACAGTGAGATACAAACTGATAAAATATGGAAATGGTGAATTAGTAACGGCCCTAAATCAGATGTATTTGGACAGATCAGTGGTGCATCTTGGTAGATGTCTGTCACATAGTGAAAACTGTAACTGTCATCTGTCACGACTTCAGCGGGGAAACAGCACAGATGGCGTGAGATCGAGTGAACAAGGGTTTATTAGGAGAGAGACAAAACAGGAATGTGTAAGAAATGCAGGACGGACATCCCCAAGCACCCTGGCACCCTTCCATGCCATGGGCTTAGGCAGCAGCGGCTTCGGGTGCAAACGCAGCGGATTGAGGATCGGGAGGGGCTGCTCCCGACAAGCAGCAGGGCAGACAGCAGAGACCGAGATGGCCCCTAGGAAGACCTCCAGCGCATCCTACAGTCTTTGGCTTTTCTGCTGTTTCTTCCGTCCTGCAGCTTGTGGCCTTTACCATAGGAAAGTCCGCTGTCCAGGGCTACCTAGCGCATCTTGGGTTCTGCCACCCCACGTCGCAGCCTTCGCAGGTTTACTCTCACTTCCTCCGCCAGGTGAAAGCCTTCAGACAGGGACATCCCCCCAAGAATATCGCTCATTCAGAAGGCGAGGGTTCCAGCCACAGATCGTCCTTGACCTCGGGCTGATCGAGCCAGTACAGAGCCTCATCAGCCAGACTAAGGTATTGTTCTTCTTTGGGAGTCTGGTCATTCTATTACGACTTCAGTGATGCATCTTGGTAGATTTCTGTCACATAGTGAAGACAGTAACTGTCATCCATCATGACTTCAGTGGGGAAACAGCACAGATGCTATGAGATCGAATGAACTAAGGTTTGTTAGGAGAGAGACAAAACAGGAACATCTAAGAAAGGCAGGACAGACGTCAATGACCGGACTAAGGAAACATACTTTAACACGGACTTAGGTACACAGGACCAATGAATAACAAGGAGAAACAGCTGATAACAAGACCGCGTGAGGTATAGCGAGGGGTGTGGCACACGGGAGGATCGGACGACCGGGGCATGACGTCATCGCTGATGCCCCCCCTCTTTTTAAATATTCCTTGCTGTCATTGCCCACCTACATCTTTTATGGTTTATGAATCAATCGTTTTTTTATGCCTGGGTTTCACATTGAATCTGCCCATCAAAACACTTAGTCAGAGGAGCAGTAGGACTATTGAGGGTCCTCAGTAGGTTGTCTGTCATGGGTCAAGGTGCAAGTCAACTTTATTCCATTTTCCCCCTTAAATTAATGACCTGACATTGATTTTTTTTGCTCTGTTTTTAAGTTTGTTTTTGATTGGTCTCAATTTATCTCAGTATAAGACTTAGTGTCACATCCTCTATATAAATTTTGAAAACTGGAAACAACTTGTGGTCTGCGTCATTAGATTAACCTGCTTTTTGGATGTGTAGTAACCCATTGTGTTTCAGCTTATCAGAGCATTTTCTAACCACTTTCAGGGGGAAATTGATTCTGCCCATAGGCAGATTGGGGGGTGGTGCTAGCATGCTAACAGTGTAGTTGATCACATAGATTCTGCTGCACAATTCCAGGCAGATTTTACCACCTTTTAGTGCAGAATTTCCTGAAGCTGGCTGACAGTCTTTTTATTTTCAGGGCACGCAGAAGAAGTGTGAAGTTGCCACACGTGACCCACATGCAGCATTACATAACTGTGTTTGCATGGCATTAATAATGATAAACAACATTCGGGAATGGTTTGCGGAAAGGGTGAAAACAGGAAGATTGGTGCAGGGATGGGCACAGAATGGGGGCAGGTTTTTGCCTTTAGAGTTAATAGGGGGAGAACAGGAAATGGGTCAACACAACACGTAAGGGAAATGAAACAAAGATCTGTTTTTACGAGAATGAGAAATGCGTTCGAAATGGGTCACTGCGTTGCTGGAAAAAACAGTTGTTGGGTAGATCTGCAGTGTGTATGAAGGATTTCGCACAATGAGCACAGTTTGTATGAGCTGGGAACACTGGAGGACAGACCTTATATATATTTATGAAGTGAACTGTTTTGCTGATGCGGTTTGGTTTTTCATGCTTGTTCGATGGCAAAACAACACAGGCCATCGTCCTGCGACCGAATTTGCATTCGCAAGATATCCATGCAGATGACATTCAGATGACATTTTAATATCACTTTTACTGTCTGCTATTTTAGTGCTAGTAATTAAACTGGAAAATTTGCCAGCTCTAATAAAAAAAATTTGCATGTCAATAAATTAAAAATATACCAATGTCTGACAATACTGAGTTATGCTGCATAATACATAAAGTCATGTTAATTTTAAACAATTTTGAACTGTGGGCCATGTTGTGGTTTAGTGTGTAGTGCTGTTTCTTTACACAGAAAGCAACTGGGTTTGCATGTTCTCCTCTGGTATGCTCATGCTGTCCAGTGATATGCAGTTGGGGTAAATTACCCTTTTCCTTGATAATATTGTTATGGAGCTTCAGTTAAGCAAGAAACCACCTGATATGTCTTTATGGGTTCTCTGCAGTAGTTGTCTGAGATGTTGGTTGTGTTGTGTGGTGCATTGTTTTCCCTCTGCTATCTAGTTTAAACCAATTTTATGGGTATAAGGTCAGAATGTAGGTTTGAGGTCAGGTCATTTGTTTGAGTTGTCCTTCACTTTCCGTTTTCCCTGGTTAGTTCTTGCACTTTGTTTTGGGTTGTCCGGCTCAATCATCTCTAATCCTAATGAAATGGTGCGCCTTCAAAGTTAACTATGATAGTAGAGCTGGTTGAGATTGCCTTGGATTTTGTATAGATGCCCGATTCTGCCACCAGCAAAGCAGCCGTAGACCACAGTACTGCAAACATGTAGATCACATGTGTTCTGTCATTGTACATTTAATAAATACATGGCAGTAAGGCCAAAATATTTCATATTTTGACTCACTAGTCTGTAATGGTTATACCCACTCCTGTTAACAGACATATGCATGCATAGCTATTGTTTCAGCATGTGTACTCAAACCTCTGTTCAGTACACATTTGGACTACATTATGTATCAAATTCCAAGTCAGACTTAAAATATGCTTATTAATTCACCAAGAAGCAGGGTTATGGAATGTGAAATCTTTGCTGCACTATTCTACTGATGTCTCATGTCCAAAGTGCGTTAACATCTGAAAGTGATCTACTAGCCCGGGCTGAAAAGCAGATATTACTACCTGTAGGTAGGACCGGCATTTTTGAAACTGCGGAACCTTTTTCAATACAGCAACAATGACATCAGCAAAATGAATCAGCTAAGTTTTCTGACCATAAGCTATTCTACAGTTAACTGGCATCCCATCCAGGGTGAACCCGACCATGTGCACCCCTCTAACCCTGATCTGGATATGGATGGATGGATGGATGGATGGATATTCTACGGTTAGTGGTTTTCAGGAGCTATGAAATGTATATTCAAATTCTGTCCCTAGAACTATATAAGCTGAAAACGTGTGTCATTCCTAAGGTAAGTAGGCTTGTATATAAATATTTGAGACAAACAGTATTAAATCTATTTAGCATGCTCAATGCAGCAAAGGATCGAATGTCACACAGTAAATATATCAAAAGTGTCTGGCATGGGACCTCGGTCCTGTGTCGTGACCCAAGTCTTTGACCTGTGGGAGTTGCCATGGTAACCAGTGTCTATATAAAACCCAGAGGCGGCAGCAGTCCAGAGAGACCGCGCCGCGTGACACAGACAGGATGGCGGATTACCGGTGGGGTCTGTCAGCACCTTGTGAACTTCTTTCTGGTTGAAGTAAGCTGCTGGGAGGCTCGTCAGAACCATGACCAGCTCTGGTTCTGTAATGTCGAGTTAAGGGGTGCGACTTGGGCATGACACTGAGTACTGCACGCATCTCTCTGAACGAGTGCCATGTTTACAGACACACGTGCTAAACTAACATGTGTGTCTCAGTGAGTCTCCTCACCTCTCCAGGGCCGGGGGCTGGAATGCTGCCCCCGTTCTCCCTGTGTGTTTGCATGTTCTCTCCATGTCATGCAGGTTTTCTCTACCACTCAAAAATGTGCAGTTAGGAGAACAGTCATCTCCATATTTCCTGTGGTGTGTGTGTCCTCCAGACTTGCCACAACCCTGTTCTGCACTGAGTTCGGTAACGCTTTACACTAACTGCACTTTCATAATGCTTATTTAATGCATTCATAAAACATTCATAAGTAGCATGTTCATAAGTATGACGAAACGAAAACGATTATAAACATAGTTATGTTTATTGTTATCATATGTTTATTATTAATATGTACTACAGCTGTTAGGTTAGTACGTTAGGTTGTTAAGATATACTTACATGCTGCTTATGAATATTCTACGAATGCATTATAAAGGCATTATGAAGGTGCAGTTCATGTAAAGCATTACCTTATGTTCTATTTATTTAGCAGACAGTTGGAGTCAGGGGCCCAGCAGCAAAATCACTCCACTGGCTTTTAAACCGACAGGCACAGATTGTAACCCACACAGTACACCCATTAGTACCCGAGACATTTATACAAAGCAACTTCCAGTGGAAAGAGGTGTTACAATTTTCATGTGTGCTCATTCACATTTGAGCACTCAACCTTGCCATTATTAGTGCAATACTGTACTAGTAGTGTTCCAGTGCAGTAGCGGGACGTGTGATACGGCTTAAATCGGACACAGAAGATCTTTGGTCAGACAGACCCATCAGATCAGGGCCTGAACCCTCAGCCAGCGACTCACGGCATGAGCTTCAAATAATGTTTTTGTTTCACAATGCGTGGTGTCAGCAGACTCCCCAGGCTGGCACTGCGCATACTGGCACATGAGAGCGCAGCGAGGCCGGGCATCCGTGCCCGGCTCTCATACACTCGCACAGCGTCAGAAGGCACGGCCGGTTCTGCTGACTCGTTGTGGGAGCGGGTTCAGAGCTGCTCGCCCAAGCCCCAGCGCCATGAGAAAGCGAGCGCTGTGCAGTATGCTAATAAGTCCGCATGTCATTACCTGCCACTATGGACCATTGTCTTCTTTGCAGTCATTTGAAATTTAAGCTTGAAACAAAGACATTGAATCACAGCACAGAAATGTAAAAAAAAAGGAAAGAAAGAAAGAAAAAAAGAGAAGAAGAATGTATTTGATGCTGGGAAGAAAAGGCCCTGCTTTGTTTTGATCCATGAACACTTATAAACACTAACAATTGATTCACATTATACACAAAAGTATGTGCATAAGTATACATTTTCTATAGAATTAATTGAACGAGGAATTCCTCTGGGGCGGAAAGGAATTCCTTGTTTATTCAGACCCGGTCATAATTATGTCTGAAAACATAATAAATAAATTATTTGTTTCTAAATGGGTTTAATTGGGGACTGGCATCTTGTTCAGGGTCTGTCTTTACATAGTGCCCGTTGCTGCCTGGTATAAGCTCCGCATCTCCAGTGGTTATGGATGGAATATTCAAATGTATAAACAAACTAGCAAATAAACATGATTAGACTAGATAAATAAACAAACGTTTAAAAAAACTAATTCAGATACTGACTACAATAAATCGGTAAAAAAGTGGCCTTAAAAACAGTATATTGTGCTACAGATCGAAATTTCTTTTCACACGTTCTAAATAATAAATTCCCAGTTTATTTTTGTACTCCAGAACATTTCAAACGGCTGATGAATTTCATCCCACGGCCTGAGAAAGTCGGCTGGTTCTTGCAGCACGGCCCGCTGGCCCCCCATGGCCCATTTGGACTTCGCGGGGGCCCGTGAGGTCCTCACAGCCACCTGGTGCCTGTCAGGCCACCTCTGACCGTCACGCCGGCCGTGACCTGCAAATATGACACGTCCTTTTAAAATCGGACGGCGTGCGCCCATTCGGTGATTCACACTAAACTGAGGAAAAGGAAAGGCCTGAAAGAACTAGGGTCTGACGGAGTGGGAGGAGCCTGTGAAGGTGCACTTGCAGACAGCTTGGTTTGGGGCCCTGAAGGAATACAGTTGTCTCTCTGTATCCACAGGGGCTTGGTTCCAGCATCCCCCTCGGATACCAAAATCTATAGATGTTCAAGTCCCTGATATAAAAAGGCGTAGTATTTGCATATAACCTATGCACATCCCCCCACATACATTAAATCAGAGGTGCCCAACCTTTTTTTCAGTAAGAGCTACTTTTACGAATAAAGTACTTCCATGAGTTATTGAATCGCGACGGTAAATTTTACCGCTGACTGGGGGCCCCTCAGTATATTTTGCTGACCAGGAGGGGGTGGTCCCCCCGATATACTTTGATGATCGCAGTTAGCTGGTTGGCCACCAATGAAATAAAATGTTATCCATTAATCATCTGGTGATCGACCTGGAAGCACACTGCGATCGATCGACGGGTCGGACACCCCTGCTTTAAATCATCTCTAGATTTCTTAAAATACCAGATACGATGTAAATACTATGTGAATAGTTACTGTATTGTTTAGGGAATAATGAAAAGGAAGTCTGTACATCGTAGTTCATACTTAAAAATTAGGAATAGAGAAAATATACATTCATTCTTTTTCTTCATTTATGTGGATTGTTGTAGTACTTGATGCACGGGTGAATTCAAATTTAGCTTTTTGGAACTTTCTGGATTTTTTTTCTTTCAAATTTCTTCAATCCACAGATGTGGAAGCCATGGATACGGAGTGCAGACTGTATTTATTTCCTTAATAACCCAATGTGGCGTGGCTACCTCACACCTCTGGAGTCCAAGGCCCACTCCAGCTCTTTCCTGTTCCCTCGTTGTCATCATGGGGCTTCCTGTGGGTTCTCCAGTTCCCTCCTACAGTCCAAAACACGCTAATCTGAATTGGAATTGCTATATCATTTGTATGGGTGAACGGTGTGTGTGAAATGTTCTGTTTTTCCGAATGATCTATTTGTGTATCGTACACGCTTCAGTTTGTACCACATTTACTTGTTTGTTTACACCTTGTCTCTTTTCATACTCGCTGCTGTATGCACAAGACGTTCATTCCTCGGGATCAATAAAGTTGATTTTAATCTTAATTTGTCCAAAAATAGCAAAGTATCTGAAGCTCTAGTTCAGAAATGCTCTGGGTTCCTTGTCCTCCTACTGAGATGCTTAGCTACAAATTTAAATAACAGTCCTGAAATCTGACACCGACCACACTGCCAGAAATATCAGTGTTGCCATAAGTTATGCATTTAATGAGTTGAGAACTGGAAGAGAGGTACAGTAAGTAGGATAAGAATGTGGTAACACTTAAAGCTATCATCTATAATGCATTATACATACCTTCATAATGCATTATAATGGTTGGTATAAGAATTAAGGATGCTTTGTACTACATTATGAAGGTATCTCTAGTGCATTATAGCTTTAAGCTTCATAAAGCATTCATAATGCATAATACAGATGACTATAATGTGTTATGCCTATTCTAAAGTGCCTAGAAGAAGTATTCATAGCCCTTAAACTTTTTCCACATTTTGTCACCTTACAACCACAAACTTAAATGTTTTTATTGAGATTTTCTGTGCTAGACCAACACAAAGAAGCACATAATTGTGAAGTGGAATGAAAAAGATACATGGTTTTCAAAAATGTAAGCAAAGAAAAATCTGATAAGTG
Source organism: Cyphomyrus plagiostoma (assembly GCA_019775915.2). Classification (NCBI taxonomy): domain Eukaryota; kingdom Metazoa; phylum Chordata; class Actinopteri; order Osteoglossiformes; family Mormyridae; genus Cyphomyrus; species Cyphomyrus plagiostoma. The sequence continues at coordinate 3,132,782 of JABFEA020000119.1, read as the reverse complement.
TGCCGTGCGTTTGTATTCAGCCCCCTGTATTCTGATACCCATAAATAAAATCCAGTGCAATCAATTGCCTTCAGAAGTCACCTAATTAGATAATAGAGTCCACCTGTGTGTAATTTAGTCTCATTATAAATACACCTGTTCTGCAAAGATCTCAGTGGTTTGTTAGAGAACAGTAGTGAGCCGACATTATTATTTCGCTCCACTTCACAATTATGTGCTTCTTTGTGTTGGTCTAGCACATAAAATCTCAATAAAAATCATTTACGTTTGTGGTGTTAAAGTGACAAAATGTGAAAAAGTTCAAGGGGTATGAATACTTCTTCTAGGCACTGTATTTAAAGCCAAGTTTTTAATGCTTTAAAAATGCATTATAATATGTTATGTATGTGTCCTGTAGAATCTTACAGGCATGGCATTTATAGAAAGTGTTACCAAGATTGTCTTTACTGTACATGCCATCCACTGAAGTATCATTGTTCTTATTGCATCTGATTTCTGGAAGCTTTTCTGTTACCTAAACCCATGAAAACATTCTTAGGGACCCATGACAGTAGTCTTTGTTTTCTCTTTCATCCTGAAACTTTTATCCTAGAGACAGAAAATCATTTGCAGGTATCTGCGTCTCACAACCCCTGTCAATAATTCCTCTGGCTACAACTCCCTTTAAACTAGCAGCAAGAAGTTGTATTTTGCATGTCAAGGTTAATTTGATCTTAGTGTGTCAGGTAGTTATTGCACAGTACATGCAAAAATGTTCAGAAGGACGAATTGGTTTGCTACCAAATCCCACCTTAACGTGGACCAATACTACACCTAACATGACCATTCTTATGGTTAAAATTTGTCAGGTTATATGTTTGTATTGCATGAGCAACACATGAACCACAAAAAGTTTTGTGTGTGCTTTTTTTGGCAGAGGCTTACTCCTACTACCATGTACTTTAATATAATGCAGTGAGTTTATGAAGCAATCCAGAAACTTCACTATCTGAACGTGCCACAAGTAAACATCTGAGAGGTTATTCAATTTTCTTTCACACTATAATTCTCCCTGAGCCTTAGTGTCCTCTTATGAATCCACTTTCTTTTTAACTTGGACGATGCAGCTTGCGTGTGGGTAGAGCCCTTGAGACTTGTCACTTCTGATCTAAAAAAACGTTATATTGGGCCAACCTCCACAAAACAGTGATTTTTTTAGCAATTGACAATATAGCTATAACTATTATGCAGGGCAGTACTGGGATAAAACATTGGCCCTGGACTTTGAGTCCCCCATGATAAGTTTAGTGGATCAGGAGTACTGGAGGGTGAACTCACTAAAACTCCTTGAGAATTTCTTGAAAGTCGAAGAAACCAGTTTGACCTAGAACTCGATCTGAATATCAGAAGTCAAACCATGAACGCTGACCTAATATAAATTGTACGCGCCAGGAAATGAGTCATACTAAAATGCAATTCTTACTTGAATGCCTTCTTCACAGACTGGACGATTAACCAAATAAAGCAGCGCAACATTACATTAACT
>JABFEA020000119.1:3114623-3125178 GCA_019775915.2 Cyphomyrus plagiostoma | reverse complement strand
CGCCCCCCCCTCCCCCCCTATCCTCCCGGGCCTCCCCCCCCCGGGCCCGGGGGGGCCCCCCCCAACGGTTGGCCAAAATCTGACCTACGCAGGACTCTGCTATCGGGTGTTGCAATAATCATATAAACAATCTTCATATAAATCATACAAATGAATTATTTGACGCGACATCATTACGTCATTTCTGCGGACCAGTGATAGCACAGTAATAAGAAAAGTGATAGATCTATTAGCAGCAGACACAATTATCATATATGCATCTCTCTCTCGCTCTCTCACACACACAGTTTAACAGTTGTACTTGATAAAAACAGATTTAGATTCCAAATCATAATCCTTTACAACAGGCATCCTTGCAAACCATGTACTTCAAACACAATGAAACTCGTAATTCAGTGTATAATTTGATACAGTAAAACAAGCTCAGATATACAATTACTGGATAAGCTGCTGGAGATACTTGTTAGTTTTGTCACTGCATCCAAAACACTGAAAACCAAAATGCAAATATGTAATGCTATATCCATGATGGCAGCAGGTCTTTGAAGCGGTTCGGGGTGGGACGAGAAAATGGTTTCCAGCTGGTTTACCCACTATATTACCGACCTGCAGCAGATAGAGACCTTGAGGCAGTTTCTAAGCTATACTGTACTTCCATACTATACATACTATACTTCCAAGCTTAACTGTAGCCGAAATGAACCACTCACAGTAACTTGTTAAAAGTAATGGTCGATATGTTAAAGGTACTAATTTAGGCCCTTTATATTATATCAGGGAATTTAAATTTCAGCATCAATAGCCTATTATAGTCGAGTAGTTGTTACTGGTGGAAGTCAAGCATCAGGCATCGCGGGCAGCTACTAGATCAGACCTTAATTAAGAGGTTGTGACTGTGATGGAGGTAAATTTCACTACAACATGGGCCAACAAAGCGAAAGTGTGATACTCACCCTGAGTCTCCAAGAATAATGACTTTGAGTAGCACTTTCTTTCTGGATGTCATCGTGTTAAAGCTGAAGGAACATGGAAGAACATAGAATAAAGATTCTGGGGAGAGAGATTTAGTCCAAAGGAAACCTGTGCGAAGAAAATGTCAGACAGTCTGAACTGCTGTGCGTAATTACTTTTAAGGCATTTGTGCCACCAAAGGACTTAATCTTTGGCATTTTGGCAGAGTCTGCGAAGGGCACGAATTACAGTGAAACGCAAAGAAATATCAGAATCAAAGTTTCCCTGCCAATTTACAGCCTGTGCCAAGGGAGCAAAAAGGGTTCAAAAATAGAAAAACTGACTGAAAATACTGAAAAGAAATTGGGAATGGAAGAGATCGACAGTAGCAAGAGTGTGAGGCTCTTAGTGAAGGTTCAGATGCTCTCCTGATTGTGATAAAACAGCCTACATTATAATTCCGACTGTCTAGATAAGTATGACTCCAAAACTAATACATCATATCAGAGTGAATAACACATCACATTTACCATCTACAGAATACTGTACTGTAGAGTACTGGATGAGTATGACTCCAAAAGTCATATACCATATCTCAGTCATTAACATATCCCATTTACCCAAGGTCATAGCCATGGAGTCAACACTGGGGGGTACCAAGACCATAATTGTAATATATATTGGAGGACATTATGAGCACATCTGAATATTATATATGTTACACTATTTATGATAGTATATATTATAATTAGGGCCTTGCATTTATTATCCATAGATTATTGTACTGTAGAATATTCATAGCAAATAAGTTCAATCTTCTGAGGGAGTAATTGTCATCTTCAAACATTCAATCAGAATTAGCCTAATTTAACACCTGTTTTCACTCATGCCACTTTTATACCCTTCCCATTCACATCTGCCACCAAATAACCGTGTGCAGAGGCTTGACTGAAGGTAATTAATTATTCCTGTAAAGAGGACATGGAGAAAATGATGGCTAGATAGTGTTCAGACATGTGGGAGAGCAAAGCCAATCAGAGATCAGCAATGGTGAACCGGCTGTAGGTACTGAGCCTCGGGAGCTTACAGGTGCAGTGCAGCACGAAAAAGAGCACATGGATTTAAGGCTAAGAAAACCTTTTGTTTATATGCAGTGTAGGTGCATTGCCCTAAGCACACCAGGGCTTTCCCGGTTTCTTAAACCTGATTTTCGTGGTGCATGCACGTACGCCAAACCGATTTATTTTTTTAAAGTTACAAGTGCATTTTGAGAGACCCAATGAATCCTGGTCACATCTCTGTGTGCTGCAGGACCTTATTAGGTTCATTTACCCTTGGTTCCATTCTGCTGGAAGGAGACTGACTAATGAAGGGGCCATAGGCTGCAGCTCGCTAACGCTTGCTGCTCTCACAGCTGCTGGATGTCCCAACGGCAACACATCACACGCCGTCTCACACAGATATGCTCAGAATCACCTAAAGCGTGAAGTGTCTCCTCAGAAACACTGGAAATTTCCATTTCCGACATGACTCGCACAACATCTTATGAATGCTAGAAGACCTTCACCCCCTGCGGACATGTGATGGCCCCCTGCCCAGGGGAGACTGCAGTGAGGCTGTGCTAGACAAAATAATCAATAATCTGGACTTCCTGAGATTGATTAAACTGGTCTGCCGGCCCAACAGAAAGCGATTATTACAGATTAGTACTAGCACTACAGACAATACACTGGCAAAACCCTTTTACACCCTGCAGTAATAAAGCTCATTAAGCGACAATTTCAGTAGCACCATCCCTGATGTTTAAGCATTTACAAAAAAGGAAGAAAACGCTTCTATTAATATGTCCATCAATGTGCAAAACAAACATTGTTACATCACTGCTGATATGCACCAACCTGGCAGGTCCAACCAAAGACCACCCACACACAACCAACTTTCCCTGCATACATTCAACTTTAGTAACAGCTTTTCTTGGGGGGAAAAAAAACATTTAGAAATACAAATTTATGATTAGCAGGGGTTTCTTAAATTGTGTCCAAATATCACATTTTCCATGCAGAAATGGGTCCACGTGTATCATACATGTATTATGTGTAAAACGCAACTCCAATGTCTTGTACAGTTCGATCTCCGAATAAGATACATGACTGCCGTCAGAGATGTAAATGTGTCAGGCCCAGAGGGATCTAGCAGAGCTACAACTAAAACAACTAAGCAGAAATGAGAAAGACACAGATTACCAGCAGCCAAGTGCAACCCTGCGCATGCGCAGTAACATGTGAAGTTGAGATTTGCATCAAATGAGGAATGAAGATGTTGAAACAGATGGCACCAGGCAACTGAGCTCTATTCAGGCTGGCAAGCCACACCCCCTACAAGAGAGCAGCCTTCTCATTTTATGCTTTTATTATAAAGCTTCAAAAGGCTTAAATGATCAATGTATAAGCAGATAATCTCTTTTTTTGTTCTTCCTTTGCACATCCTATCATTCAATAGCTCGCATTTATCCTTCTGTGCTTGTCTTGCAAAAGATGAATTACTGCATGTGATTAATGTTTAATTGTGTCCTCCAGTGTGCCACTTTTCAGAAAGTTTTCCTTAAGCAAATTCTGTATACTATATTAGGACTGTTTAGCAGACAGTAGCTTGAGCTGAGCACTGAAAGGCTGAATGTTAGCTTAACCTACCAAGCTAAAATACAGCTCGAGAAAAAATTAAGAGACCACTATATTTTACAAAGAAAAATGCATTTTTAAATCCTTGTTTAATTGTGATTCTGCCTGCAGAAGGCTATGCTGAGCAGAAGGTTGCTTCCAAGTTCAAAGTTTCTAAGACAGCAGTACATGAGAATAAGCGAAAGAGGAGACACTGGAAATGACCAGAAACCAGCCAGGTAAAGGGCAGAAGTGACTTTCTAACGATGACTGTTCACTTATCCAACAGTTTCTCATGAATATAGGATGACATCAAGTGACCTTCAAAAACAATGGGAAACAAGTGTAGGTGTGAAGTGCACTGCTAGGAGAGTTTGTATCAGGCTCCTAGAAGCAGGACTGATGTCCCATAAAGCCAGGGCTTTGTTAATGAGAAATTATATATATATATATATATATATATATTTACACACACACACACACACACACACACACACACACACACACACACACACACTGTGTATATAATTTTATATAGAAATCCATCATCAAATTCACGGATAACACACAAACTGATCGGGCTCATCTCAGGAGGAGATGAGCCAGCCTACAGAGAGGTCCACAAACTGACAGGGTGGAGTTCAACAAGCAACTTGGTGCTTAGCGCCACAAAGACAAAGGACATCATCACTGGCTTGAGGAAGCACAGAGGGGATCATTCCCTACTTTCTGTCTGTGACATTTGCCTGGAAAAGATCCTGCTCAACAAATTCCTGGGGTCACGCATCTCCTCGTCTACTAACCTCTCGACGCCTACAAACAAGGCACAGCAGCAGCTTTCTGAGAGCACTCAGATGGACCAGAAGCTGCTTCCGTCTGTAGCTCTGCCATGCAATGTGTCCGGGCATACTATATTACAGTGTGGTATGCCAGCTGCTCATCTGGAGACAGGAGTCTTCAGTTCTTATTCACCCGAAGTACTAATATTTAGTATCTGATTCCTATGGCCTGCTGCTTTTACATGGGTGTATACATACAAGTGTTTAATTGTATGATTTTGTTTTTTGTAATTTTCTTATTTCTTCTTTTTCTCTTATATTACTGAACAGGAGCCGCACTCTTTCCTTCGTTGCGTATTTAGTATATGATGACAATAAAATTTTGCGTCTATTCTATTCTATTAGTGACATGCAAATTTACACGTTAGAACATGCACAGGCCAGGTGTTTACCCATGTCTTATACATACTTTGGTATGCTTATAACAAGCATTCCTGCTTGTTATCTACCTACTAGTTCAAGGTAAGCAGTCATTGTACTTAAGTGGCTTTTGCGGTGTGATTGTGGGTGTGTGCCTTGTGATGGACTGGCTTCCAGTCCAAGTTGTTTTCTGCATTACGTTTCCTAGGATAGACTCTAGACCAGGGGTCTCCAACTCCGGTCCTGGAGAGCTACCGTCCAGTAGGTTTTCTATCCTACCCGGCTTCTGATGAGCCACACTTGTTCTTGGGAAAATAACAGGAGCAGGTGTGGCTCATCAGAAGCCAAGTGGGACAGAAAACCAACTGGATATTAGCTCTCCAGGACGGGAGTTGGAGACCCCTGCTCTAGAAAGACCATGACCCACAGCCATTAGAAAATAGATGGATGGATCAAAGGATGCATAAATGTTTCCATAACCATATTCTTTGCAAAAGAGTCATCTCCTTGATGTCTTTGAGTCCTGGATTCCATAAAACAATGTTCTCTGCATATTGTCCATCATAACTGGGGCCAAAAGTAAGACTGATGCATAATGTCACCTCATCATCCAAGTAGTTATTTGGATCTTAACATGCAGAATGTAAACTGACTTTCCCAGGAGCCAGCTTACGAACGTTCCCATCTGCCAGAGCTCTTAACACTGCTGGATATCAATGCTCGATATAACATTTTAAAAGCTGTCTAGACGGTTCTTTGCGACACCTACAAAGAAGTGTGACGTACAACCTCTATGCGGGAGAACAAGCTGCAAACTTTGAAGTATATCTGGCACTTAAGTGAAGATTTGCATTTCTTGGTTCTACCTGAAGGCTCAAAGACTTATCTTTGTTCACTACCTACCTGCAAAAATTAGTCATTTTTAGGTACTCCCCTTGTAGTATGTGTTTGAAAATGTAGTCACAATGTATTTTCAATTAGATAATTAAACTATAAAAGAGGCACGTTGTTTTTTTTATACATTTAGTGTGGTCATATGGGATGTAATTAATTATTTAATTCTTTACGCGTTTCTATCTAATGAGCCTTTTTATCGCCTTACAATAAAAAGTCACAGCAAGGTTCACTCACACCTCGTTATTCCGTCGACAGCTTTTTCTGAGCAAAAACACGCCTCCGACGTCTGATTTCATACGCATGGACACGCCTTAAAACCACCACCCCTTCCCAATGCGGAAATCTCGCGAGATTTCACCTCTGGCTGGGACCCACCCCGTGCCGTGATGCCCCTCTGCGGCGTGTCTATATAGCAGTCCAAGGAGTACTGCTGCTGAAGGCGGAGCTGCGGCAAGGTCGGTGAGCGGAGCATCCTTACGGGCGACATCTCTTGGAGGAAAAGGAGGCGCGTACGGCTATTAAGAGAGGTGCTCGGGGGGACCGCCCTTCTGCTTTCGGACCTTTGGGCTCCGAGTTTGATGCTGTTTTTCCCCCTCCGAAGAGACGCTTCCTCCGGCGGATGCTGAGCTCCCGCGTAACCCCTTTGTACCCGCATGTTCTGAGGGAGGCGGAGCGGCTGGGACGCCTTTACTGATTTCCGAAGCTCCCTTTCCCGGCACTTTAGCAGCCAGAGCGCAGTGATACCGGGGGCTTTTTTGGGGGGGGCTTTGCGGTACGGGCTGGTCTTTCATTTATCGCTGGTATCAATTCGTCGGGTAGATATTTGCCATGTCAGCGCCATCATATTCATCCAGTCCTCCCCCCTATGAAGAGCAGCCTCCGGCGGGGCAAGGACTCTTCCCGGACGCCGGACTCAAACCAGCTGGTCCAACGCCGAGCCAGAGCCGGTTCCAGGTAGATCTCGTGGCGGAGGCGGCCGGCGCGTCCGCCGGGGACGGCGGTGCGGCCGGCGACAAAGCCACCTCCGTGTCTGGAAAGGCACACGACGGATCCGAGCCGGCGACCGGCGGCGAGGAGGCGAAAGGCCGGTTCCGGGTCGTGAACTTCGTGGACCCCAGCGGCGCCGGGAGCCCGGACGCCGTGCTGACGGAAACCTTCCAGAATGGGGACACGGTGATGAGCGAGGGCAGCCTGCACTCGTCGACTGGCGGCCAGCAGCACTACTACTACGACACGCACACCAACACGTACTACCTGCGCACCTTCGGCCACAACACCATCGACGCAGTCCCCAACATCGACTTCTACCGGCAGACTGCGGCGCCGCTGGGGGAGAAGCTGATACGACCCACTCTGTCAGAGCTACACGACGAGCTAGATAAGGTGCGTTCGGGTGCGCGTGCTGGGCTCCTGTGGCCGGGTAACCTAACCTGGGACCACATGTACAGAGATGCACGCCGCAAAGCGGTTTGCATCTCAAGTCGGCAGGGGGACACCGTGCATGCGCGTGTCCCCATCAATATGCCATCCGAGACCTTCTCTGATTTATTGCATATTTATATCCGATATCCATCAGATCATCGGCCGACTGGCACCCGTCGCTGTCGCCTTTGATCGCACTGATGTAACTTGTTTAGATGCTCGGCTCATGCTTTCATCCTCCCGGGGGTGGATTTGAGTGTTTGGGACCGGCTGTCTGTCTTACATGTGGCGGGGGGCTTGACCACATGACCCTAAGATATGCCTCGTGATAGGAACGATTTGGTGTTTTTGTAGTTGTTCGTGCCCTATCTCGCCGCGTTATTTTCGGCGTCATATATTGTCGACGCGTAAGATATTACGCGAAGATGTTCGGTAGTAGGCAAAGTACCAAGAACAACCACCTGCAAGGAAGTGCATGTTTATACATCATGTATGTCTGCTAGGACCCTGAAGTCCGGTTATCTGTTTCTATGCCTCTTAATTCACCAGTTATTCCTTGCATGCAGCAATTTCTCTGCTGCCGTTACACCCACTACCTTGGCGTCAGAAATGCAGGATAAGGTTACTGTGTTTTCTGACTGTACTTCTATAATCCCTTTTTACCTCAAAAGGCACAGGCTCCAAATTAGAGATTGTGATAAGTGATCCTGTGAATGCACGCAGGGGTGGCCACTATGATGCACGTTTGCTTAGTCTCAAATTGCCCGAGAAGTACCTTTTTAATTTGCTTTAATTGGGTCTATTTGTAAAGACTGGTTTGGTAATGCGAGAAGCCTGTGGTAGATGGTGGGGATCGTATTTTTGCCTGCGTCCCCCAAACTTCTGGGATTTAATCTTTTAATGTATTTTATTTGTCATGGTGCCGTATTGTCGATTCAGGAGTTTTTGTTTTGCTGGGGGGATGCTCAAGGTCATACATCAGCTCTCAGCCAAAACATATTGGTGTTTGTTTTTGTGGTAACTGGATATGTATATTAAGGCGTGCATTTCAGCTTCTCACGTTTCGGAGTAGCTTTCAAAGTGGAATATTCATTCATAGTATTGTATGGAATGTGTAACACTCTTATTTTCATTCCATTAAGGTATTTGACATTTTGTTTAAGGGAAATGTGACTGCTTCGTTTGGTCTGTGGTTTTGACCTGTGACCTCCTGGCCTCTGGTCTAGTTCCTCAAAGTCCTCGCTTTCCTATTGAATTGAAAGTGCTGACCGGCATCATATATATTTTAATGCGTGCGGCTCAGTTTGTCCAAGGTTTTGCCGTTTCTCAATCCACCGGTCTGTTCTGTCATTTGTCAGCATTTGTCACCATTCTTATATTCTTTTGCCTGCAGTTTTTGGTGAGTGTCCCCCAGCCCGATGTTGGTTTTGTCATCAGGGACACTTCCGACAGTCGCCTGGGAACCGCCGTGTGTCTCTACATGCCAGTGGCACACCGTCGTGCCGGATACACCGTGCTGGCTCGTCACACTCCATCACACCATGGCAACTTAATCCATGCACATTTTTCATTAGTATTCCACCCCCCGCCACCCCCGCTGCTGTGTTTCCACTTTCCTGTACAGCGTTTCGGGTTCCTAGGGAATTAACTCTGCAGTATGTTGTATGCTATTTTCAGAATCTGTCATATTTCAACTTCCTACAACTGAGCTGTACTGTTTTTTTTGTTTTTTTTTCTCCGCACATCTTGGTAAATAATACATTGCTTTTGCTCTGTCTCTGTGATAAAGCTAATATTTAAATATGCACTTGTATCGTAGCTCGCATGCATGTAATATCCCCCTGTAAATAATGCTTGAGTCCTTAGCCAAGTGGCAAGGAACATCAGTATGACTCATCAGTGGGGATGGGCTGATGCACATTTAAGTTCCAATCTGATTCCGATACTCAACTGCCTATACTGATGCAGTGTACGATATAATAGCTTTTGTTTTTTTTTTTTTTTACAGGTGCACAGATCTAACTTTTTCAGTGCCACTATGATTTTGATGCCTGAGCAGAGGATATCAGCTGATTTGAGGACTGATCTGATACCGGAGCTGTTTTTTATAAAAAAAAAATAGTAAATACAAATGAAGAAAATGTATGCCAAAAAATTTAAATTGGGCTATAGAGTGCTGTTCCACCTTGTTTATACATCTTGTTTCACATCTTGTTTTAAGCGTTTTTGAGTCATTTGCAGTTCGGTTTGAATATCTCCCAAGCGAGTACACGGAATAGCGACCTCTACTCATTACCATAAACTCCCCCATCACCCTATTTGGAACCTTGATAGGGTTACTTAAGAACATCGGAGAGAATGTATACCAGAACGGTGGTGAATCTCTCCAGTCCCTGCTGAGTGCCAGGATAAGGCCCGCGGGGGTGGAGGCTGGCTCTGCAGGGCATGCCATGTCCTGGCAGCGCCCGGCGGCCTTCTGACCGCTTAGAGGGAGGCTCCAGCGTGGCAGGCCTGTTATGCGGCGGCAGACCATGCTGAATTATTCAGGTCTTCATGCTGCTGTGCGAGGCTGGAGGAAAGACCCGAGCTGTGGGATGGCGGTTCAGGCCGACGCTCTAGCAGATCATCATGGTGGGCTGGGCACCTTGTACATGCTTCAAAAATGTATCGGGGTTGTGTCTGATGTACATTTTTAATTTGAAATCTAACACCATCTGGTTGTCACTTTTTCGGCATGTTGTCACTTTAGCACTATCAGCTTCGGCCTTCCTGGGAGCTGTAGCTGTGCTCTTCTAGCCATTAAGGCAGTCGCAGAGCTGGACAGCCTTCCCACTGGTGCCCCTGAGGTTGTGTTCTTGCGTACAGATGCTGCCTTCGTCCCAGTGACATCTTCAGAGACCCACGTTGCAGCAAAGGCCTTCATAGCTCTGCCTTTTTCAGTTGCGTGATACATGGAGATGGAAGGTCAGATGCTTGATACACCAGTTGACGTCTCTGCTCAGTGTTCCTTGTCACCTCTTGTTTTTATCGGTGTTCCTCCTTCCTCTGGATGTGCCGTTTGGTTTCTTGGGTATCTGACAAGAGAGCAGCCTGACGGTGGCTCCTGTGAGCTCGTTGGGCTCGGTCAGCTGACCCTGGACTTCACACAAGAAGTTGAACTATTTCCCCATCACTCGCGACTCCCCTCCCTGAGAAATGGTAGTGGCCCAAGATAAGTGTGACAATCCCTCCTGTTACTTTAACATCGGACCAAGCATTGTTGGCTACCATGTTAGTCCTAGATGTGAAGTAGTTCAACTTACCCATCCATCTATTGCCTACATCGTGCATAATCGAACTTGTGATCTCACCAGTGTGGGGGGGGGGGGGGGGGGCGGGGGGGGGGGGGGGGGGGGGGGGGGGGGGGGGGGGGGGGGGGGGGGGGGGGGG
>JABFEA020000119.1:3077194-3098230 GCA_019775915.2 Cyphomyrus plagiostoma | reverse complement strand
TTTTTTTTTTTTTTTCCTTTCTTCCACTACGGCCGTACCCACCCCCCCCCCCCCCCCCCCAAAGGATGTTTTGGCTCCCCAAAAAGATTTCAGAAGCAGATACGATAAAGGAATAAACTCAGCTTAGGGTCTGCATGCTCCTTGTTTTCTTAATGGAAGCTGTACTTGCAAATCTCTCACAACCGATTTTTGTGAAATGTGTATTTATCATGCCCTTCCCTGCCTTTCCGGTAGCTTGATAAGTGTTGAACTGACTTGCGCCAAAGTAGATAGTGGTTTTTTTTTTTTTAATTCTTTTCTTGGCCCACTTTCTTGTACATTACCAGGCAGGCTGTTGATATCCAAAGACCTCGTCAGTCAAGGTTAAATTAAGAACAGTACCGTATCGCCATATCACTGGTGTTCTGGCTGGCAGCCCTGACCTGTTAGTTTTCATCGCCTTCCCCTCAGACTAAATAAACGGAACCTCTTGCCCGGCCTCTTTGACCGAGTTTGAAAGGCACCCGCCTTCACGTCACGACGACGAAGCGCCGCCTCAAACCCTTGTTCTGAGAAGCACCAATGGGAGGCGATGGTCTAAGATCCTCTGCCAGGTCTGATTGGTGCACCTAAAAGTTCCGTCACGCCCACTGCTTGCCCTGAGGGTCATTCATGTCGTGACACAATACTGTGTGACACACTACTGCCACATGACTCTGAAGTGATAAGCACATTGTAACCCGATTCCCTCCCCCACTATGCACACATGCCACACAGGTGTTCTCTCAGTGAATTTGTGATTTTAGTCCTGAATGGGCTTTTTAAGAAGCTGAATGCCATTTGTTCTCTGGGGTTTGGTAACAGTGTGCCATGGCAATCTGTATTGGCTCCTGAATGGTCCATTGTCCCTGGTCCTGATGCCGTTCTGTTCCTTTGTCTCCCATCCTATGGCCCTTTTTGTTGTTTTTCAGCCTTATTTGTGTAATTAATACTTTTTTTTTTGGCACTGGATGTGTAAGCTGATGTTACGGAGTAGTTTCCTGAGGGACGTTCTTGGCTTGTTTTCTTTAAGTTGCCGAAGCTGTTCCCAGCTACCCTCACAGAACAGAGGTCACGGCTGGCTGTGGCGAAATCTCGGTTATTTTTATTAATCGATGGCTAATTATGAGCTACGCTTGGTGACATGAGCAGTCCAGACTGAACCTATTTCAGCTCACTCTGCATCCATGAGTTTCTGGCTTATCAGATGTAGAATTAGCAAAGATATGCTATTGAGCTAATATGGCGGAGTAATAAAAGCAGGGGCATAAGTGTTTGGTCCCTGGAGTCCCCCACCAGCCAGTACCCCAATGGCCTCAGCCTTCTATATACTCCTGACAAATGTTTCTACTGCTGGGCACACCATATTTTTTAAATTTATTTATTTATTTTTTTTTACACAGTTTGCTTGTGCTGGATCTCATAGATCCATTCTCTCTAATCCTGACCATACCATTAACATCTAGAATTGGTGTGTTTGACAAGCTGTTTGCCTATTGGCCAATCAGACACATGCGCCCATCCCCCCTCTCCTGTGCAGGTGCGCTGCATGTTGAACATCTGGGGGGTGATGCTCTTTATCCGCATGCCGTGGATCGTGGGCCGGGCAGGCATTGGTAGGTGACTTTTCCTCCATCTTTGGCCATTAGCCCCCTCCTCACTGTGTGCATCTGCATTTCAGCCCCCCCCCCCCACATCCTGTCTCTCACTCCCATCTGAAATGCTGCTTGTGGTCAGTCACCTGCCACTAAACTCATTCTGTGGCTGGCATGCTAGTATTCACACAGTCCCTGCAAATACGGCATTTTAAAGCTAAAGTGTGTTGTGGGTTCCTCTGTTATCCCGGCCTGTCAGGACGTGTGTCTTCATAGGAACATTCTTGTGAAAGTAACAGTTTCCTTTTATAAACTAAGGGTCCATTTCTGCATGAATTGTGACCCAGCACACCCCTCCATCCCGGTGATTGACTTCCCATGATCCCCTCTTAATTGTTTTTTTTTTTTTTGTTTTTTTTTTTTGTCTTTTCCAGCTCTGTCCTGTGTGATCGTGCTCATGTCGATGGTTGTGACCACCATCACCGGCCTGTCGACGTCAGCCATAGCAACCAATGGCTTTGTACGGGGAGGTGTGTACTGCCCGTCCTCCTGGATGCTTGTGTTTGTGCTGTAGCGTCATTTTAAGTACTCTGTGAACATTAAACACTGTGACTCTGCTGCTGTTCTCAACAAGGGAAGTATTGGCACTCGTTGCTCAAATATAATTTATATTGACCTAGAAAATACTATTTACTTGCACACTTTTTATTAATTAGACTGATTCCCAAGGTTTTTACCTTCCAGATTGCCAGGCTCTGTTCAAGCTGTGTACAAGTTCAAGCTGTCTGATCCTTTTTGCATTCACTGCTGTGATGTCAAAGATGGGCAACTAGCACAGTATCACTGTCTTCTTGAAGTAAAACACATGGGCGTAAGCATAAGATCCTATGACTGCCACTGATTAAATTAGTGGGCTGATTCTGTCGTATCTTTCTAGGAAATGATTTATAACCATCGTGGGAATTTTGGAATTAATAGGCAGATGTGGGGGTTGGGCATCTTGAAAGCTCTACCTGGTTTAAGGCTCCTTATGCAATGAGGTGGTCCTTTAAAGCTTAGTGGCCCTTTGCTGTGCACGTGAGTTTCAAGTGTTTCCCAAAAGGGGAGAGATAGTGATTTGAAAATATCAATGTCTTTTCAGTTTGCTGTGCTCCCTTAATCCCCTTATTTAATTTTGTTTGGCCAGCTTTGAGGCTAAGTACTCCAGTATGTTCTGTTTGACGTCTAAAATTGAAAGTTTAATTAACTTTCTCTGTCATCGCCCTCGTGCTTTAATCTTACGACCTTGAGGAAGATCAAGATATTATATACCAGGCTGAACCTTACAAAGGTAACTTGTCTTCTTGAATGATGAAGGACACTTAGTCATCAGCTGATCTGTGAGTGTGTCTGCTTGTTTTTAAAGGCCAGCTTGACATCTCTTCTATATTTTGGCTTCTCGTGTTAAAATTCCACCAAAGCCCTCACTGGCAACTGGCAAACGGCTCATTCTGCTGTACTCGAGCCACATCCGCTCAGGGTCAGCTTATCCGTTTCATGAGAGAGGGTGAAAGATGAAGGCACGTGGGACGGCCCCCGTCCGGAGAATCTGCCGAAGCGTTCCCGCTGTAATCCGAGATCTGGGTCACGCCGAGGTTAGCAGAAGGGCACGTGTAACCACAGCTTACCAAGTTTTAGCCTTTCACTTTTTTGGGGGAACTTTAGCCGTGTAAATCCCAGATGCTACTTGACCATGCTTCTTCCGTCACCCCCTGCTGGCCAACCTTGAAACACTGCAAAGGGCTGCCCAAGCCCCCGTGTCTCATTCCCACCATTCCCCTAGTCTTCTGGGCCCCACAGTAGATGGCTTTTTTTATTTGTGTGCCCTTACCCATGTATGCAGATACTTTAAAAAAATATTTTGAATAAGGTTAGGTAATATTTTCTCTCCCCGGAGTTATAACCAGTTGCTGGGGAAAAACAACTTTTTTTGGGGGGGGGCTGTGATACAAGATCACATTCGCAGCATGTTGCTTGTGGAGATGTCACTGTATTGTGAATAATTTGAGAAGGTGGTCTTGTATCCCGTTAGAGCTTGGAGATGGGCAAAGTCACAAAAAAAATGAACCGTTGAAATTTGCATTGTTTTCAGCGTCATCGAGAGGAGCGTGAAATCATGTAGGAGCACCAGCCGTGTATCTTCAATGTCAGCGTCATGTATAATTTTATATAGAACGATTATTTGTTCGCTTTGCAGGCCAAAATATCAGTGAGCAGATCAGCCTTTGAGATGTTTCACAGCCGCTCTTTGCCGTCCTCAGTCGGTGTGACCCGGGGCGCGAGTGACGGACGCTCGTCTATAATTAGATGTGACTGAAATGACACGCATAACGCTGCCTGTGGTTCTCCTGGTCCATTGGTCAGCAGGGATTTAAATCCCCATAGAAACTTAATCTTTTCAGATATTCCTGTTATTCTGTAATCCTATGAAAATGAAGTTTATGAAAATGCTATTTAATTGTACACTTGCAAGCGCAGAACTTTTACCCTTGTTTTGTTTCTAACATTTCATTTCCACTATTACGAGATGGTTGTTTCAGCACGAGTTCAGCGTCTCGCATTTCAGCAAATGCAAACACAGTAACTTGTCTTTGTTTGATTTGTCGTTGCCGGGAGTGCAGCCACTGTCACTCATCCATGTTTGTGTCACCGACTCGGGAGTTTTGACATCTCAAACGGCCTGGAAGCAGCCCTTGTTCGGGGGAAGTTCAGGCTTCCTGGGAACCTCAGTTACCACGAATTGCACGGCTTGTCCAAAGAAATGCATGTCCCTTAAGCTTGGACTCGTCTGGATATTTAATATGGGTAGGGGAACTGAGGAGAACAGCATTAAAAATTGAATGTTAGCTTTGAATAGCTCCCTCTTGGTTAGTGCTTAGGTCTGCACTGATGCAAGCTTTCCTAATTTTGAGCAGAAGTTTGAGAAGGGCCAGTTGCCAGGTTCAGTTAGTTGCAACCATATAAATCACCGGATGTTTACAGTTACAGGTATTGATTTACTATTTAGCTTATTTTTAATTTAATGTTATTATACCTTTGCTCTGCAATGGACTGGAATCCTATATTGGCTGCCTCTTGCCATGTGCTTCCTGGGATGGGGTCCAGGCTCATCATGACCCTATATGTATAAGTGGTTATGGAAGGTGCATGATTTATGAATTTAGCGTGGTCAACCACTAATCAGGCAGGCAGCCACCTCTGCTACGCAACATTGCGCATGGCTGACGTGTAGCTGGTCTAGCTAACCTAAAAGTTAGCTGTGTGGTGTAGATTTTGGGAATGGTTGGGAGGTGTACGGAGCCTAAAAATGCTTTCTTTTCCACAGGTGGGGCATATTACCTCATATCCCGGAGTCTCGGCCCAGAGTTCGGAGGCTCTATCGGGCTCATTTTCGCCTTCGCCAATGCCGTGGCGGTTGCCATGTACGTTGTGGGATTTGCTGAAACCGTTGTGGAAATCCTCAAGGTAGCTGAAATTATACTAGGATGTGCCCCCCCCCCCCAGGCTACACTTGCCTGTCTTTTAATTGATTTTAAACTGCTTTATGGCTAGCTCTGCCACCCACCCCCCTACCCATTTTGAAGGTTTCGATTTTCTCCTGTACATCTTTCACAGATGTATGCTTCTGTCTATAGATGATTATTTTAAGATTTAGTCCTTACAACTTTCTCATTGTTAGTGGCAATGATTTATCTTTGATCTGTCCTATGTGAAAAGTCACTTTCCCACCGCAGTTCGAGAACCTTCCTGGGCCATCTTGAGCAAGAACTTTTGTAGTTCCCAGCCACTTTCATGTGACTTTATCACAGGAACTGGGACAGGAAATGTGCATGGGAGATGCAAAAAGTTTTTAGGTTAATCTTGGTACGTAATTTCATAAATGCGTTTCAAAAAAGTCATTTTGTTAGTTATTGGGGTGGGGTGGAGTGGGGTTATTGATGGCACAGTCTGAGAATACGGGACAGATCTCAACAGACTGATCTTTTGTTTTCCACAGAATAAAGAACAATGTAGTGTTATTCCACTAATCCTGGCAAGTCTTACCGCTGACATCCCCCCCGTACTTGGTATTGGCAATACTATATAACAATACTCCAGTATCAGTCAAACTTTCCATATTGGTGCACCACTAAAAGACAGGAAAGCCAGAGCACTTATGCTCTGTGATGACAAAGGGCCTAAAGCAGGGTTCCCCAATTCGGGTCCTGAAGGGCCAGTCTGTGGCAGTTTGCATCTTATTCAGCTCGCCAGCTAATTGCTGGGTTTAGTCTGCATCAGTCCCTGGGACTGGAACTGAGGAACCCTGGCCTAAAGTGAGGTGGTTTCTTTTCCGTTGAATAACAGGAGGTCCATGGACCGCATGGAATGTCCTTTTTTAACCATGGTATGTCCACCCCAGGGTGCCGACGCCATCATGATCGACGAGTCCAACGACGTGCGGTTGATCGGGAGCCTCACCATCGTTCTGCTGCTGGCCATCTCCCTGGCAGGAATGGAGTGGGAGGCCAAGGTAATGGTCTAGGGCGGCATTTGTCCCAAAGTCATTCCAGAGATTCCATTGTTCATCTGTATGTATCTCCCCCCACAACCTACACTTTAAACTATGGGTTTGCCCTTCGACACACTTTGGTTTTCAGACCCAAAAAGATTTATGGAAGGTTCAATATTGTGTGGGGAAAAGGATTGTCAGGACGGTAAACATTGCAGTATGGATAAATGTTGAACAAAAAGTACCAAGAATACAAATACCTGATGACATGGACTGTATAAATTGGACTCTTCAGGCTTCTCTTGAAGTGGGGACCTTGCCGTCTCTTGGAGACTGTAGACAAATGTTCCTTTGGGGAAAAACAAAGGGCCAGTTCTGTTTTGAGGTGCATGCAATGAACAAAAGCAACATGCAAGTCCTCCACCCTGATGGAATAGTTCTCTGGTGGTCTCCATAGCAAATGAATGTGCATTGTTATCCTCTACTCTGGGCTGGACCCAGAATCAGGGAAATGAATTGATTTAAATTGATGAGTTTTCCCTGACAACTCCCCTGGTCTGAGTGTGATTTTATTTATTTTAATATTTTTCCCCCCTCTTTCTTTCAGGCTCAAATCTTCCTGCTGTTTATTTTGTTGACTGCCATCGTCAACTACTTTATTGGGACCTTCATTAATGTGGAGTCCAAGCAACCCAAGGCCTTCTTGGGATATAAAGGTTTGAGCTGCACCCATATAGTGTACCCAGTTATTCTTGTAATGTCAAGCTTTTTATTCATAACAGGTTGTGATGTCCCAAAAGTAATGATTATCTCCACAGTAGATCAGACTAAACCTGAATTATTCAGTTTTTTCTCTAGAGCAGTCAAAAACAAGCTTTTTCGATGATATTTGTGTCTTTCAGCTGAGATAATGTTCGAGAACATGGGTCCAGACTTTCATGAAGAGACGTTCTTCTCCGTGTTTGCTATCTTCTTCCCGGCGGCCACTGGCATCTTGGCTGGTGCCAACATCTCTGGAGACCTGGCGGTGAGAACTTGGCTCTGGCCTTTATTGCTGCAGCATTTGTGTTCAAGGTGTGCAGTTCTTAGACAGCACAAAGTGCCAAATGCATACTTTTTCATGGACATTTTGCCAGGACACTGTTTTTGAACCCAGATCTCAACATGTTTGACCTGCTTGCCCCTACTGGCTATAGTTAGAATGTTAACAATGGCTGGAAAAAGGATCGAGAGTCACTGGGAAGTTGCTTGTGTGGGATTTTTAGTTGCTGTAAAGGTGTCCCCTTTCTGGTGTAAAAATATTACTTAGCAGTAAAGATATTGCATAGCTGTTGTTCCTGTTTGGACATTTTAAATGGAGGAACTAGTATGTAAATTCAAATATATTTTTACTGTACTGTTAAATGTACCCAAATGGATTGGATGCTAGTGTACTTGATTGCTTATTGCCTACTGTTAATCTTACGATTGCTATTTTACTTTGTTGGTAAACCAAGAACTTTATTTAACTTGTCTACTGTAGGACTAAGATGAGGTGTTTAATTTGCTTTCCTGTGATGGTATGCTTTTATTTCCCAGCTTGCTAGGGGGCGTTTCCTTCTGGGTGCTATTCAGCTCAAAACATGAGTCTGCAATAATTCAAGGGACCATCTATTTCCATCCCAGACAAACAAGTTTCTAGAAACCCTAATCCTAATTGTGGTGGTCTTCACTCACTCACTCACTCACGGTATGTCCATCAAAGTCCAAAAGGCTTGGACACCGAGGGTAGGTGAGTAGTGAGGAAAATGACTTTTTGGTTCCATGCTTGGTGGAACTACCACATATTGTCAATGTGTAATTCAACCCAGTGGGAGTCAGCAGAGGTACCAGTGGGATATGGGTGAGGCTTTGTGCGTGACTGACAGCACTTAGTACCAACCACAGCAGGCGTCAAAGTCCTGTTTCACAACTTAGCCTGTTTTTTGAACCACACTTTGGATTGTGGTTGGAAACCTGAGTACCTGGGGAAAAACCCACACAAATACTGGGTTGGAAATATAAACCGCACAGATTTAGGGTTTTAATCCACAGCCCTGGCAGTAACAATATCTACTTGGCTGTCCCTGTAGGGCGCTGGACATGAAGTTTGCTAACCGAGACCCATATTGTGATTTGAGAGGCACAGCTCCGGCAACTTCCTCTCGAAGTTCCTCAACTTCCTTGCAGCTCCTCATTGTGCCTCGGCGCTTTAAATAGATGTTCTGTTCTATGTCCTCAGGATCCACAGATGGCTATTCCCAGGGGGACGCTCTTGGCCATCCTGATAACCGGCACGGTTTACTTGGGTGTCGCCATCACTGCTGGTGAGGGCAGAATTCTTCTCTTCCCAAACATTTTCTTTGGGAGAAATCCAGGCATGATGTTCTGGTCATGCTGGGACGGGTCCAATTTGCCATTATCAGCCTTCAGTCTGTGTCACTCGGATAAAGTTTAATTTGAGTTTAGGAAGAGGCCTGACCTGGGTTCTGTACACTGAGGGTGTTTTGACAAACACTCCTTAAGCTATTTGATGTACTGGCTACAGATCCCATATCCCATGTGGTCTAAGGGCGCCCTCACATTTGCCTGCAGGGTCCTGTATTGTGCGCGAGGCTACAGGCAATGCCAACGACACCATCAGCGGCAGTGCCACGGCCAACTGCACTGACGCCGCTTGCAGCCTTGGTTTTGACTTCTCCTCCTGCAAGTCCAGCAAGTGCGAGTATGGACTCCAGAACGATTTCCAGGTACTCTGAGTTTGTGGCGGGCTGCTGGACCGAACAGGAAACCCTACCATTTGTACCCTCAACCCAGAAAGGTTCCATTGTGTATGTCCTGTATTAATATGCAGCAATAAAATGACACTCTGTGCTCATACCTAGTAAATGGAGGGAAATTAATGAAAACCAGTGGAAGGAGCTTGAAGACCAGTTTCTGCAATAATGGCAATTGTATCCCAGATCACAAGGCACTGTTTACCCTGCGGGCTGAAAGGGGGCCTTTTAGGGTCTCTCCCATGACGCTGACGTCATTCGAGAGTGGCCAGGGCATGGAAGGGCCTCAAAGGCACCTCGGTGTCCCATCTCCCCGCGACGGTCAGCTGAAGAGGGGCTTGTCCTTGGCTCTCTCTTCCTTCCATTGTTATTCTGCTGCTCAGGCCTCCATTGTCTTAAATGTCATGCTCATTATATCCACGAACTGGCCATGGTAGATCTTCGCCCTCTGCCTCCCATGGTTAGTAAAATGAGTAATTGATCCCCCGGTGCCAGTGAACCCTTGATTTATCTTAACTTTACTGTTACTGCGGACATGGCTGGCACTGGCTCTCAAGACTATTCGGTGGTTATATCAAATAATTTCTTGATAGCAAAATCTCTAAGGAATAAGTGATTTTTTTTGCCCTCTGTCTTAGCTCTCTATCCTTTAACCGAGAAAGTGTAAACGTTTAGCTGGTAGGCACGTACCTTTCAAGATGTATGTGGTTAGACTGGTTTACTGGGCTGCCTGCTTGCCTTAGAGGGCCTCAAAGGAAACGAGGCACCTGTTTGCCATACCCAGCTTAGCCCACGAGTGTCCACTGTTCACTGCCTTGACACACGACCCCAGGATAGAGTGAGGTCCAGGACCCTTTGGAAGCAATTCCTTGTCAACAAAACAACGCTAATGATGTTCCTCCGTACCCCGGCTCCCAGTCGAGGTAGATCTTAATGACCTACCCTAGCTGCGAACTCTGCTTGCAATCAGCTCATTCAAAATATAATTTGCTATATATGGACCAGAATGTTTTGCCCTCCCCCATGTGAAAAGAACTCGAGTAAATATGTTAAGCACCATGGAGGGTATAATTCAATGACCCGTTGTAATTCATAACGTGATGCATGTTGGTAACAATTAGTTAAGATTAAAACAATTTGCTGAAGAAAATGCCCCATGAACTCCAATTTCAGCGTTTCTCTGCAAGCTATTGCAGAAGTGATTCATGCGATCTTTGCATGTAACCCTGGGGAACTCAGACCACCTCATTTATAGGAAAATATGTCCATTGGCTAAAACGATCATGCAGACCCAGTGAACTCAAACAGGTGTTTTTTGTAAAAATAAATATTGATGGTACAACCAAGTGTTTAGGTACTTTACAACCGCAGTTGCATTTAGCCTCAAGTTTCAGGAAGCAGTGTGCCAGTAAGTGCGGAACTGAAGTTTCTCCTTTTTCTTCCAGGTCATGACCCAGGTGTCGGGCTTTGGGCCGCTCATCACTGCCGGAATCTTCTCAGCCACTCTCTCCTCGGCCTTGGCGTCCCTGGTCAGTGCGCCCAAAGTCTTCCAGGTGAGCTTCCTTGCTTGAGCTGTGCTTCTTTGAGGGTAACTGTGGCTGTTTCCATGGTGACAGTCTCCCCGCATTCCCCGCGTGTTTCTCAATGTCACTGCAGGCCTTCCTCCCTCTCGTTTTCCCCAGGCACTGTGCAAGGACAACATTTATCCCGGCCTGAATTTCTTTGCCAAAGGTTACGGCAAGAACAACGAGCCCTTTCGTGGCTACCTGCTCACTTTTGTCATCGGACTGGCCTTCACCCTCATAGGTAAGCTTGTGGTCTGACACAGCAAGGCAGCCTTCAGACAAACCCCCATCTGCTCTTAATAATGGCGTGTCTTTCTTTCCCCTCCCACAGCGGAGTTGAATGCCATTGCACCCATCATTTCAAACTTCTTCCTGGCCTCCTATGCCTTAATTAACTTCTCAGTGTTCCATGCCTCTCTCGCCAACTCTCCAGGTGAGACCCAATGGAAACCTAGATGGGTGGAGCTTACCTTCGTGGGTGGGGCTGATGGCCGGGATGAATGTTCACTACAGCAGGTTAATTACAGAGCGCAGCTACTGTCTTGCAGAGATCTTTCCAAAGACGTGCTGTCGCCTATAGTGTCACTAATTACAAGCTGCTATTTTAATTGTTAATTAATGTCTCCAGCTTTAGTTGGCAGGGAGAAATGTGTGCTAGCGGCCAATATGCTTAAGCCAGACAGCGGCTTTGTAGTCTGCTCACAATGACTGTTAATTCTCTAGAGTTTACTATGGTAAGTTAATGGTTCTTTTATACGTTGCTCTGCCTTTTGGGCATCAGGGAGTTGTTTTGTATACTCCTTCATGGGCAGTAAGAATAGATGAGGCTTAAGATGCATGATTAACTTAAAAACCCCAAAATATTACTAACCAATAGCAGTCACTCATTTTCATTTGATGAGGCCCCACCTATCTGGTCGGTCCATGGGCAATAAATAACATCTGGTTAGGTCGTAGTTTGCAATGTACGCTGGATAATTTAGCCCCCGTTCAGCAAACTTTTGTTTAATGGTTTTATGAAGGCCACTTTTAAAGCCTGGCTGTTGACGTTTGAATAGTCTAGAGGTCTCTGTTTTCCTAGAAGAGTTTAGATAACGTTGTCATTTATGTGAATATAAAAGCAGCTTCCCATGACTGTCATAATGGGCCTGTACAGAGTTCTGGCCTTGAAGTTTTCGCATCTAACTGCATAAGCAAGCCTGGGGGTGGCACTTTGGCTGGGGTTCATTTAACCTTTTTGTTCAATTTATACATTTTACATCCTGACATCTGCATCCGGCAGCGAGGTGGAACCTGCATTAAATCACATGGAGCCAAAGTTGAGAATGTAGTTAATACTCTGCAAGCACTCAGTGAGGGTGTTTACTGTTTGGGTTGGCTTTGTTTTTTCGGTTGAGAAACACACCATGATGGGTCCCACTACAATTATTGATTAATTCTGGCACTTATTTCTGCCTTTGTGTGGGGGTGGGGTAACAGAAAAGGAAAAGTAAAAATGCAAATGTCCAGACATTATCTGATATTAGCATCTCTTGGAAGATGTACTTTTCATTTGTTTTACTCTTGAAAAGGTCAGTTATGGAGTCACTGGCGCTCAGTCCTCCGGAAGCCACTTCACCGCTGAGTCTTTCCTCTCGGATCCTTAAATATACACAGAGCGGCAGACGGCCACGGCCCGCGAGCAGGAGTGCGAGCCTGGGCATTTCCCAGCCATCTGGGGATGGTCGTTCCCGCTCGCCAGTTCTTGTTTCAGCTGGACTACCGTGATGTGGCTGCCCCGGGGTGGGCATGCAACTGGATGGGGGTGGGCATGGAATTAAACTGTCAGCGATCTGTCAGACCCCAGCAGTTGATGTGACAGATTTCAGCCGTGATTTAGGTGTGTGTGTGTGTGTGTGTGTGTGTGTGTGTGTGTGTGTGTGTGTGTGGCCGTATCTGTCTCCTCTGCTTTATACGGAAACTGTTTCAGGGCTGGAGCCTACCTTAGCACAGCATTATCATAAATGTGATGTATGGCTGTTTATTTTTATTAAAATCTGGCAGCTGCTGCAGTCAAGATAAGGCCGCACTGATTTAAAGGTGGGGAAAAATGAGGACACTGGGTGGATATGGCAGAGTTAGCGATTAGGGATGTAGATATTGAAAGAGAATATAATTTGGTGTCGAGTTAAATTTTGTCTTTTAAATGTCGTCATCCTTACTGCAGTCTCCTGCAGGTTTGGCAGGGCAAGCAGGTACAACTGCAGAGCTTATTGAACATAAAGGGTTTACAAATAAATAAAATAAAGATGCATAAGAGATGCAGCATGATGTCGATGCATTAGAACAGACAATCTCCACAGCCTGTGGTGTAAAAATAAATTGATGCCATGTCGTCTGCGGTGTGACTTGCACCCTACAATAGGTACCCTGGGGACTGTGTAGACAACGCTCTTCCTCAGTGTATCCCAGTCTGTAGCTGTCACATTTAATTACAAACTCCCGCTAGCCTCGCCGCAGCGTTGCTAACGCGTACCGTTAGCGTTTAGCACTTTTAACTGTTGCTAAGACCCTGATTCGTATGTAATTCTGGCTGGTTACAGTGGGGTGTGATCTACTGGCTTTTCATGGAAGCTGAGGGTTTTTGAAATCTGCTGCTAAAGAATTGCTGAGATCCAGTTTGGACAGGAAACCTGTGGTTCATCTTTATTTAAATATGTATTTGACCCAGTTCTACGATAAAGAGCTGCAATTTTAGGAGGATATGGGCTTTCTGCCTAGAGCTTTGATTTTCCCCTCCATCTCACCTGTTGATCCCTCCCCCCCCCTTTTCTGGAACAGGGTGGAGACCCAGCTTTAAGTACTACAACATGTGGGTGTCACTGGGAGGCGCCGTACTCTGCTGCGTGGTCATGTTCGTCATCAACTGGTGGGCGGCCCTCCTGACTAACGTCATTGTGCTGGCGCTCTACATCTACGTCAGCTACAAGAAGCCAGGTGAGGCTGGCGGCTCCAGTGTACTTGTTCCCCAGGTACAAGTGCACTGCATGCAATGGTAAGGAATAAGGCAGGACAAGTACAAGGGGAAAACAACATTAACATTAACGATTGGCACACAATGTACAGGTAGACAATGATGGAATGTTTAGAATTTGGAGTAACGCAGCTGAGTTGCATGTAAATAGTATGAATGGAAGAATAAATAAATGAGTGAGTATTGGCAGTGACAGTAGTGACGAAGTGGATGACCAACTTTAGGTAATGTCCAATTCAGAAGGGTGGGGGGCAGTAAAGAGTTCAGGGTCCGGATGGCCATGGGGAAGATGTTAGTCTGGCGGAACTGGCCCGGATATTCTGGTACCTCCTGCTAGACGGAAGGGGGCCGAGACTGTCGGAACAGTGGGGAGGTGATGGTCCCTGTAGTTCACCAGGCAGAAGAAATGGCTGATGTTTTGGGCGTGGCGTGGTTAATGTGTGTGTATCGAACAGTTGGTCCTCCTCAGCTCGCTCTCTGAAGCCATTCTAAGCGTCTGCTGGTAAAGGAGACCTCCCAGTAATGTGATTTGGGATTCAAGCTGCAGCGCTTTTAATCAGACGCGCTGGATGCTTCCTGCCGCTGACCCCCGGGTGCTCTGGCGAGCATGCTTGCGGTGGTGGGACCTGGAAAAGAGAACCTCACTCATAATCCCCTAATGGGGCATGATGAGAATCTTCGGCCATCCACACTTTGCAAGCCTCTAATTCACCAGGAGACGTTGCATGCATGTACACCATAATTTTGGCTGTGGTTCACCAATGGTGGTGTGTGGGGGTGGTGGGGGGGGGGATGTTCGCCAACTTTTTTCAGACTCAGAATGAAAAGCTTTCTTAAACTGGAACAATGTGGCAACAGGTTGCTGCACCATTGAAGTTCCTCTTTAATTAGTTTTTAAGAGTCTTATTTGCTTGTGTTGTAAATTATACTGGTGTAAATTACTGTCAGGGCGTTTCGTGTTAAGCTGTAAAACCCTGTTTGTATGACTGTAAGTGGTTAGTGACAATGAGTGTGTAAACAGAGTAGGGAAATGTCTGTCGCTGCAGGGCAGGGATGTGCATGATTACTCCTCTCCTTTAATTGTACTCATAACTTGGGTTATATGATTTGAGCTTGCAAATCACTGAGCGGGGAGGTGGGTGTGTTTGGGTTTGTGTTTCCAGATGTCAACTGGGGCTCCTCCACGCAAGCCCTGACCTACCACCAGGCCCTGACGCACACCCTGCATCTCAGCGGAGTGGAGGACCACGTCAAGAACTTCAGGTACATCCTCTCTGTTGGAGTGGGGGTGCAGCCTTCAAATTCGTCGTAGCCATGGACGAAAGTCCAAAAACTTAAACGCATGATTTAATCCTAAGCCTAGGGTTGAAGGTGCTTTTGTTTCCTTGAAGTTTTACATGTTATTATGCTGGAAATATGCTCCCCCCCCCCCCCGTTAACGGTTCAGCTCGATCCCACAGCAGCTTCTGTTTAATTGGTCCATCATTTAGGGCGCTGCTGCTGATGGGAGGCTGTCAGTCAACAGGGCCCCTCTGTATTAGTCCTTGTTAGGGCTGCATAACACCTGCTGCCCCTTCATCCCCCCCCTTCCCAGAACAAAGACAACGAGAAGCTGAGTGGTTAGAATATTCTAGGCATAAAATTATTTATTTTTTTTGGTCCGGATGCCAATTGGCCTCTTGAAGTGCTTCTACTAAATGTCAGATTTCAAGGTTTTCCTCCTGTGCTTGTTCTTGGCAGCATTCCCCAGTGTGCAGTAATGCCCGGTCTGATTCGTGGGCGGGGCCATATTTGTCCCAGGTTACCCATGTGTGAGCAGTTTTCTCTTCGGAACGACTCTTCAGCCATGCCATATGTTTACGAAGGTGTCCCCCTGCCCACAGACCCCAGTGCCTGGTCATGACTGGCTACCCCAACTCCCGACCTGCCCTGCTCAACCTGGTGCATGCATTCACCAAGAACGTGGGCCTGGTGATCTGCGGCCATGTGCGCACGGTGGGTGGCCGATCTGCTGCGGACCACAGCGGTGTTTTCTCATCGCTTTTGTTTGTTTGAAGTCTGTCCTGCATGCTCTTTGGATCCTAGGTCCTCCCTCTGGTGCTGTGTGCAGAAACGCTACGTATTTCAGTCGCCTGTAGCACGCAGCAATAAAACCACGGCTCCATTAAGATGAGCTGCAGTGCTCGGTGATGTAATCATACCGTGGTGTAAAAGGCACTTTGTGTTGCCTCTCCTGCCAGGCTGAATGAAAAGCACAGTAATCAAACCCACACTGCCTGGACACCACTGTCTCTGGCGGCCCAGAACCCCGGCAGCCCAGTGGGCCCGGTCTGCAGAACAACACGTCCCTAATTGGATGTCTGATTTCATATTCCATTGCAAATTAATCCAAAAACATGAGCCTTGCTGTACGGCCAGGGGTGAAAGTATTCTCTCATTAAAAGTAATGTATTTTCCTGGCTTGGCATGGTGTGACTAGACAGCTTTTCATCATGAATGGATAAATTCTAGCTTTGGTGTGAAGTTGCTGTGAGGAGTGTTTGTCAGTTGGAAGCTTTTGTGTACTTGTGTTGCTGTCCTGGTTCTCCTTGTGCTGGGCTTGCATCCTGCTAATATCCGAAGTTGACGTGACTGTTTTGTCTCCAGGCGCCTCGCAGGCCGAACTTCAAGGAGCTGGCCACTGACCAGGTGCGCTACCAGCGTTGGCTGCTGAAGAATGAAATCAAGGCCTTCTACCTGCCTGTGTTTGCTGATGACCTGAGGCAAGGGGCCCAGTACCTTCTCCAGGTGAGTTGGGCAGCCCCACAGTAACTGCGTTGCTTGAAGATGTTGATGTCTGTGTTGACATCGATTTGATTTGATTTATTGAATTAAGGCAAAGGCTTGTATTCTCAAACTAGTGCAGTGGTTTAAGGCTTACTTTTGCCAAACCATGTTTCTCCCTTTGGGTTATGCACAGGCATCTGGCTGTCGCATGAGTTGTTTAGCACACGTCGTTTTTAATTGCAGTTTTCACCCAGCTCTCCTCTGACAAGGCCATCTGAGTCAGATGTCGTCTATTTATGTTGCCGCTGGCAGCCGTCTCAAAGTCTGAGCCAGAATCTGAGGCTCAACTTCTTTACAGAATTGTGCCAGAATAGTGACGCAATACACAGGAAGCTTAGCCTGCAGAGCTGGTACCATCTTGAATAAAAGGTTGAGGTTTGGTTGCTGCAGTGGTTTAAATTCTGACCTCCGTGTGTCTTTGAAAGGCTGCTGGTCTCGGCCGCCTGAAGCCCAACACTCTGGTGATTGGCTTCAAGAACAACTGGAAGGACGGCGAGATGAAGGACGTGGAGACGTACATCAACATGATTCAGTGAGTGCAGTGCCAAACCTTGGCCTGTTCACCGATTCAGTTCCCCATTATAAAGAGAAGCTCATAATTAATCGGTTTTATCATTTTCTTAGATTTTAGGTCAGTCTGATGCCTGTCAGGCCACTTGTGCTCTTAAATAATCGATATTGTCCCATCTGAACTGTAGAGCAGCTTGTCCTTTTGGGTGAGCAGGATGGGTAGTATATTGTCAGCCTAGGCTTGTAGCCTAGAAACATAGCTGGTTTAATACCAGAGTAAAGCACAATCATTTCAATGCTGGTGGTGAATAGCCTTCTAGTTGTGTCAAACAGAGCAGAGGAGGAAGATGTGAGTGTTGACAGTTCGATTTACCGGTGCTTTGACTCATTAGGTCTCTCCGTTTGGCAGCCATATGTTTGAAGTACCTGCAGCTAACAGCTCTTGCTTTGAAGCCCTGTGATGCTGGGACCCCTTGCGTGTCCTCATTTGTTTGTGGTGGTGCTCTCCACGGGCTGTCTGTGTCGCGTCCCGCCGAAAAGCGCAGATTTAATGTGGCGTGACGTACACAAGTCCACGCCGTGTCACGCAGCATCCTCGTCGATTGCTAACAGACGTGCTTGTTTTGCTCCTGCAGCGAAGCATTCGACTTCCAGTACGGGGCTGTGCTAATCCGACTTAAAGAGGGCCTTGACATCTCCCACATCCAGGGTCAGGGTATGTTCCTTAGATGTTTCTTTTCTGCATTGGCTTTCTCTCATTATGAAGACGGTACTTTATCTTGAACTGCCGTTTTTATTAGGCTAATCCCCCTTCATTGGTTGTGATTAAGAGAAATTGCTTAAATCCTTATGAGCTAAAATCTTCCTAATGTGATTTTCTTTCCATTCTGTGATGTGTGGCTTGGAAATTGCGTGATCATTGGGAGGTTCATATGAATCTTTTAATGGTCCTGAGGGAGAAACTTATTTTAAGAGTGAAACAGGCCTCTATATTTGCTGGGGGTGGGTGGAGGGGGTCCGGCATTGCATTCCTGGTTTTTGTTGCGTGATGTAAACAAGTTACTGACCAGCACACAGAGCCCTTGTGAGTCCACATAGGAGCCTGTGTTACTGTAGCCGGTTTGCTTGCAGAAGGGGAGGCGTGGCAGTCAGCTTGCCATAGCCATCATGCTCAGCTCCAGCCGTTCAGCCCCTTCTGAAGACTGTAAAAGTTTTGTTTGCAAGTCTGGGTTCCCATGATTTTCACATTCTCTCGCCCCCCCCCCCCCCAAGATGAGCTGCTGTCCTCCCAGGAGAAGACCTCCGGGATGAAGGACATTGTGGTCTCCATTGATATGAGCCGGGATTCTGATGGTGACTCCAAACCCTCATCCAAAGCCACCAGCACCCAGAACAGCCCTGCCATCCAGAAAGGTCTCCCAGACACCCGTTTCTCTTCTCTATTGCATGTGATTTCAGCACATTCATGTTTTCAGAAGCTAAGGTCATATTTCCTGGACCATAATCTAACGTGGAGATGTGATTTTTCAGATTTTAACTTTCTTCTCCACTATAGACTGCAGTTTAAGGTGAAATGTTAAGATTTTCTTCACCATAAGTGCAGTTTACAGGACATTCTGGTCTTTGCTGATGTTGACCTCTGACCTTTGCATCCCCGGCAATGCTTCCTTGGGGGTCTTCCGCACACGTGTACTGCAGCGGCCTGCTGTGCTTGAATAGGGGCTTGGAGGAGTGTCGGTCCCACCCCCACCATTCTGGGGCAAAAATAACCTGACTGCTGTTCCCACAGTGGGACGGTCCTGCTGGGAACAAGGCAGGGGAGGGGGGAGGGTTTTCTCATTCCTACACCACGGTTTGTTTACTCACATTTACAGTCTAATCTCCGTTAATTGCTTCCTAGCGACCCCCCCCGCATGACCCTTGGGTCACACGATGACGTTTTTGTGGGCTGAGCCCCGGAGGCCAGCGGATATTTCTCACGACTTAATTCCATAGATCGTAATTATCACCACATGACTGTCTCCCCTTTATGTGACATGATTGACACTGACCCTGTTTTTATTGTGGCAAATGACGGCTATTTCTGTAGCTTTTGAACCCTGCAGTACCATGGTGAGGAAGTACCTTTCTCCTATGTTGTCATTTTTATTGGTTAAATCCTGATAGTGGCTTTTTTCTCAGTGTGAACTTTCATTGTGGGCCTTCCTCCGTCTGTCAGGATCATGCTTGAAGTCCTCTGAAAGTCTGAATGGGCTTCACAGGTTGTCCTGGATCTCATTGGCCGGTGTTGGCACCCTTTGCCCCTGGTTCCAGCCCAAGTCCTCACCTGTGGCTGATAGTGTTTCGTAACCCAGCAATTCTGGAGCTCATTGTAACCCCCGGCACCCATGGCCTGTTCTCTCGCCGCAGTGCCCATTAACATCCTGTTTCCCTTCTGTTTACCGTTGCCCAGATGATGACGAGGACAGCAAGGCCCCCACGGAGCCGCTGTTGAAAAAAGGCAGGAACCCATCTTCCCGCCGTCCCCTGTCCTTTCAGCCTGGCTCTCTGGGAATTAAGCCCCTTCCTGTCGATTCCCACCTTAATGCTCGCTGGCTTCATGCGGCCTCCTCCGCAGTCTCTTCTAGCCTGTCTGTCTGTGCTCCGCTGGGGGGGGTGGGGGGTAGTCTGTCCGGTCCTGTCCTTCCTCCTTCACACTTCCTACACACCGATGCCATGCCTTCTTTTTCTTCCTTCCACGAAGATCTCTTGGTCTCTTCTCACACCTTTCATGTTTACAGGTGCCTTTCTTTAGGGAAGCTCTTGCACCTGGTCCCAGCAGCATGTATGTGATCTCTCAGTAATAATTATGATAAGTTCATCTTTTATTCGCTGCTACTACTATTTGCTGTAGTTTGTCTAAAATAGTAGTAGTAATAACTCATTGTAGTTTTAAAATCGTAATGCGTTCTCAGTAATATAATTTTTTAAATGATGTTTTTTATAGCATAGTTTTCTTCTTAGGGTCTGGTCCAGGTACAAATGGCACAAATAGCAGCTGAAATGCCCAAGGGTGCCGTGCCAGCCTGTTTGCCTTCCCAAATACCCACTTCATAGCTTCTACTTTTCCACTGTGTTGTGTATAGAGAAGCTTCCAGATCAGACCAGCAGTATATCTGTATCTATTAATACTTTCAGCGGAGCCGTCGGGCCGTGCTTACATTCGCCTGTGGTGATGAATGAGCCCCGGCCTGAACCTCACGCGCCGTGTGTGTGTCTGTGTGTGTGTGTCATGCAGACAAGAGCCCCACCAT
The DNA here is from genome assembly GCA_019775915.2 of Cyphomyrus plagiostoma. Taxonomy (NCBI): domain Eukaryota; kingdom Metazoa; phylum Chordata; class Actinopteri; order Osteoglossiformes; family Mormyridae; genus Cyphomyrus; species Cyphomyrus plagiostoma. The sequence continues at coordinate 3,078,087 of JABFEA020000119.1, read as the reverse complement.
CCCGCTAAATGTAGCTGACCAGCGCCTCCTGGAGGCCAGCCAGCAGTTCCAGAAGAAGCAGGGCAAGGGCACCGTGGACGTGTGGTGGCTGTTCGACGACGGTGGTAAGTGCCGCAGCTCCGCCCCCTCCCTTCCCACAGGCCTGCCAACGGGAGCCTGTGAACACGCCCACTTTGCTTTCCGTGCCGACCGCTCGGGTCACCTAATAGGATTAATGATTACACTTAACGAGGCAGGTAGCTCTGCTCTCAGGGTACACGCTGTTCCTCTGTTCGGTGGGGCCGTGAACCCCCCCGAGGGACTTCAGCAGGCCTGGGAGGGCTGTTTTGGTCGCTAAATCCAGAGCCTTTGGCTTGCGGCCGAGGGGGGGCGTCTTTGCCTGCACGTGCTGGATTGTGGTTCTCGTTCCCGCAGGCTTGACCCTGTTGATCCCGTACCTCCTGACCAACAAGAAGAAGTGGAAGGACTGTAAGATCCGTGTGTTTATTGGCGGCAAGATCAACCGCATCGACCACGACCGCAGAGCGTGAGTGTTTATCCACCGTCCATCTAAATATAAAATCTGCGTTTTACTTACGAAACAGTCAGATGTGAGGTAGTTTGTCACTGAGCTATTTCTCATTCCCTTTAAATGACATTTTAATCTTGGGTGCTGAACTCTGGGTGGGGGGGCCGCTTGAACACATGGTTCAGTAACAGAGCACCCCCCATACCTCCATAGTTGTACTGATGGTTCAGCATCTTGCCCTGTTCATCCCATGTGAAGCCCCAGTTGAACCAGTAACAGAGGCCTGTGATCCTTGGGGGGGGGGGGGGGGGGCGCGCGCCGGGGGCGGGCGGGGGGGGGGGGGGGGGGGGGGGGGGGGGGGGGGGGGGGGGGGGGGGGGGGGGGG
>JABFEA020000119.1:3064210-3075111 GCA_019775915.2 Cyphomyrus plagiostoma | reverse complement strand
AAGGCAGTTCTGAAGGCGAAAGGGGGTCAAACACCGTATTAGAATGGTGTTCCTAATAATCCTTTAGGTGAGTGTATATTGATGCTCTGCGATAAACAAAAACATCTACTCCTCCAGCAGTTTTACTTACAAAGAGTTGAAAGTGGTTTGGTAAAACTCCCCACGTGCATCAGTAAAAGGAGTTTTCCCTCACAAATAGCATCTCACTAACCAGTGAAAACCTGAAAGTAAAAAAAAAAAATTGCGTGCAGCCAGCTGGGCTCTCATTGGCTAACGCGCAGCACGTGAATCAGCTCTCAGTACCATACTCACCCTCATGTCACCCATATCTTTACAGTCTTTCAACACACAAAGTACATTCACTTCACTTGAAATAGACAAACTGTTTGTAGACAAAAATAAAAAAGAACTCCCCTTTTTAAAGTGCATATTTTTTTACCCTCTATGTTCTAGTCCATCTTGTGATTTTTTTTTCTTCATTCCTTATATGGAAAATATGAATTTGCTAAGAATTTCTTATTTAACTCCCTAATGTCTAATATTTAAGATATAATACCATGGGTTACATTTGTGTGTGTGCCAAAAATTGAGTACTACCATCTGTAAACATTAAAATAATCTTTTTTGGTAATTGAAATACTTACATTTGGCTAGGAGATGGCAGCAAGAAAATAGAAAAATAATTTTCCCACACTTATAAGGATAATTCACATGGTAAATTTATGTGTGTGTATGTGTGTTCTACTACACTTTTGGGCCAATTTTATCAAATGTGATCTATGCAAACACACACACACACAGGGCCCACTTAGAGCACACGTACAGAGCCTACTGTTAGAGCTCACACACACACACACACTGCCCTTTTACAGCACACACACGATTTATGCTGCCGTCTGGTGGCCAAAACTGAGTACTACCACTAAAAAACATTAAAATAATCTTTTCTGGTAATTGCAATACTTACATTCAGCCAGGAGATGGCAGCAAGAAAAGAGAAAAATATTTTTCCCACGCTTATAAGGCTAATTCACATGGTAAATTTATGTGCGTGTGTGGCACTGTGTGTGTGCGGGCTGTAACTGGGCAATGTGTGTGTGTGTGTGTGTGTGTCGGGGGGTTTCATAGATCACATTTAATAAAATTGTCCCGAAAGTGTAGTAAAACACACGCGCAAATTACACTAAGTAAATTTAAAGTAAATTCAGTTATAAACGCTTATAAAGTAAATACTGGTAATCAAATATATTCGTTTTGTCATTCAAAATAGGTCTAATAGGATTTTTCTTTATTTCACGTAGCGCTGTCAGTGACATTTTATTTTATAGAGACGCAGCGGCAGCATCAACAGAAGAAATATGAAGAATTTAAAACTTTGAATGACAAAACGAATTTATTTGATTACAAATATTTACTTTATAAGCGTTTATACTTTAATTTACTTTATAGACTTGATATGCTATAACCATATAAAAGCGTTTTGCTCTGGCTTCCGCCTGTTCGCGTAGCACACTCATGTTTCTGAGAAAAGTGATTCCAAAGTGAATCTTTACTCACTGAAACAGTTTCACCACATTGTTGTTCTTTCTGTACATTATTGTCATCTATATGTTTGATGAGAATAGTACACTTGTATGATTTATCAGTTTCCTTTGTGAAATACTTCGCGAATTCCATCTCGGCCAATTTGTGTGGCAGTCTTGATAATTGTACAGATGAATTCTGGGTAGATTTGGACACGCCTCAGAATCGTAGTGTGAGCAGTATCGGAGTGAAATTGGAGCGAGACAAAACCACAGCTCCAGCCTTAATTAAAAAACCGCTCCACGCTCTGACCAAATTCCGCCTGCTTCGCTCCACGCTCAAGCTCCGCTCATATGATCTGGAGGGCAAGAATAACACCAGACTGCTGGACCAGACTGCTGTTTGTAAATGTATAGGCTTATTACTTTTACTAGTATATTACTTCTAGGATAATTCCTGGGAGTTATAAAAGCCAAATTCTTTTGGATATGGATAAGGATAATGAGCTGTTCTGTATTGATTCTCATTTTCTCGCATGTCCAAACCATGACCGTGTGTTGCATACGTGTTAGTAAACACCCCTAGCGCATCTTGCACTCATAACATTGATCCTGGTGGCGACTATTCGTTTTGACGCGGTAGTGGAACGTAATGGTCAATGAAGTGTTATTAAGGCAGTACCCCCCAATTATGGAGGGGCAGTTCGCCCTCTGGTTGCACTCTCTCTTTCCCCAGCTACATACAGTGAACACAATATTTACAGATGTAGCAGAGGGGGTTGTTAATCAGTTTCAGCTGCTTTGGTGTTAATGAAATGAACAACCAGTGCACTAGAGGGGCAACAATGAGACGACCCCCAAAAAAGGAATGGTTTAACAGGTGGAGGCCACTGACATTTTTCCCTCCTCATCCTTTATGATTTTTTTTCACTAGTTTTGCATCAGGCTACGGTCAGTGTCACTACTGGTAGCATGAGGTGATACCTGGACCCTACAGAGGTTGCACAGGTAGTCCAACTCCTGATATTGCCAGGTTTGCAAGTTCCTGGTATTGCAAAGTTTGCAGTATATATCCCAGCACAGCCTCAAGGGCATGGTGGAGATTCCAGGAGACAGTTACTCTATGAAAACTGAACAGGGCCATAGAAGGTCCATAACTCATCAGCAGGACCGGTATCTGCTCCTTTGTGTAAGGCGGAAGTGGCCTGAGAGCCCAACATCCTCTAGTGGGCCCTGCACTCACTGCCCTGCACCATGGCGCTCGATTGGCATTTGCCATAGAATACCAGAATTGGCAGGTCTGCCACTGGCGCCCTGTGCTTTTCACAGAGGGGAGCAGGTTCACCCTGAGCACATGTGACGGATGTGAAAGAGTATGGAGAAGCGTGGAGAACATTATGCTGCCTGTAACATTGTTCAGCATCACCGGTTTGGTGGTGGATCAGTGATGGCCTGGGGAGGCATATCCATGGAGGGACACACAGACCTCTACAGGTTACACAATGTCACCTTGACTGCCATTAGGTATCAAGATCAAATCCTTGGACCCATTGTCAGACCCTACGCTGGTACAGTGGGTCCTGGGTTCCTCCTGATGCACAACAATGCCCGGCTTCATGTGGCATTTACTCAGATTAACTCTTAATGATTATCGTAATTAATAGTTAAGACCGAAGTTAGCTTAGCCAGCTATCAAATTTATTTCCTGGTAATTTTTTGCCAAAAAATACCCAGGTAAAGTGTCATATTTTACATGCACTTTTTAAATGTTGCATTTCTAAACATCGTTTGAACAAAGAAGTTCATTTTCGTTGGATTTCGTGTCCCTCAGTTTCAGTTATTTTGATCGGAAAATGGTCGAAAATTGTTAGATAGTTTAACATTTATATAATGTTATTTTTTTTATGTATTGTTCTCCTTAAAGATTAAAGAATTAAGTTTAGTATGGGGCAGGTGCTTTTGAGACATGAGTTAATTGTTTTGGGTTAAGTTACAGGCTAAACCATAGTGTTATATGCATGAACCGTTTTGAGAAATGCCCTTATCATGTTGAGAATGTTATGTATATTTCATGAAATGTGCCAAAGCAACTGGGAAGAACTGTGATGAGAGATGACCAGGAGGTGATGAGGCCCTGACTGGGTTGAAGCTCTGGGGCTAGAAGAAGCTATTTGTGTGTTTATTTGTTAATACAGGTTTGCATCCCAGGTAAACTGAAGCATGTGGCTCTTTCCATTATTTTAAGACGTGGTAGACCCAGTTTTTATGAAAGGATTAGCTTAAGTAATGCTGAATAATACTGTTCAGGAAAGTCTCAGCTAGCAGCATAATTGCAAATGGCATTTCAGTGGGTTATTGTGACCATCCGGGCAACGGCTTCAGTGCAATAATGTAATGATGGGAGTGATTTCACTCTCTAACTGGCGGTAATAGTGTCATATCGCAAATGTGATATGACTCTGCAGTTATTAAGTCTATAGAACACTGGTAACTTTTACACACTATGCAACTCAGCACTCAGCGAATCCACTGTTAGTTTGCATAGCCTACAAACACATGGCCGAGCTTCTCTTGTTCCTAAATGGTTTCACATCCCAATGCTTGACTGTGGAATACAGTGGTACCTTGGTTCTCGAACTTAATCCGTTCTGGGCTCCGGATCAAATCCTAAAAAGTTCGAGCTCTGATCAAATTTTTCCCATAAGAAATAATTAATTGGTTCCCGGCCCCCAAAATTACACCTAAATATGCTTTTTTAGCACTTAAACACTAAATAAATGAACATGATAAAACAAGACTTTCAAGAAATTCGAGTTCTAGTGAGTTCGAGAACTGAGGTACCACTGTATCTAGCAGGTAAGAAATTTCACAAACTTAAGGTGGAATCCTATGACAGTACCATGCTTGATGTCACTGAGATCGTCAGAATGACCCATTCATTCACTAATGTTTGTAAACCTAACTGCACAGTTAGGTGGTTTATTTCATAGACCTTTGGCAATGGCTTGTTATGAAACACCTATGTGCACTCGGTCTTAAATCGACGCCACTTCCGATTTACACTGTACTGGCAAACGGTACGTCCGCAGTTCTTTTCTCCAACGCGTGGTGACGCGGTTGTGCTAAATTAGCACATGTCCTAAATTAATCCAGAGCCGTCCAACCGTCTAACTCCGTTACATTAAATGAAAGCGTGTGGCGGCACCTGCTTACTATTGATGTTTCGGCAGTAATGCGAAAGCCCAAGGGGATGGTGTTGTATAAAAACACATAGGTCATGATAAAGATTCGTATGCATACAGATAGTGGAGCCTTGAAATAATTCAAAGATTTTCGGTCACGCACTAAAACACGATCGAGAGGCTGACTGCCTCCGTGACCTTTCTGTTAATCCTACAAAATGTGAAATCATTAGGCACCAGATAACGCCCTTTGGAGTACCTAGTGCGCATGCGTAATACATATTCAGTGAGCGAACCTCCAAGGGTAATTGTTTACTTCAGTCAACGCCTATGCGGTGTTACATATATGTCCTTTAATAATATGTAATACAAGTCAGCGCAAACTTTACGCGTTTGAAAGTTTAGTTAGGTATTATCAACAAGTAATCTAATGTAAATATGAAATGACGAATTGATGTACAAATGAAGCTCATGGAGGAAAAAAATGAAATAGCCTATTACATGATCTGCTGTGATTTGTATATTAGACGAAATGCCCAATTAAGAAGGGCGCTTTATATTTTTAATACAATAAATTATAAGAGCGCTGCGTAATTTTGATATGTATTACGTTTCTTCGTCATTAAACGATGTTTTTCGTGCATAATTAGCAGGGTAACCAGTATGACAAACCACATGTCCTACTGCTGAATGGATTTGATGGAAAGCGCATGGTGTGTAGCGGCCCTTCCCGAGCCTTGTGATTGGTCCAAAGTAATGTCAATCATGGGCGTTGGGCGGAGCTGACTGTGTGGGTACGCTCAGTGGAGCTGGGTGGAGCTGTCATTCCCGGCGTCGTAGGTATCGGTGTCGCCTTTCCTGTCTGGAAAGCATCTCCACTGTGGAGCTCTGCAGGACGATTCGCCTGTCAGCTAGACGCTCCACGGCTCAGCATCGTGAAGCGCGTCCGATGGGCGCTGCACAGGGGCTGAAAACAGCAGCACGAAGCGCCCACCCAACCTTTGAGGATGACCCTGTTTCTGGTCGTGGAGCTGGCTCTGTTCTTATGCAGTGCGGACGCAGCGCAGGCGGCACCGGGTGCGAGCGCATCACACGAGGTGCCTGCTGGAAGGAGCCCCCGCTCTCCGCCCGAGTTGATCAACGCCACCATGCTTAATCATCTACCGGAGGACAAGGTTGGGGTGGAGCAGACGGCGCTCCTGCAATCGGCCGGGCCCGATACCGGCGGTGCGCCCTCCACAGCTGCAGCTCCGGGAGTACCTGAGGCGGCTACAAAAATATCAAGCAAGCCGGAATTAGCCCGCAGCCCTGTCGCCAGATCCGCATCTGTTGCGTCGTCCGCTATCACCGCTCCGGCGACGGAAGCGGCCCCCGACATTACGGCAAATGCGGCGTCCCTAAAAAGTGCCGCTTTCAGCACAAAGAGCCGACAAGGTGAGCCCTTAGCCCGGTGCGTGCGTGAATCCCTCGATTGCATGGGAACATTTTCTAAATCAAACCACTGCAAAACCGACGTCACTGGCGTGTGTTTTTCGTGTTTGCCTCGGATGCATCGTTTAAGTATTAATTCTTTTCATCTATCAGACGGCAGCTGGTAAGTGCACATTGACATTGTGAGGGTTTTCTGGTATCCCTGGCTTTTGGGGACGCCGAATGCCGTAATACAGCTTACAGTCATAAACCGGAGCGCTTCTGGAAGTGAAGCGACCACGTCCATACCATTAGGAGAAAAACACACAATACCCATGTAGGAGATGGGCAGGTGCTGGCCTCCACGTCCAACTGTAGTGTTCTATCTTGAATGCAGGCTAAAATTTTCGACTGAAATGTTTATTAGGTTTACGAAAATATGCATTATTATTTATATCGTTGTCCAGTGGTCTGCACGATTTTGGTCGCCTGCTTTTTTCTTACTTGCAGTCGATGGAAGTAATTTTAATTGAGTATTGTTTTAATGTTTTACTTATTAATTTTATTAGTAGGAGATAATTGGAGTGAAATCCGTTCTTTACTTCATTTTGGCCTCGGAATTGAGGTGTTTCCTTGATCCCTGGTAATTGCGTGGGAATTGCACGTAAGGTCAGATTTGCACGGTGGCTTCAGCGAGCCTTGCGGGAAACGAGATTTCCTAGGCGAGCTGCGGAGCGCTTGGCTACGGGCATCCGTGTGGTGGGGGGCGGTGTGCGGCAAAGCTGTGTTGTTTGGTGGCTGCTTGGGCAGAGAGACCTCCTTTGCGGACTACAGGCGTGCTCACTACCCGTGCTTGCTTTTACCCCCGGCGGTAATTATTTAATTTTAAGTTGCGTGGGGATGACGGTTGGGTCAGAAGCAATTGTGTTATTAATGTCATTTAGCATGTGAAAGTGCTCACCTGCTGAAATGTCAAGTTCTGAGCAGCTGCCGTGCCAGCGCTGTGGAGTTTAAACAATGGGGAACAAAGGCCGTTGGCTTGATGGATGTCACTTAGCGGTATTTCCGATGTTCACTGCAGTTCCACCGCTGAGCGAGGCTCACAGACTATCCCTGACTTGTCTTGTTATAAAACGTATGTTGTCCTAAAACATTAAATGCAGGTGCACTTAGCACCCTAGTCTGGAACACCCATCTTCCTCTGGATCTCTGCATGGAGCTTAATTTGTAGTCTCCGGCTGCTAAGTGGCTGTTTTTTTTTTAGTATAACATTCCCACTCAGTCCCTGATAAATACATCTCCCCCACCATCTTTATCCCTACCTGCCACTTTGTCTCACTCTCCTCTACAGTATGTCACTGTCTTGACTTTAGCTGAGGTCTCCTTAGTACCCTGCTATCCAATTCACAGCTCTTCGGTGCAGTCCATGCCATGTGAGTTCTCTGACAATGGACCAGCTAAGAAATGAACCAAAAGTATTTTGTGCCATAATGAAGTCTATAAAAACCCAATATACGACTATACCAGGACTATTCAAATTTTCCAGCCTTACTTTACCTGTGAGCCAGATATGAAGTCTCGGTGCCCGTTCAGAATCAGTGATTATTCAACTTACTACCTGGTAGAAAAGAAAACAAGGCCTGGATTTGGAATTGAGGTCAAGATTTGAAGAGTCCTGATCTATACCATGAAGGCTCAAGGTAGGTCAGTACCTACAAATGCCAAGGCTCTAGGTGTTTAGCAAGAGGTTATTAGGTTCTCCGTGGTACTCTGGAGTATTCAGCATACTTTTCACAAAGTCACAAAATTCCTTAAGGGCCACTAATGTACAGCAAGGGGTGTCAATGAGTATGAGTCAGGCTTCTTCATAAGGAAGAAGCATGCTGTACCCCATATTTATATGTGGTCCCCAATTTGAAATCTTTAAAGCTGCTTATAGCATGTTGATTATTTTGTTGGAGTTAATTCAGGTTAATCATCTCCCTCATGGGTACAATAGAAGAGCCCGTTGTGGAACTTTGAGCCAGCAGCTTGTGTTTTACCTATTTCGACTGGCAGTGTATCTGACAGGCTGTGTCATCTGGGACCGGTGCTGGGCGCTGTGACTGTTTCCTCGCTTTCAAACCCATCTTCATTCTTGTCAATGTGAGTGGCTGGGTCGATTCTTCCCAAGCTTGGCGCCTGTGGTCATTTGAGCCTTAAAAATCTGCTGGGTCTACAGTGAAAATGTTTTGAGTGTGTTACGTTTTCGTTTATTTCAAAGCCAATTCGTTTATTGTCAAAGCTGTGCTGTTCGATGGCTGCTCCTTTGCTGGTTAACCAGCCTGGAAAGTTCAAAATGCCCGTTTTGCATAAATCGCACATCAACTGTGGTGGATAATGGGCCTGGAGTCCCCGTGTCCAGCTGCATATAACTAACAGCCTTAGCCTCACAGGTCTCACCACCTAACTGTTAGCATGATAATGTTGGGCGGTCATTACGAGTAGAAATTGGAGTGGGGATCCAGCCTTTGTATCCCACAATGCCGTGTGTCTTTGTGTGACTTTGGTAGCCTTGCCGTTCATTAGCTAGCCCTCTGGCTGGATAGTAAACATGTGCCCTGTAGCATTCAGGTCTTTCTATTAGGATTGTCAGTGTTGCGATGCAGTGTGCTGCTCTGTCTCATAGGAAGAACGACTTTTTAAATATACAAATCTACCCCATATGGTGCCGAAAAACTCATTAGAAACATAATTTTGGGAAGTGGTGAGGTATTAGTACTAACTTACATGTAGTTGTGTTTTGTTCCTAGGGCATCTGTAGTTCTGTGCTATGAAATATCACCACCCATTGCAAGAAGTCCCTCCCCCCAAGCGATAAATATGTAATATGAATCAAGAATGTGTCAGTAGTGCTACTGTAACTGATCCATACGTTATGTTGTGGTTTGTTGTGGTCAAGCACACTGACTCTCGGGAGCTCTTGGAGATTATTTCCTGTCATTTTGAAAACCTGACAGAAACAGAACCAAAAAGTCTGATTGGTAAAAGAAGTATTCTGACTTGTATGTAACACGCTTATATGTAACTGGGCATGCCAATAATGTGTCACTGGATTGTCCGCCGTGTGATTTGTTGTTCCTTGGCGCAGTGATAATATCATAATGGGTGGATGCAATTACAGGCACCTACCTTGCCTCAGTGTGTATTAAGAGTGGTGAGAACTTTAGCATGTAAATCGTACAAACATTTAGGAGAAAAGGGGTGGGCCCATATACCACGGCCATTCAAATAACTGTCCTCAAGGGGCAAGCACTGCTGATTTTCCAGCCTTCCTTTACCTGTGAGCTGGCTGTGAAGCTTCTGTGGCCAATAAGAATTAGTTTAATAATTACTAACTGCCTGGGAGAAGTGAAAACAAGGCCTGGATTTTGAGTCAAGGTCCAGCTGCTGTCCATGCAATATACAATACGCATACAAGCAAGTACAGGGAACATCAGTCAGGTGTGGCCAGGGGTTAGGTTGGGTGGGTATTTCTGGATACCTGGAGGAAGCTGCTCAGAGTGGGGAGGGGAGAACACCGTGTTTACCTTTAGGCAGGGCGAGGGTGCAGGCTGCAAGCTTCTGGGTGCTGGTCCTTCTCTCCAGGGTGGAACTGGTATCTATCATTCTCACTGTTTTTGTTTTATGTCCGTTTGTTTGGAGTTTGATATTTTTGCTGCCAGTCGGGGCAGTTTTTTCCTTCGCTGCTAGTCTCTCCCCTCCATTGGTCGTTTTACGCGTTTCATTCTTGCCCCAACATTGTAACACTTACGCAATGGTGCTTTTATCCAACATGACATGTTGTAACAGTTCAGTAACTTCACATTGTTATACCTTGTTGCTCTTTTTAAACCCCCATGCTGGTTACGCAGTTCATTTGATTTAATTTTTTAGGTACCCCTGTGTAGTACTAGGTAGGATCCCCTCGCGGTAAAGTCTAGACACTGGTGTGAAAATCCCAGCAAAGTGGTTGTTTCCGAGATGCCAGATCCGCCACATCTGGCACCAACAGCCACGCCACGTTTAAAATCAATGAAATGTTCTTATTCTTAACCAAACGGTCAGTGAACTTTCTGACCCTGACTGTGCATTATATGCATGCAATCAGAGGCACGTGATTTGCTGTTAGCATTAACGAGTAGGTGTACATAATGAACTGGCCAATGAGGGTATTTGTACATAGTATCTGAAATCATAATAATCCTGAGGGGAGCCTGTCATTTTTCTGACCAAGCTGGTTTTGGGGGGGGGGGGGGGGGGTGTTATTTGTCTCCCATTGGCAGCTGTTTGAGTGAGCACTTATGATGCCAACACACACACAGCAGCCAAGCACTTGAGCCCGGGCATGGTTACCCTGACAACCAATATGTGGGGATAAGATTGGATGGCGCTGTGCCAGCCCCCAACCAGCAGCAGGATGGGGATTTCTTCCTCTCTCTCAGTGCACTTGCCCTCCTCGTCCTAGAAAAGGGGAAGGAGTAAAGTGATGAAACTTGTGACCAAGGAGCTGATGGTTGTATGAGTGTAGTTTTAGTTTTCTTTCATTTGTTGTTCAGTCATTGGGTCCACACCAGTGGCCTGTACTACGAAGGGGGTTTAACCAAATCAGATTTAACCTGGAGGTAATTTGCAAACGCGAGGTTGACAAAATCAGATCATGCCTCAGTCGGGGCTAATCAGTACTACGGCGCCAGTTAAGAAGTTGATTTATTAAATCGGTGTTAACTGCATTGGAGTTTATGCGCGTTCACATAAATGGAGCACG
>JABFEA020000119.1:3047810-3060505 GCA_019775915.2 Cyphomyrus plagiostoma | reverse complement strand
CCCTCTTTCCCCAAATACACATTATATACAGTGGTGATATCAACGCCTTGTGTGATAATTTTTCCTTCCCCCCCCCCCCTCCTCCTCTACCTCCCGACTCCCTGTTCCCATTTCCCCGACCTTTATCTCTGCTCACGCCCCATCCCTAGACCGGGACGTAACACCAGCACTTGTTGATTATGCAGTGGAAGGTTATACTGTAAGATTTTGCACTTCCTACAGAGTATAACCTTAACATGAACACTGGACATCTTGACCCTTCTTGATGTATGGCAACGTTGTATTATTCTGCATGTATCTTGTGCATGGAAAGGCTAGAATGTTCTTGCAGAACCTGGCAAAATGTTCCACATAATGGCCCTACTGTACGATGACCCAGGGCATGTAGTTAGGAACATAGTGCCTTTTAAGCAAGCATCTGAGTCTGCATTATGAAGCATAGTACCTTTGGATCAATGACATGCTAATTGCCACTGACATGATCTGTTGTGATTGGCTAACTTGATTGTGGTAAAATGCAGTTGGTCACAAGGTGTGGTCAAGTGAACTACAGTTCCTTCTTTGAGTAAAGTGAACCTTTCCATATCCAGCCTCACTCCCTCGGCCCACATCAAGGGAAGTGGATGACGTCTCTCACTTTAATACACTGGCTTTGAACTGAAATGAAATGCTGCACCATCAGTTTGCCTGTTATCTCTGGGTGCTGGCTGATTTTGTCTGCATTGGTCAAAACCTCAATTTGTCATGAAGAAACATGGCAACTGTTCGACTGTAGGATGGCCTGCCTCAGGGGCTTCTGTCTGTACTGGTGAATGATAATGGCTCATAAATGGGTTTTTCTGCCTGGGGTTGCTATGGCCACATCGTTTGGGTCTGGTATGACCACTGAGTGTTATTGTGTCTCAGATGCACGGTCCAGTAAGATGACACAGAGTGCTTTGTGAACTGAAACAGACATGACAAACAGGCAGAGGAGGCTGGCCAGGAATACCCCTGACAATACAGCCAACCCTTGGTGCTCTATCTTGCATTCATATTGTGCTAACACTTCATATTACTCTTGGCACAGTTGATGAAAGCTGCACCAACTCCAGTATGGGCAGCCCATTACCTATGTGTTTGATCACAGTCAAATAAAGTGACTAAGTCAAATAACAACAGTGATTTAATCCTGGTTTTAGTATTTTAAATTAGCCCTGCTTATTCTCAGCAGCGGGAAACAGCCACTCTAACTGTGGGATAAGGAACAGATGGGTTAGGATAAAACTTGTGTGACTTATGGTAATGTGACTTATGGTAATAGGAAGACAGATTCTCGCCTGTCTATGCTGCCTTTGTGCCGCTTAGACTCTCAACGTGCGTCCATCACGGTCAAAGCCTGGGGAGGGTGTTACAGGATGTTTTGATGTAAATATGACCAGGTTAGCCCCTGGTCACAGGTGGTAGTGAATTAAAACTGGCCACATAGCTGGCTGTACCCTTTAAATGCCACCCCCCGCCCCGACAAGGCCTGATTCTGTTCCTCTGAGTTGGCTTTTAACAAAGGGTCGAAGATCTTAAGTTTAGCCGTGATTAGACTCTCAGCACAAGCGAGTCTGTGTAACAGGAGAACTGCTTTGTCAGCCACTGTCAGCAGTCCCACGTTGGCATAGCTGGAGGCCAGATGCCCGTGGTGTGTTAACGGTCATCTGCATATGTGAAGTTCAGACTAATTGTTATTAGGTTCTTTTATTTCGAGTACTCTTTCATTTCTAACAAAATAACGCGATGGGAGAAAATGCCTGCTGATGTGAAGGTTTGACTTTGCCAATGGATGAGAGTGAAGCTTATTTCCACCAAATTCTGTTCCCTGTGCTTTTACCCCATCTCCTCACCCCCTTCTCTGTCCTACATCATGGTTTGCTCTCTGGTGTGTCTGTCTGTCTCAGAAAATCAGCGGTGGGCACACTTCATTTTTGAGCACTCTGTTTGTGTACTCACTGTCCTCAAGGTCACTACTGAATGTGCGAGTTGTACCATTTCCCTGATGTAGGGAGGTGGACAGGAGGTTAAAAATACTCACCATGTTCTGCTTTCCATCCCTGGAAGAGTCTAAATAATGTGCCAGTGGAGGCGCTTACCACGACCAGATCCTTTCAGAGGTCAGCTGAGGTCTCTGGGATGAACAAAGATTTGATAAAAACTAATGAAGATGCAATAAGATGTAGCCGTGAGATGGAAAGGGGCCAGTCTTAACTAGGAGGGTCAGCCCGGTCATCCCAAATGTGCAAGGAGCTCATTTGGCTTTATGAGACTGAAACATTTATTGATGTCAGTCACTGCTTGGTTTAATTCAATTGGTGCCAAAGAGGTACCCAATGTTTGTTGGCTGAGTGACAGTAAATGATCATTCCACCCATTGTTTAACTTCAAATAACTTTTGATTAGAGTCTTGGCTGCGCGTTCCTTGAGATTGTTTAGCACAGTAGCCTTGATTAGCATCTGGAAACCTTTGGCCCGTGTGTTTATTTGTTTTATGCCCGTTATCTAGAACAGCTGTGTGTACTAGGGCATGACAGAGCAGTTGTGTCCAGACTGGCCGCACGCTCCAAGTTCCGAAGAAGGCATGGGTTAGAGACCAGAGGCTGGGCGACACAGTGGTCTCTTGGGAACAGAGCTGGCAGCTGCTGTGTTTCATCTTTCCTGGTTTGATTTGTCCCGGCTTTTAAAATGCTGTGGAAATGGACGCTATGCGTGCCATGTCAAACGGCGTGGATGCAGCCGGGCCCCATGGGGCCGAGAGAAGTTTCAGGCCAAGAAATTGATCCTTTATGCTGTTATCTGGTTGCCTCTGTTGGTCTGAGATGGTGTTTTAAAAGCTGTTTTTACCCTTCTGAGGGTCAGCTGATGTCATGTACCAGTTTTAGATGGAAATGCAGGCTAGCTTATGAGGGGCACAGTGATTGAAAATCAGCTCTCTCCTCCACACTGGTGATGACAGCAACACCCCTTTCGATATTTAATGAGCTGTCTCGCATGTGGTAGTAGGCCTCTCAGGTAGGGGTGTAAATCACAGCTTTCCTCGCAATACGATACAATATTAATTCCTTAAGCCAACAGTTTGATTTTTTTAAAAAAAATGTATTTATTTTTGATACCTCAGAAATTCCCAGAATGCAGTACGATTCGATTCAGTTTAATACTGGGGTTAGTAGTCGAAAGGATGAGATTTCACACAATTCTTTACTTTTCAATGAATTAAAAAGGGCAAATATGCATTTTATCATTTCATTGGTATCTGTAAATAAAATGTAATTATAAAAGTGTAGTCATGCATGTCCCAAATAAGCAAAATAAAGTGCAATTGCGTAAACTAAAATCTTTAGATGGACATAGATTAACATATCAAGTTAAATGTTTCATGCAATAATTTCTATTTTAAAAAATAGAAATTTAAAAATGGATATCGATGCAAGATTTTATTTTATTTTTTCCCCCCCCCTCGCCGGTTCCTGTATTGGTTTTTGTTTTTTAAAAAATGGACTGGTCAATGTGTTCAGGAGAAAGGACACTACTCTCAGAGCACACACTGTCACCTGCCATAATAAACACACGCTCTGAAGGTACACTAGTACCCGGTATGCACAAATGAGTCTTAGCCAGTCCTGCCGTAAAAGGAAACCCTGTCTGATGATTTCTCCATCACTCTAACACCTTACCATCTAGACTCAAAGGCCCAACCTCTTCATACTTCACACTTGCATCATGGTCTAGCTCTCTGGATGTTTTTATTATTTGACTTGGGTCCACAGAGGTGAAGGTGTCGTCAAACCGATGATCTAGCACCTTTGATTTCTTTACACAGGAACACAATCTAGAATGACACAAAATAATAATAACAAGATGAAGATGGACAAATATGTAAATATATAAAACTTTCTTTTATTAAGTACTCTTAACAATATACATACCTTCAGTGGTTGCAGCCTGGCACACATCATTGGATTCAATATCAGGAGTCTTTTCACCTTTGTCTCATTCTATGTCACATACAGGAGCAAACATATTTAGCAAACAGATATGCAGTACGCCTCCAGACTAGGGGTTCAGATTTAAAATGGAGGAAAAAAAAAACTTTTAAAATAAATCATTATAAAAATGAACTGCAGCCTCTTCAGCTGGACACTGGAAGGTTGAATTTCTCTGATTTTCACTCAGGAAAGGAAGGTTTTTGAAACGGGGGTCCAAAGCAGGTTTGCGGAACATAACTCCTCATCTTCCAGTCATGGTAGGTTATTGTCATGCATGCTTCACTTGTGTCTGACGTCCACCCATCTGTCTTGATTGCAATCTGTGCATCCTGCACACATCAGCTCATGCTTTGTAATCCCGGACATTTCTGTATAGCCTTGTTATGCAGGTTTCACTGAAATGTTGTTGGCAGGGTATGTTACATTTTGGTTCCAGTATGTGCTGCAGCTCACAAAAGCCTTCGTTTTCCACTACGCTGTATAGCCACATATCTTTGCAAATGAAATATGAGATCGCACTTGTGATACTTATCACTGTTTTTGAAGTGTTGGTCAGTTTTTGTATAAAATATGTGGTCAGCAGGGGTGTAGAATCCTCTTTCTTGTCACATGTCAGGGACTCCAGCTTCAATGCCATGACGCCTTTTTCAGGTGGGCTGACAAGTTCGAAGTATTGCCTGAGGTTCTAATTTCGGTCTTACATTCTCTGGAAATGGTAATGTTTTGATCTGTCTGTCCATTAATCTTTCGGAAACCAAAATACTTCCACACCCACGGTTTATTCCCGACTGGAGAGTGTTTTAAGATGATGTGAGGGGGATATAGGGCTCTCGAAGGAACAAATAGGCACACTTAGGTTCGCTTCTAAAAACTATTTATCACAAGTAATACAAAATAACCTTGCATTAAAATCAAAGCCGAGACATGGGATCAAAGGTAATGAAAAATAATCCTGTGTCGCAAGTACTATCTATTGCAGATGGATATTATTGTTATTGTGATAATTGATTGAATCAACACATTGACACTTCAGAGCTATTTACACTTGGACGTGCCATCATCACCTACCCTCAGTCTTAGACTGGGGAGCCCGTTTCAGTCCTGGTAGGAGACTAACACGTAAGTCCCGACAATGTGCCGGGCGATACGTGCTCTATCCCACGGCAGAGCTCCAACCAACACTGAGAATCCCCCCCTTCTTTTATACTAAATTTTGGGCATTACATGTGGGCAGGAGACGAGCTGGCCAGGCCTACCCCTCCCCACTGTAATGCTGCCTGCAGTTTCAATTGGAAGTGACAAAACAAGTCACTTCTATAATCAATGTATCCCCCCTCCTCCTAAGTATGGGGGTGAGCGTTCTACACACATTGACCAACTACGTGCAGTTCCCAGAATAATTAGACGAGTATCCTTGAGCAGTGCTTTCCCTTCCCATGAAGATAAGGCAGGTGTCTCATACACTGACCAGTGGTGTACAGAACATATTGAGCAACACCTTTCCCTGTCTTCAGCAAGCCCCTTCAAAACCAGGGAAACGTCCTTGAATAGGGTGGGCATCCAAGAACGAGGGTTCTTTCACATAAGAACGATACTTCTTTCATGAGAAACAAGTCATTTATGAAAAACAAGTTATACAAGTGATCAGAGAAGGGACAAAAACATGCTTTTGCAGCCTAAACATAATACAGCGGTACCTCGGTTCTCAAACTCACTGGAACTCGAATTTCTTGAAAGTCAAACCAATTTGACCTGGAACTCAATCTGAATATAAGAAGTCAAACCATGAATGCTGACCTAATAATTTGTACGCACCAGGAAATGAGTCATATTACAATGCAATTCTTACTTCACAGAGTGGACGATTAACCAAATAAAGCAGCGCAACATTAAAGTAACTAACAATAAATAAACCATTAACTTACGTTTACTATTACAGCATTTATATCGTTTATTTAAACTTTATTTTACCAGGTAAATTTACTGAAAACCAGTTTTCACTGCTTTACGTGATATTCGGGAGAAATAGCAGATTACGCATCGGAACTGCCTAGGATACAAACGTCGTGTGTAACTAAACTGGCGAAGGTGTGTCGTCACGGAGGCGGTTCCAGTTTGTGCAGCCGGGTGAGATGTCGCAATGCATGCATTGCGTCAGGATCAGAATGCGTTGCTTTAAGCCAGTGCTGTAAGCAAGTTGAACGCACCCAATGACTGGACTGGGGAAACAAACTGAAACGCAGACTTAATACAGAGGACTCATGACAACAACCAAAAACAGCTGATCACATGGGGATCCCACAAGGTTAACGAAGGTGCGTGGCACACGGACCGGACGATCGGGGCGGGACAGGGGTAATGTTGGTGTAAGATCTTTATCATTTTGGAAGCCATGAAGAAAAAAAAATGCCGTTCTTGTTTTATCCTGTGCATTTTGTTTAAATGCTAAATTATATTAAAGAAAACATATTTAGGTGTAATTTTGGGGGGCTGGGAATCAATCAATTGGTTTTCCATTATTTTTTATGGGAAATTCAATCAGAACTCAAACTTTTTAGGATTCGATCCGGAGTCCAGAACGGATTAAATTCGAGAACCGAGGTACCACTGTACAATAATAATATATGTGAATCAGGGACGTATCTGAATCTCAGGATGATCAGTCCATACACGCTCACCATCAATCCACACCATGACCTCAATCACCACACCTCATATGTATGGCAGTCACAGGACAAGGATTAATTCTAGGCACCGCAGTTGTACGGAAATTCATCCTAATACTACTGTAATACCGCATTGCTACTCCCTTCCTCCTGCATTGTTTTAATACCCAATATATCACTGAGTGAAACACATAGGTACCATCATATGTTGCCACCTATAGGTTATGCTACTGCCACCTGCATTGTAGGAGTATAGACCATGTGTAGAGTGTATCATGAAAACAATACAGGAACCGGCGAGGGCGGGAAAAAAATCTTGCATCGATATTTGTGTGGTCACATCGATGCATCGGATCGTTTGCCATTGAATCGATACATTAAATTGTATCGATATATTGTTACACCCCTACACTCAGGGTGTACAGGGTGCGTGGATTTAACAGTGTAATTGATACCGGATCACCACCACAGAAAGTGAAACAACAAAGCCTCTGGCAGTGATGGGGAACTTGATACCAACCAGATGTGCTTGTAGTTGAGGAGAGACTGGGTCCCGTCCCAGGGAGGGCTGTGCTCTTGAGTGCGTGTCTCTTTGAGATTTGATCCTGAATCGAAGGCTAGATCCTTCAATCCTTCATCTCCATCCTGCCTACTCGTCTACCCCCAGGTTACTCACTCCATCTCTCTCTCATTCTCTCCCTCTTCCCTCCCTAGCCGAGGTCCCCTGTAACTGCAGTGGCGAGGGGGCTCTAGACCCAGATGATTGCGACCAGGACACGGGTCAGTGTGCCTGTCTGCCAGGGTACGCCGGGACCCAGTGTGACGTGTGTGAGGACGGCCACTTCAACAACGGCTCCACGGGCTGCCTACCCTGCGCATGTGACTCCTTCGGTGCTGTGAACCACCGGTGTGACAGGTAAGGATGCTGATGTGTTCTGTTCTGACACAAACACGCGATAATACCGGAGTCAAGTTGGCTGAACTTTACTGATTGCTTGCGACTAGCACCGTACACTTTTGGCAGCGTTTCCGTCATTCGTCCAGAGTGGTATCCGGGTGCATCTTAATAAGGAACACGCACAGTCACATTTCTCCACACAAATGGTTCCAGTTAAACACAACAGATGCCCTCCGACCCCCAAGGGGATCATTCATGCACAAGCTTCAATGCATTTTACTAAAGAAATACAAATTATTAGTACACTAAGAAACCTGGAGGTTTTCCCGCATGTCAGTGTCATCTGTTTGTATTTCCGGCTGTAAACACAAATATACTTCAGTGTTTTTTGCTGTACAGATGAGTGCTTGATGCTGCAGTTCAAGCTGAATAGTTTGCTAAAGGGTAAAGGCAAAATGCCCTGTTACTCGAACCAGCAACCAGTAGGACATGCATCTCTCTGCAAAACAATTGTTTAGTCCTGTATACATGTACACTTGCAATATGATACAATACTCTTGGGCCCAACTAAAGATATGGGACCCATCAACCACTACGCCTCCTGCTGGAGGCACAGAAATATCACATATTGGCTGTTTCCTTTTTAGAGAATAGTGTCAGGTCTGTTCCTTGTTTTCTGGTGCATTTGTACTGGCCTGACTGATATGAAACTCACCTGTATGAAAAGCATAAATAGTTGTATTTTTCGTTATTACATTACATTTTAAAAGAAACGGGTGTAAACCCTCAAACCCCCCCTCTCCCCAGGAAGTCTTGTAATCGTTGTGCATTTATGACTAGCTTCTCTGGTGTGTGTTTGTGGTTGGGGGGTGGGGGGAGAGTCACTGAACAGTCTAGCCTGCTGAACTCTGGGTTCTGCTTGCTCCTCTGGCTGTGACATGTCTTGCTTTTCACAATATGTAGACCTCACAGGTTATTCTTTGGCCCTGTTGCTTTGACCTGCCATTTTGCGCAAACCCCCTAGAGTAACCACCTCTGGTACTTTCTTTGTGTGTTTTACCTCCATGTGCCACTCGGGAGTGAGTCAGCATCTTGTTCCTCTGAAGGTTATGCCATCTACTGATGCCATCCAGGCCTAGACACACAAACGGGAGCGGGGGAAAATAGGAGACTGTACATTTTGTCTTCTCCTGAGAGCTGTCCTCTTAAGAGCCGTGCTGACAGTGTGTGCGGTTGTGTCGCCCTGTTTTTCAGAGTCTCGAGCTCTGCTCCTGACCTCTGCTGCTGACGTGCAAGGTTCTGTTCTGATACCGCGGCTAGAAGCAGGTCGGGTGCCTGAGCCTCCTGTGGGGCCCAAGTGTCACTTCCTTTGGAGCTCCGTTGTCGTCAGCAGTGAAGACATCAAGCCTTGTCTCTCTGGGGCTGTACGGAACAGCTGGAGGGAGAGAGGCAGGTTGCGTACTCATTAAAAATAGCGGCAGTATTTTTTGCGTGTCGCTTTCCCTGTAGAATGTAGCTGCTTAGAGAGCTGGCTGCAAACAGTTTCCCTTTTTCAGTCATTTCTTCATTGGTGTCCTGCGTCTTTATTTCCTCACTGCTTGTATTTCATGCTATTCACCCCGTTAACCCTCTGTGTAGAGCTGGATAGCACCACCTGTTTGCTCATACTACAGCATCTAACTAGTCCAGAGTGGTGTGACTACATGTGTCAGTGTGGCATTTCCTTTGGTACCTGCAGGTTACAGTCCCGGGAACCATCAAAATCTAAAAGCTTAATTTTCCCAGCATGGTTTGCAAGAACGTCAGTGTAAGGGCAGAGAAGGTCTGGGTCAAGGCATCTGGGTCAAGGTTTCTTGTGGCGTGCTAGTCAAGAGTGGAGGCTTTAGCGACTTGACAGGGAGCCAGCACATGACTACCAGTGACTTAAATGCTACTTCTCAATGTAGTGCTGTTCCTCAGTGGAAGTACGGCAATCGCTTAGCAACAGAAGAGATTGGTCTTTATGGGCTCAGGCTTCCTGCTTCCATCGGGGGCTTCAGCTGCAGAGCTGAACCTCAGGAAGGAAGCGTTCCTTATGTCCCTCTTTACTGGTGCTGTTATCTTTGTGCTTCTGAGACACCAGCCACCATGAAAGCCCACGCCCCTATTCAGTTTTGGCTTGGCTATGTGATTTGATGATTATATAGGATAACAAAATATCTTTAGTTTCATATTATGCTCTATCGTTTATTTTGTGGTGTTGCATAATACACTGTTCACAGCATCATTTTTTCATCATTTGGATGATAGTTCGTAAAGTAAAATACTCCCACGTGGGATGTGGCACTTGTATGGAAGTTTTTATTGCACTTTGTCTTCAGTGGGTTATAAATAATAATCTAAAAATATGTACTAAGGTCCACAGATTAACTGTACACGGATATGTGCTTTTTAATTTGTGTTGTGTAACATATCCACAAAAATACAGATCGATTCATACATGTGAAACGTGTTTTGCCAGTTGGTAGATCACGGTCTGTCTATTTGTGGATCATGTTATTTGTGACTTCCCTCCTTTTAATTTGCTGATTTGTCCAATTTGTACCTCTACGGAGCCCCTAGGAGGTATGGATGGGAACATATTTTAATTGTTTTGTGTTCATTGGCAATAGTTTTGTGATTCCTCTGCACTTGCCCACTTGCTATAAATTTGCTGCAACATGATACCATGGATAAACCTAAGTTATACAGACATGTCTTGTAAAGTGTGCTGTAAGCATTAAAGTATAAGATATTACAGCCGGAAAACTGCACATAAAGCTCCCCACATACATCATCAAGCGATAATTCCAGGGGGGTATACCTGAAAGTGGGTTCAGGCTTAAACTTTAACTATGACACTCTGGTTAAGTTTTATATTCAGTTTTCTGGCTGTAATATCTTTCACCAAAAGCAAGCAACATCCCTTGGTATCCCAGATTTCTTTAGGGGCGAATTTTAATTAGTATTTAAATGTTTGTTTGCATTTCACCTTTCACCAGCTGTCTTGCTTAAAGTCACTGATGGTGAATATACATAGTGTAATTATTAATAAATATATATAAAAATGCATGTATGAAACTTGCATGGTGTGCATTATCCCCCATAGTTTAATGCTTAAAGCAAACCTAACTGGATAAGAGTGCATGGTTTAAGTTCATACTTTTAGTCCATTAATTCTACTTTTACTTTAAATGTACTTTAAATGGACATGGTACAGTTATTATTAGTAATGGAAAAGTATATTGCAAGGGAACGCAAAACTGTTTAGAGGGAACTTTTGCAAATAATACTTTCCCACCCGGACCTTTTTGGGGCTCCATATACTGCAGCTGATCTTTTAGAGGGACAAATCACAAATACATCACTATCTACAAATATGTATTTTTATTTGTTTTGTGTAAAATCATATCCACAAAAATAAGGAGCGATTTGTACACCTTAAATGGATTTTGCACACTTGTCGATTGCTTCCCTTCCATTCGTTGGTCCCATTACATTTGTGACCTTGCTGTTATTTATTTGCATATTTTTGTCCAATAATGTAGAAAAAAAACATAAATTTGAGGCACAGCCATGATCTATATCATTATCGTATTATGGGATGACTTGCATCAGGATATGAAATTTTTGTCATATCAAACAGTCCTAATTTTGGCTTGGGTAAATTAGGGCCATTTGAATGTGATTCCACTTCTGATGCGTCCTTGCTCAGCACTCGGCTCGTCATCTGGACTGAGACTCTTTCCCATGCAGCTTCTGTTTATGTCACTGTCAGCCATTTCTCCGGTTTTTCCAGGTCCCCATGACCCTGCAAAGGACAAGCGGGTATAGTATGGATGGATGACAGATCTGTTTCTGTGTCATGAAAAAATAGCGCTGCCCGAGCAGCGTCACTATGCCTGCGTCTTACGAGCAAGTGGCATGTTATGGCTGGAATCTCATGGAAGCGCCTATGATGTCATAAAGAATGAGAAGCGAGTGGCAGAAATGCATGGTATGGCTGGACCATGTCCCCAGATTCATGTATTGGGCCTCTTACGCCTTTTGATCAGTAGAGCTGTACATACAGTACTGGGCAAAAGTCTTAGGAAGGCAAAGAAAATGATGTTTATCTCCATGTTGGTGTAAGACTAATCTATGGTATTATGCCTGTCAAAGTGTATCAGCTTAACCATTTCAGAACCTCTGCTAAAATCATTCTAGTATTTGCAGGGACCATCCAGTGCAGCCATGTATTTTTGACTTGGCCACTATCACACCTCATACAGATAATCTGTCACTGACTTTTTAAAGCAATCTATTCAATTATGTAATTGAGCTGTTGGTGAAATTTAACAACATCATGGAACGGCTGAGGTGCCCCTGAGGAGAAGTTTGGGAACTGAAGCGACGTTCATCTAGCCATCCAGCTAGATATCAGTAACTTTTTAGAAAACGGAAGAAATTACTAGTTTTCATTGTGTTACTCTTAATTTGCAATGTTAAATTGTTTGTTGTTCTAAGACAAAGTACACTTGCTACCCAGATAAACAGCTTTAAACATGTCTTTGGACTGCCTAAGACTTTTGCACTGTACTGTAGTGTCAACTCTGCGCAAGTCCTACGTGAACCAAAGTTACCCAAAGTGTTTGGCTTAAAGAATTGAGCCGCGTTCACCTCCCAGGTCCCCATCCACCCATCTGGTAGGGATCCCAGTGGCTTATGCAAATTAGGCCAGAGCTCCCCTCACCCAACCAATCTGATTGGTGGGGGGGGGGGGGGGGGGGGAATTTAAGAGGGGACCCTTGTGATAAAACCAGCCAGGGTTTTTTAAACTTTTATATATGAAGTGGATGCAAAAAACAGATTACGGGGATGCTGTGGGGTGTCACTGAAGACCAGATCAGCAGGTTACACATTAGACATCAGAGACAGGTCTGTGACTAGGAATTCTTTCATAAG
The DNA here is from genome assembly GCA_019775915.2 of Cyphomyrus plagiostoma. NCBI lineage: Eukaryota > Metazoa > Chordata > Actinopteri > Osteoglossiformes > Mormyridae > Cyphomyrus > Cyphomyrus plagiostoma. The sequence goes on along the minus strand of JABFEA020000119.1, from coordinate 3,047,969 downwards.
ATGGGTGTGAATCTCCAGTAACATTACTGTGCCACTTTGGGATTTTTCAGAGATCTGAACGCATTCCATTAGTATTTGTAAATATTTGAATTGGGGGGGGGGGGGGGGGGGGGGGGGGGGGGGGGGGGGGGGGGGGGGGGGGGGGGGGGGGGGGGGGGG